>OY757944.1:42691063-42818563 GCA_963585895.1 Sepioteuthis lessoniana | reverse complement strand
TATGAGGATGTCATAACAGTTGTTGATGATTTTCGACAAATGGGATCCAAGCACTGTAACACCGATAGAATAACTGCGGGTCAGCAAGGACACTATGATGAAAAATAAATCTCATTTGATAACATTCTAAGAGAGTATATTGGTCAGCCTATGAACTTTTCAGCCGACCCTCGTGTGTATAAATAGATAGATAGATATTATCAACTTACAATAACTCCATAAGAGATTCTTTCATTTTCCTGTGGTTTTAAAGAAAGAACAACTGAAAGACCATTTAAAATTCCTAGCTTTGAAATTTTAAAAGGTTCTTTTTCGAGTGGATCAAACACCACGTTGAAAACGAGGCAGAGGTTTTCTTCTCCTTGAATACTGATAAATTTCTTTAGCCATTCACGCGTGCAGTTTCTTCCTCCATACGTGCACTGGATGAGATGGATGCTGTCGTAATTTTTATTATAGTAGTCCTCAGCCGTCCAGTTCTCCACCGTAGGTGTGCCTTTCTCCACCCTGTTGTTGTTGATATTACACACGGTGATGCCTGGGAAAATCAGTTCGTTGTTGATACTTGCAGTGTAGTGTTGGTTGTATGGAAAGCGGCAGTAATCGACAAAAGTCTCAATCAGTACATAGGCGAGAAAGCAGGCCATCGACACGACGAGACATATGTAGAATAACCTGGAAAGAAGATAAATTAGGCAATACTTTAATAAATGACACATCTGTCCGTTTGTTCGTCCGTTCATTGGTATGAAACGGAAAGGAAGGAAGGAGGATATTCGAACGCACGGATACAATTTTTTGAGGTTCGCTAAGACTGTGATCACTGCTGATTATCATAAAAGAACCAGGATGTTAGTCACTTTTTTAGGGAATCGGAAGAAGAGAAGGAAATGTTAAAAATGAGAGTGAGTGAATACGAGAAGGTGAAAAGCGTTCAGAAGTAGAAAGAGTTAGGCTGAGAGAGAGAGGGGGGTAGCAAAAAGGAAATAATGCAAACAAAGAAATAAGAGTTTATTATAATTCTATTCTTTTGAGTTTTTCATACCAGCGTTAGCCGATAGTCTTTCAATGGAGTTTGAGTGACAGCAAATCTCATCAAGTCCCCAGGACTCATGTCAGTGTTCTGTCCGATCTCAATCGAGTTGTAGTTTGGATGGTCTCTACTCGTCCTCGTATTTCTAAGTCCTCCAGTCTTTGTACCAATCCTTTCGTGATTGTACCAAGAGCACCCATTAGAATTGGTATAGCCGTCACTTTCATGTCCCACGTTTTTTTTTAATTCTCTGGCAAGGTCCAGTTACTCGTCCTTCTTTTCGTTTTCTTTCAATTTTTCTCTTGTGGTCCACAATTCGGCAAGTTCTCTGTTTTTTTCATTTTTTTTTTTTGTTAACTATCACTAGGTTTGATCGTCTTTCTGAGATTAGGTGATTCGTTTGTATCTCAAAATCCCAGATAAGTTTGTGCGTCTCCTTCTCCAGGACAGATTCTGGGTTGTGCATATATCATTTTTTCTCACGGTCAAATTTTTATTTCTTGCACAATTCCCAGTGGATTACCTTCCCAATCCAATTGTGTTTAGTCTTATACTCTTTCTATGCTATTTTGCATTATCATTATTATTATGTTACTTCTGGAGAGTTTTTCACATCAGCGTTTGCTGGTAGTTTTCACTTGAGTTTGAGTGACTGCAAGTCTCCTCAAGTCTCCAGGACTCTTCTCGGTATTATTATTATTATTATTATTCACTCGTTAGAGCGTTTCAGATCAGCGTTAGCCGATGGTTTTTCACTGGAGTTTAATAACAGCAGGTCTCCTTTAGTCTCCAGGACTCTTCTCAGTATTCTGTCCGTTCTCAATAATGCTGCCATTTGGATGGTCTGCACCCGTCCGCCAACTTCCAAGTCCTCCAGTCCCTTTAGTAATCCTTTAGTTTCTGTTCCAAATTCACCAATTACAATTAGTATAATTGTCACCTGCATGTTACACTGTTTTTTCAATTCCCTAGCAAGGTCGAGGTACTTATCCTTCTTTTCACATTCTTTCAGTTTTATTCTGTGGTCAGCCGGGACAGCAAAGTCGACAATTTTGCAAGTTCTATTTTTTTTTTTTGTTGATTATTATTAAGATCTGGTCTTCTGGCCGAGATCAGGTGATCCGTGTGTATGTCAAAGTCCCATAGGAGCTTATGTGCGTCATTTTCTAGGACAGGTGCTGGGTTGTGCATATACCATTTATTTGTATGGTCAAGTTTAAATTTCTTGCACATCTCCCTGTGGATCACTTTACCGACCCAATCATGTCTAATCTTATATTCCTTCTGCGCTAATTTGC
Organism: Sepioteuthis lessoniana; assembly: GCA_963585895.1. NCBI lineage: Eukaryota > Metazoa > Mollusca > Cephalopoda > Myopsida > Loliginidae > Sepioteuthis > Sepioteuthis lessoniana. Next base: position 42,816,232 of record OY757944.1, on the reverse strand, counting down.
TGCATTCGCTTACTATGTGATTGATGGTTTCTTCTCTGTCACCGCATAGTCTACATTTGCTATTTTGCTGCGTCTTATCAATTCTCGCTTTGATATGATTGGTTCTTACGGCGTTGTCTTATGCTACTACTAGGAGACATTCTGTTTCTCTCATAAAGTTTCCTTTTCTTAGCCATGTCCAGGTTTTGTCGTGTGAGATGTTTATTAGTCGTTTAAACCGCCCATAGAGTTGTTTTCCCTCCCATTTTTGTTTCCTAGTTATTATCATTCTGTTGTCCATCGTGTATCGTTTCTGATGGCTGTAATGAGTCCTCCATTGTGTTTTTGTATATAGTCTTCGAGTCGTTGTATTGATGCGTCAACGCTTTCTTCTTCTTCTTCTTCTTCTTCTTCTTCTTCTTCTTCTTCTTCTTCTTCTTCTTCTTCTTCTTCTTCTTCATATTATTATTATTATTATTTACTCCTTTAGAGTTTTTCACATCAGTGTTAGCTGATGGTTTTTCACTGGAGTTTGAGTGATAGCAAGTCTCCTCAAGTCTCCAGGACTCGTCTCAGGATTCTTGCTGTTCTTAGCAATGCTGTCGTTTGGATAGTCTCTACCCGTCCGCCAACTTCCAAGACCTCCAGGCCTTTTAATAATCCTTCAGTTAATGTGCCTAACGAAGCAATCACAATTGGCACAATTGTTACTTTCATGTTTCACAGCTTTTTCAATTCTCTAGCAAGGTCAAGGTACTTATCCTTCTTTTCACTTTCCTTCAGATTTATTCTGTGGTCCGCCAGGACAGCAAGGTCAACAATTTTGCAAATTCACTTTTTTTTATTTATTATTATTATATTATTATTATCTGGTCTTCTGGCCGAGATTAGTTGATCCGTTTGTATGTTAAAGTCCCATAGGAGTTTATGCAAGTCATTTTCTAGGACAGGTGCTGAGTTGTGCATATACCATTTGTTCGTATGGTCGAATTGAAATTTCCTGCACATTTTCCAGTGGATCACCTTGCCGACCCAGTCGTATCTCGCCTTGTACTCCTTCTGTGCTAATTTGCTGCATTCGCTTATAATGTGATTGATCGTTTCGTCTCTGTCACCGCATTGCCTACATTTACTGTTTTGTTGCGTCTTATCTATTCTCGCTTTGATATGATTGGTTCTTATGGCGTTGTCCTGTGCTGCTATAAGGAGGGATTCCGTTTCTCTCTTAAGGTTTCCTTTACTTAGCCAGGTCCAGGTTTTCTGGTGTGAGATGTTGTTTATTAGACGTTTAGAGCAGTCATAGAGTTGTTTTCCCTCCCATTTTTGTTTCCTAGTTGTTGTCATTCTTTCGTCTATCGTGTTGTCCGTATCGTTTCTGATGGTTGTAATTAGTCCTCGTTCGTGTTTTTCTATGTAGTCTTCGAGCCATTGTATCGATGCGTCAACGGTGTCTTCGATGCTATTATTATTATTATTATTATTACTATTTTTATTTTTTGCGAGAATTCGCACCATCATTCCCTGATGGTCTTTCACTGGAGTCTGATTGACATCAAGTCTCCTCAAACCTCCAGGACTCTTCTCGGTATTCCGGCCAATCTTAACAATGCTATAGTTTGGATGGTCTCTGTTTGTCCTCCGATTTAAACTCTTCCAATCCCCTTATCAAGCCTTTGGGAAGCGATCCGAGCACACAAATTATCATTGGCATCACTGTCACTTGTATTATTACTGTAATATAATGGCCGAGGGATTTCGTTTTATATATCTTGTCTTTGGGTTTAGTTAGGCTGAGAACCTTTCGGCTCAGTGCATGGGTTAGTTAGGTGCAAACTTGAGCACACGTGTTGACGCGCGCGCGGGGAAGATGTGTCGTTCACAGATGTCAAAATAAAAATCCCAGATATAGAAAGTATGACCAGGGGATGTGAATGACGTCATGCACCAGAAGCGTGCGCGAAGGATTTGGGGAGATTTGAAAAAGTCAGTTAGTTGAGTCTTGCCGTCCGAAGAAGAAGGGTGACTTTCGCTTGCTCGCCGAGGCCTTGGGCAGGGAGCGCACGAGAGGTGGGGGGTGCAGATGGAAAAGTCAGCATAGAAAGATTGTGCCTCTCTCTCCTTATGTCGAAAAACCTTTAAACTCAAAGGTAATAAAAAGTTTCGTACCTGAACTAAGAAGTCGTTAGTGTTTTTGTGTTTCGGGATTCCTATGTTATATATGAACATTTTATGAACATTATATGTACGTTTCACATATTCATGTATTGGTATATTACATTACTCTTAGTATGAAAAATTAAATCTTTTCTAATAGTGATATCAAATTTATTTTTCAGATTGAAATAAATACAATATTTTCCATATCTTATTTGATTTTTGTTGTTGTTGTGATTGCTATCCGCCAATGATTGTTTAATTGATTGATTGATTTTAACGACACGTCAGTTTTCAGGGTTATTTTATACCTAGAATTTCCCTTGCTAAGGAGTAAGACCCTCGCCCCCAAAAGGCTGCCTTGGGTATGACGCCAAACTATATTCGGTTAGAGGCTCCACTTCCTTATCCTTATCCTTACTCACAGGTCAACTTTGGCCCAAGTGATGATACTGGTTAGGGTCCCACCTATGAGACTAATAAATCCGTTTGGAAATTATTAGTATTAAAAAGGAATACTTGAAACCATATATCATTATCATCATGTGCCGCTAGAACGAATATCCCTGACCCTCTCTCACCACCTTTCCCTATCGTTCATCGCCTCTGGCAGGTGTTCTGGGCTAGATCCCGTATCCTCACATAGCTGTTGTATGTATGTTCCAGCTGGTCGTCCTGCTTTAGCTCGTCCATATGTGGGGGTCCATAGGAGTACATCACTTATGAGCTCATCTCTGCGTTCCTGGTTCGTCTAACTTGGATAGTTTTCTGGCAGGTGGCCGAATAGTCGGTGCTTTGTGGGGTATAACTCTGTGCTAATTATAGTGCTCTATTATAGCTTACAAATAATAATTATTATTAGTTTCTTAAAATTATATAATTGCTTGAAATATCTGAAACCATAGAATTGTATGCACATTATTAGTACTATATATCTGAAACCACATTCCTATTCTGTCGGCTGCGAGAGTTAAGAACCACACTTTCCCCAAGATTTTATCAGTTGGTCGTTTTGTTCATCGTTAGTATATCATGAATATACTAATGTTGATATTGGTGAGTGAAGAGTTGACTATCTTCTCTGCCACCAAGCCTTCCAAAAGTCATTTTGTTTAACTCTATATAATTGCCCAGTTGGCTGGGGCTGTAGAATACACCGACTGCACCTTTGCAGGCGTGTAAGACCCCCGCCTCGAACGAGTGTCCTGGTTATGACACTAAACGATCTGATGGTGAGGCTCCAGTGATGCTGGAGCTTTGGGGAATGCGGAGAACCCCTTTGTTGGCATTGCTCTTAGATCCAGTCTGACCCGGAATGGTGGTACCTGATATGGCCCTATCTATTAGTTAAATAGAACTAATTGCATACTTATGCTAAACTGAATTGTTTGAATTAGAACTGTTTGACTAAACTGAATGGCTTGAAATAGAAATGTTTTTGACCAATAAACAGTGTACTTACATTTAAACTGTGTGCTTATGCTGAACTGAATTGTTTGAAAGGGAACTGCTTTTGACATTGAAGCAGTACTTACGCTAAATTGAATTGTTTAAGATTTGAGATTTAACTGAGTGTAAACAAAATCTGCACTTATGCTAAACTGCATAAGCTGAATTAGAACTGTTTGACTAAACTGAATAGCTTGAAATAGAAACGTTTTTGACGATTAAACTGTGTACTCATGCTAAACTGAATTGTTTGAAATAGAACTGATTATTTGCATAAAAATGGATTTGGCGTTAAATAACCTACAAGGGTTGATATGCCATAAAAGCCAACCAACCAACAAACAAATTCTATATAAAGACCATAATAATCAAATTTGACATAAATTAACCCTACAAGGGTTGACATACCGTAAAACCAACCTGACTCTAATATGTTACAAGGAACCTCGTATACTTTTACCATGGTCCTACGTCAACTTCATGTACTCGACTAATGATTTATCTTGAGATCTGTTTGAGATAACGTTTAAAATGCCCGAACTTTAACATAATAGCACTTAAAAAATTGCAAATAAGTATTAGATTTGTTATTGCTTAGAATATTCGGACTATTAATGTTATATTTTGACCTTCGACCCGGCCCAAAAATACTATTCCAAGGTAATACACCGGAAGGAAGTGACACATTCCAACGGCCAGTAATCGAAAGAGATCGCGTGGGCGGATTAAGGCTTATGATATGGGACAAGGTGAAGGTCTCATTGTGCCACTACAGTCATGCACCGGAAGAGAGTAACCTCTGAACTGCATGACAGTTATTTCCGCTTGATGACGATTAAACATCCGATTCAAAGATCTAGTAGGCGATCGTGTGGGCGTTGAGTTATTATTTAACTCAGTTGAGTTTGGGTCCCAAGCAGTTGCCAGCAGACTCCCAGAGGGTTAGAGACGAGATGTGGTAGGGAAGGCCACACCAAACCGAGGGGGCCCTCGGAAAGCCCCGATGGAGTAGACCCCAACATCAGGAGAACAAGAAGGACACAACGTGACGGTCATAACAGTGGGGTCAAAATATGAAGTTTATGTTCGGTCTCCAGCATCCTCTCACATGCAACCCTTCAACAACCCTTTCGAACCCTTGCAATAAAGTGAGAGGTGAATCTTTTTCTAAAGAAGTCTTCCTGCGTCCTTTATTTGTGCGTCTGTTTAATTATTGTGTCGTTGTGATGATGCAGAGATGACTATACAACATTAATCTCATCTTTATTGTTATAAACCGTATAAATCGACCCGTGTTTTTTTGCTTTTGTTTTTTGTTTGTTTTTTCAGTCTTAAAAAGTCCACTCTACTGTTGTTCATTATCCATTCGACAACTCAATTGAGTAGGCGTATATTGTGTTTGCGTAACACAGATATCAGGTTTTTTGGTTGGTAAATACTGCATTTAAAGCAACTTTTAAAAAATGCAATAAATTTCTCTCTTGAAAGATGTTAATAACTCCATATTAAACATGCTGGTAAGTCATCAGTAAAAATTGATTACTTCATAATCAAGAAGCACAATTGGTCTTGATAATGTATTGAGTGGTATCAATAAACAGTGACTGAAGGGATAGGTATTTTCAATAATCCATTAAAAGTGCCCCAACCCTCCCCAATAACACACAATAAGCTGTACTGGCTTACAGCCCCACCACGAAGGCATGCTTAGCGTAAAAAGTAGAATCGGCGACCCGGGTTCAAATCCTGGACAGAGCAGTCTTTTGCGTTTCACTTTGCACTAATGCTCCTGGAAAATGCACGAAGCCATCCGTAATAGTAGGACAGTGTTGGTTCTTTAGCCTTCTTTATGCAACCAGTCTTGGAGAAGGAAAGCTTTAAAATTGGCCTTGGGTTACATCATGCTCATGGGAAAGGGACTGAGTAAATACAGTCCAGTCGGCGGGACTAAGAATTATGCTTGATATGATACTAAACTGCATTCGATGGTGAGGCTCCGGTTTCTAAGCTCCAGGGGATGTTGAGTGCTATTTCATTGCTATTACTATTGGCTCATTGGCCTTGTGGTTAGAGTGTTCGCCAGTGGTCCGGGAGACTTTAAAAATGGTACTTGATAACTCCTTGTTTAACACTCAGCGATATAAGGTACGTATTAAGGGTAAAGTGGAGCAATCCAGGGAAAGGAGTAGCGCTCTCCCCTACACCTCGGTGTAGCAGCTATTGAAAAGGGAGCCTTCTTGTCGCCCTCGACAACGGTCGCCAACTTTACTTACTTCCAGGTCCACTTTGACCCGGTGTAGTAGTACCTGTTAGAGTACCATCTATGGCTCAAAGAGCTTTATTTGAAAATTATTACTATTGGATAGGAATACTTGAAGCCATATAACTCTCTGCAAATAAATGAAATGGTTAAAATATCATTAAATAGAAATAGCTACTTAAAATCATTTAATTGTGTGTGAATTATGTGCGTTAGATAAAAATACTTGAAACCATATGACTGTGTAGGTGTGCTTGTGGTGTAATGGTTACCGTCATAGGAAATGGATACGACCAACCGAGTTCAAGTTCTGGTCGAGGCTATTCACTTTTCACTTAGCGCTAATGCCCTTGGGAAAGGTATGAATCTAATTATCCTCCCTCCAGCAATGGATAAATTGACGGGCAAACTGGGCACTTTAAGCTAGTTACGGCGACCAATCTAGGAGAAGGAATAACTCTGAATTCAACCTGGTTGAACTCCGCTTAAAAATTGACCTTGTGTCACATCCTGCTCGTGGGGAAGGGGTTTGGTAAGTACATATAAATGTGTGTAAATTATTTGTATTTGATTGGAATTTCTGATATAATTGTGCAAACAAATGATTATGGTGTGATTCAAAAAATGCTATGGAACATTTTAAACAGAGTTATGTTAATAATCAGACATTAATGAATCAAATTTCTCCTTTAAATATTCCGTAAGGAGTTGATATGCCGTTAAATCCATAAGGAGATCATCCAATGAATTTTCCACTGGAGAGATGGACAGCCTGACATTACTCTAAGTGGGCAAATGACACCGTGATTACCTTGAAAGGTTAGCAGTATGAGAAATTCAATAAGAGGATTTTATAATTTGATAACTTTTTCTAAGTCTGGCAAAAGGCCAATTTTGTATTGAGCGGTGAAAAATTTACACCACCCTTTGGCTAAGGCATGAATCCATGTTCTCCCTTCAGCTATGAGTAAGTTTTGATTAGTTTCTTTGTTTAATGGCACATCAACCTCCTGGGTTATTTAATGCCAAAGCCATCCTTGTTTAAGAACAGTAGTGGTACTATTTAACCCATTGTTTGAAGGATAAGGAGGTTCATGCCTTTCCCGAGGCTACTAGTCAGAAAGAACGAAATAGCATGAATGATGTTCGAACTGTCTTATTACGATGTCACTGTCCAAATAAACCAAACCAGATACTGTTTTTCTGTTTCTACTTGTAAAGTTGCATTTTAGCTTAACACCCAAGTTATAGATTGATCCCTCGTTTCTTGACTACATTAGAAAATCATTTCAAAATACAATTTTGATGCCATTTCACAGGATGATAACCGTTACACTAACCTCTCGTCTTTGTTGAGTTTTTTTTTTTTTCTTTTGCGTACACATGGGAAGCGGCATGATGTACGTAAAGGTATTTGAATAAACCCATGTACGACCAAACTCAATACCTAAACGGGTCCTGGACGTGAGTTTGACGACTTTACACTCAGGATCGCTAGTTCGATCGGGGAACTACTGCTGCTCCTCTATAAGAGTGGCTTCTATAGAAGAGAATAAAACAGCCATCGAAAGATAACCATGACCAACACTCAAACCACTTACACAAACCGCATCGCTCTTCGCGCGGGTAAAAAAGGGGTGCGTCCTGCTGAGGTTGGAGCCCTGGCCTCGGTGTTCGAAAAATCAGCTACAGAGCTCAAACAATCAAAACTACTAAAATGCAAGCAAACACTACAAATAGCCACATTTAACGTAAGAACCTTAAATAGAATAGGACAACTCCCAGAGCTAATCGCATCGGCCGAAGAACATAAGATAGACCTAATATGCATACAAGAACACAGATACACGCACACAGAAGATATCAAATATCACGAAACTGGCAATGGCTGGTCGCTCGCCACTGTATCCGCATGGAAAAACTCTGTCAACGCCGCAGTAGGAGGGGTAGGATTACTTATAGGACCTAGAGCATTAAAAACGCTTAATAGCGTTAAGAAAATACAACCTAGAATGATGGCAGCTACATTTAACGGAAACCCCAGAGCAACAATCATCTCATGCAACAGCCCCACCAATGTTAGTGAAGAAAATGAACTAGTCACCTTCTACGATGAGTTATCCTCATTAGTGCGTAGCATCCTGAAACACAACATGTTAATCACTGGCGGAGACATGAATGCCCAAATCGGGAAAAAAGGAAACAACAAATACAGCCTCCACAACACGTCAAATAGGAATGGGCAACATCTAACAGATTTCATGATAGAAAATAGATTAGCATGCCTCAATACAAACTACCAAAAAAGAGAGGGCAAACTATGGACATACACGTACGCAAACAATACTAAAGCTCAGATAGACTACGTCCTTATAAACAAGAAATGGAAAAATAGTGCATTGAATTGCGAGGCATACTCCTCTTTTGAGGGTGTGTCCACCGATCACCGAATAGTCACGGCGAAAATACGGTTAAGTCTACGAAAAAACGCCAAACGAACAGCGACCACCAAACACTATGACTGGGCCCTATTAAACAACAAAGATATAAGAGATAAATACGTATTAGAATTAAGAAACAGATTAGAAACACTACAAGAAAAGACGGAAAAAAGTACACCAAACGACGAATATGAAAATTTCGTCAATGCACACCTCGAGGCAGCAGCAAAATACATTCCAACAAAAATTAAACTAAATATAGAGTCCCATGGAAAACTTTAGCGGTGAGAGAAAAACGTGCACTAGTGAAAACAGCCTCCAAAAACTATCGAAAAAAACCAACAAACACAAATGCCTTAAAACTAAAAACGGCACAATATCAATTAGCAGGCATATATATAAAGGAACAGACAGAATACATTCAAAATCAGATAGATAAGATTAGAGACTCGGTGGAAGATAGACAATCTAGAATAGCCTGGCAAACAATAAACGAAGTGAGCAGAAGAAAGAACACAGCCAAAGCAAAACTTAAAGCAGCAAACCAACAGGAAAGAATAAAACTGTGGAAACAGCACTTCGAAAACTTACTTGGAAACCCACCAAAAATAACGCATGAACCAATCACCAGAATAATTAGCAAACAATTAGACATTAAACTAGGACCGTTCACACAAGAAGAACTCGACTCAGTTCTCAGAAAAATTAAAAATAGGAAAGCTGCAGGGCTGGACGAGATTCCCCCGGAAGTATGGAAGACCAGACAATTCGACAACATACTGCTCCGCCACTGCAACGCAGTATACAATCAAAATCCGATAGATAGATGGATGAAGGGATGCATACTCCCCTTCCCTAAAAAGAGGGACCTCGGATTAGCCAAAAACTACCGAGGCATAACACTTACATCCATAGCAGCCAAAATCGACAATGCCCTACTACGAAACCGCATAGAACCCAAAATCGACAACATCCTTAGAAAAAACCAAAATGGCTTCCGAAGAAATAGATCCACGACCTCACAAATATTAACCATCCGCAGAATCCTTGAAGGTGTACGGGCAAAGAACCTACAAGCGACATTAATATTTGTCGACTTTACCAAGGCTTTCGACTCCATTCACAGAGGAAAGATGGAACAAATCCTACTAGCGTACGGCATACCTAAAGAAACCGTAGCGGCAATAACGATTCTCTATAGAAACACTAAAGTAAAAGTACGATCACCAGATGGAGACACAGAATACTTTGACATTGTAGCAAGAGTACTACAAGGGGACACGCTGGCCCCGTACCTCTTTATCATTTGTCTTGACTACGTACTTAGAACATCGATTGACAAAATCAAAGAGAATGGCTTCGAACTGACGAAGAAAAGAAGCAGAAGATACCCCGCAACAACAATTACCGACGCCGACTACGCCGATGACATAGCGATACTGGCAAATACACCTGACCAAGCCGAAACACTTCTGCATAGTTTGGAACGAGCAGCAGCAAGCAGAGGCCTCTATGTTAATGCACACAAAACGGAATATATATGCTATAACCAAACGGGGGACATCTCCACTCTAGAAGGAACCCCACTTAAACTAGTAGACAAATTCACGTACCTAGGAAGCAGCGTCGAATCAACCGAAAAGGACATCGAAACGAGGCTAACGAAAGCATGGACAGCTATCAATAGGCTATCGATTATATGGAAATCAGACCTAACCGATAAAATGAAACACAGTTTCTTCCAGGCAGCGGTCACATCGATACTGCTATATGGATGCACTACATGAACGCTAACAAAACGGCTGGAGAAGAAACTAGATGGCAATTACACAAGAATGCTGCGTGCAATCCTGAACAAGTCCTGGCGGCAACAACCCACAAGACACCAACTGTACGGCCACCTGCCTCCTATCACGAAAACTATTCAAGTTAGACGAACCAGACATGCAGGACACTACTGGAGAAGCAGAGATGAACTCATAAGAGATGTACTCTTATGGATCCCCACACATGGCCGCGCAAAAGCAGGACGACCAGCTCGAACGTACATTCAGCAGCTATGTGAGGATACAGGATGTTGTCCTGAAGACCTACCTAGGGCGATGAACGATAGGGAGGAGTGGCGAGAGAGGGTCAGGGATATCCGTGCTACCAGCGCGATATGATGATGATGATATCAGTTTTGCCAGCGGTACATCAAGCTATTTCGCTCACTACACAAGTTAGACAATCAAATACTTCCCTTTCATTAAACTATGGATCAATACCGTGGTAATTATAAATTTAAATTAATTTTAGTGGAGGTGCCCGTGGTATAATGGTTATCGTCGTAGGAAATGGACACGGCGACACGAGTTCAAATCCTGAACGAGACTGCATTTCACATAGCACTAATACCCTTGGGAAAGGTATAAAGCCAATTATTCTCCCTCCAGTTATGGGTAAATAGTAGGGCAGACTGATTTCTTCAGCTTTGGTGAGGCAACTTGTCTAGGAGAAGGAAAACTGAATTCAAACCTGTTAAACTCCGCTTAAAATTTGACCTTGTGTAATATTAAATAAAGGACAAACCACGATATGAGAGGAAATAGAGATATATTGTCAGGAAAAAGTATATACAATAGAGAGACTATTAGTAGACAAGAACATAGGATTAGTGAATACAGAATAAAGATATAGTCCAACGATAGTACTGGCTTCCGTTATTACGGTAGAAAGTAAGGTGATCTAGTGCGATCTCCAGTCTCCAACGCTCTAATACTATTCCTATAAGAAGCTACTCTTCACCTTTTAGTCTGTCCTGGTATTGGTAGCTACTGCTGTATATGGCAGATGGACTAGTTCATTGTGTGGAAAAAGGTGGGTGATACCCAACACTTTTGTTTATATATACACCTCTTCAGGTCGTTCAGCCATGAGCAATAAGGAATGAATAAACAAAAGAATTTTGTTCTGGTTGGAAAAACTCTGTCATAAGTACTTGAAATACTTCAGCAAATGTATGGAGATAATACCATGTTACGTACACTTATTTTTGAAAGGCACAAGAAATTCAAAGAGAGACGCAAGAAAGTGAAAGATGACTCCAGGACCGGAAGGCCTTTAACAAGTAGGACTGTTTAAAGGTCGAGTGAAAAAGGCAGGTGTTGTGTGACGATCATTGGTTGACTGTTTAAATGAGAAAAGTCAGCTGGACACTAAAAAAGGACAAGGTTTGGAAGATTACCACCAAAGATTTGATTGGTTGATTGATTGAGTTTTATGGCAGATCAACTTTTGTAGGTTATTTAATGCCAAATCCATTTTTATACAAATAATCAGTTCTATTTCAAACAATTCAGTTTAGCATGAGTACACAGTTTAATTGTCAAAAACATTTCTATTTCAAGCAATTCAATTTATTCAAACAGTTTTAATTCAACTAATTCAGTTTAGTATAAGTACATAAATTCTATACCAAACAATTCAAACAATAGTGTAAGTACAGTTTCAATGTCAAAAACAGTTCCATCTCAAACAATTCAGTTCAGCATAAGCACGCAGTTTAAATGTAAGTACACAGTTTCATATTAAAGACATTTCTCTTTAAAGCAATTCAGTTTAGCATAAGTATGCTGTTAGTTCTATTTAACCCATAGATAGGGCCCTATCAGGTGCTACCATTCCGGGCCAGAGTGGACCAGGGAGCAATGGCAATGAAGGGGTGCTCTGCAATCCCCAAAGCTCCAGCATCGCTGGAGCCTCTCCATCAGATCATTTAGTGTCATATCCAGGACACTTTTAGGGATTCTTACCCCTCTACAGAGGTGCAGTCGTTGTATTCTACAGCCCCAGCTGACAGCGCAATACACAGAGTTAATGTTAAAACAGTTTTATTACAGATAATTCCGTTTTGAATAAGTACACAGTTTAAATATCAAAACAGTTCTATTTTAAACAATTCAAGTTAGCATAAATACGCAGTTTAAATGCAAAAAGCAGTAAATTCAAGAAACCACGGTTTACTTCTATTTAACCTATAGATATAACCCTTATCGGGTGCTACCACTCTTGGCCATGGAGGACCTGTGAGCGATAGCAATGAAGGGGTACTCCACATTCCCCAAAGCTCCAGCGTTACTGAAACCTCACCAGATTGTTTAGTGTCATATCCATGACTCTCTTTCGGGGCGGGGGTCTTAACCCTCTGCAGAGAAGCAGTCGGTGTATTCTACAGCTCCAGCCGACTGGACAACCAAAGATGGACGAGAGGAACATCTCCATAATGAAACAACCTCCCTATTCGTCTGATCTTATTCGGTGTGACTTTTTTCTTTTCCTCAAGCCCGAGGGGATCATCAAGGTGACCTTTTTAAAGGCGTGAAGGTCATCAAGAAAGCCGTAATAAGGACGGCGAAAAGAAGTGTTCTAGAAGAATCCTTCCAGCAGTGTACAGAAACGTATCAAAGATGGATGGGAAAGTACATTAGACTTGCTGGTAGTTTTATTGATTAGATTTTAAATAAATTGTTTGTGACACCAGCCCAGTTACTTTTCAGATCCATCTCGTATGAACACAGACTTGAGGATCTAAAAAACAGCAACCACAGTGCTCGACATGCCAAACGCCCTTCACAATCAAACACGTTCTCCTTGAGTATAAAGTTCTTAATGACACCAGAAAGCGCTATTTGCACGCAAATACCATGAAGGACTTATTTGAGAACGTCCACATGGATAATGTTTTGTCGTTCTTGAAAGAGACCGGGTTGTACCAGAAAATATAGATTTGATTACAATCCCGAAAACACAACAGACTAATCAACAGAAAGTAAATTATTGCTGAATAGAATTATGTTTGTGTTAGTAGAAATAGTAGTGGGAAATAAGAAAAAAAATACTATCATCACTAAATAAACTATCATAAAGAAATACTTGCAAATACTTACTCGTATGCGAGTAAATGAGTTGTTTGGTTTTAGTAGGGTATCATTAAATTATATGTTTACAAACCGTACATACGTGTAAACAGGCTTTGGTATTAAATAACCTATAGAGGTTGATATGCCATTAAATCCAACCAACCAACCAACCTTGAGGATCTAAAAAATAATTCAATTAAACAAGAAATGCATCATATGCAATGTTGTCTATCCAAAGATCCTATTTACCCGACCCCCCCCCGCTCGGACAGGATATGACACAAGGTTAATTTTTAAGCAGAGTTTAACAGGTTTGAATTCAGAGTTTTCCTTTTCCTAGACTAGTTGCCTCACCAAGGCTGAAGAACCCAGTCTGTCCTACTATTTACCCATAGCTGGAGGGAGAATAATTGGATTCATACCTTTCCCAAGGGTATTAGTGCTACGTGAAATGCAATCAGTCTCGTCCAGGATTTGAACTCGAGTCGCCGTGTCCATTTCCTACGACGATGACAATTACACCACGGGCACCAACGATAATAATGAAAACATGTAAAACACGTATGTAATACAGCTAAGTATTAACAGAAAGGATGTCACAAGGGACCTAGAGGAACAGATGACCAAATATAAATAGACCAGCCCATTCTAAAAGTGATAAAAAAAAACAGGACAGGAAAATGTAGCCATGGCGTGGATATTATCACTCTACATGGGCTATTGTCATTGCATTTGTGAGCTGTTATTTAAAAAAAGGCTTGGATCTGCTATTTCTGATCTTCAGTTCAGTCTGAAATAATTGAAATTCGTTACCTCCAAGAATAGCAAAGGCATCCCCCCTCTCTCTCTCTCTCTCTATATATATATATATATATATATATATATATATATATATCACTGTTGATAAATATCTATCTATCTATCCAAATCTTCATATCAATTGTCATCAATTTCTCTCTCTCTCTCCCTCTCTCTCCTCTCCATTCTCTCTCTCTCTCTCTCTCACTACTGTCTATCACTGTTAATATTCTTTCTTTCTTTCTTTCTTTCTTTCTTTGTCACCATCTCTGTATCTTTGTATCGAAGTCATAATCTATCTATCTATTACTGTTAATATCTTTCTTTCTTTCTTTCTTTCTTTCTTTCTTTCAACCTCAGTCATCATCTATCTTTCTATCTAAGTCACAATCTATCTATCTATCTATCTATCTATCTATCTATTTGAAACAGCCATTCAAACCAAACCCATAGTGATTGTTTCTAAGGCAAACAGTTTTTGACCCAGTCTGTTGGAATAGTGTTGATCTTCAGAAAATTTCCCAAAAGCGATCGGTAAGTAACCATTTTCTGCCTGTCGACAATACTTTGGTCCGTTACAGATAAGACATACGCACGCTTAATTGTAACTATATAATTGAACGGTAGAATGTCAGCGGGTTTGGTTGGCATTAGGAAATACCATGTTCTTTCAAATTATCTATTCACTAAAGCCGAGAGGAGATTATAATAAGCCGATTCCATTCAGCATTTGAAAAGATGTTAAAATGAAAAGATGAGGCCACTTTTTATAATGGAATGAAACAATGGAAGCGAATCACAAATGTTATAAATACATTTACGTTTATCTCTCTCAGCTAGTTCAATTAATCTGTCTGATCTATCTATCTATCTATCTATCTATCTATGTTAATATCTATCAATCTTGCTAGAAAGATAGTTATCTATCTATATATTCTCTGTGTACATGCGCACGTGTGTGTGTGTGTGTGTGTGTGTTAATATCTATCTATCTATCTAACTAGCTAGTTCGAACTCCAGTCACTTTCAGGGTAATACATTTGGGAAGGATATGACCCCCCATCCCCACCGCAGTAATAGGTTAAATAGTATCACTACAGTTCTTCTATAAGGATGGCTTTAACATCAAATAACCCACGAAGATTGATATGCTATTAAACAAAGAAACCAATAAATTATCTATCCATCTATATACAAATTTTCATACTTGTCTATCTATCTATCTATATATATATATATATATACCCGTTTATCTATCATAGTGGGTGCATCTCTCTGTCTCTCTCTCTGTCTGCTTCTTTCCTTTCTTCTTTCTCTCTATCAATCTATCTATTCAAATTTGCATATATATATCCCAGTCTGTTCATATAAATTAATCTATCATTGTCTATTCAAATAAGTTTACATCTATCTATCTATCTAAATTTTCACACAAATTTGTTTGTTCATATCTATCTATCAATCGCAGTGGATTCATCTCTGTCTGTCTGTCTGTCTCTCTCTGTACACACACAAACACAAACACACACACACATTTATATATATCATCATCATCATCATCCTCATGTCGTGCTGGTAGCATGGATATCCCTGACCCACTCTCGCCACTTTTCCCTATCGCTCATCGCCTCTGGCAGGTCTTCAGGACAACATCCTGTATCCTCACATAGCTGCTGAATGTACGTTCGAGCTGGTCGTCCTGCTTTTGCGCGGCCATGTGTGGGGATCCATAAGAGTACATCTCTTATGAGTTCATCTCTGCTTCTCCAGTAGTGTCCTGCATGTCTGGTTCGTCTAACTTGAATAGTTTTCGTGATAGGAGGCAGGTGGCCGTACAGTTGGTGTCCTGTGGGGTGTTGCCGCCAGGACTTGTTCAAGATTTCTCGCAGCATTCTTGTGTAATTGCCGTCTAGCTTCTTCTCCAGCCGTTTTGTTAGAGTCGATGCGACCGCTGCCTGGAAGAAACTGCGTTTCATTTTATCGGTTAGGTCTGATTTCCATATGATCGATTGCCTATTGATAGCTGTCCATGCCTTCGTTAACCTCGTGTCGATGTCCTTTTCGGTTGATGAGACGCTGCTTCATAGGTAAGTGAATTTGTCCACCAGTTTAAGAGGGGTTCCGTCTAGAGTGGAGATGTCACCCGTTTGATTATAGCACATATATTCCGTTATAGCACATATATTCCGTTAGAGGCCTATGCCTGCGGCTGCTCGTTCCAAACTATGCAGTAGTGTTTCGGCTTGGGCGGGTGTATTTGCCAGTATCGCTATGTCATCGGCGTAGTCGGCGTCAGTAATTGTTTTTGCGGGGTACATTCTGCTTCTTTTCTTTCTCGAAGCCATTCTCTCTGATTTTATCAATCGATGTACGTAGTCTAGACAAATGATAAAGAGGTATGGGGCTAGCAGATCCCCTTGTAGTACTCCTGCTACAATGTCGAAGTAGTCTGTGTCTCCATCTGGTGATCATACTTTTACTTTGGTGTTTCTATAGAGAATCGTTATTGCTGCTACAGTTTCTTTAGGTAGGCCGTATGCTAGTAGGATTTGTTCCATCTTTCCTCTGTGAATGGAATCGAAGGCCTTGGTAAAGTCGACAAATAGTAATGTCGCTTGTATGTTTTTTTGCCCGTACACCTTCAAGGATTCTACGGATGGTTAATATTTGTGAGGTCGTGGATCTATTTCTTCAGAAGCCATTTTGGTTTTTCCTAAGGATGTTGTCGATTTTGGGTTCTATGCGGTTTCGTAGTAGGGTATTGCAGATTTTGGCTGCTATGGATGTAAGTGTTATGCCTCGGTAGTTTTTGGCTAATCCGAGGTCACCCTTTTTAGGGAAGGGGAGGATGCATCCCTTCATCCATCTATCTATCGGATTTTGATTATATACTGCGATGCAGTGTCGGAGCAGTATGTCGTCGAATTGTCTGGTCTTCCATACTTCTGGGGGAATCTCGTCCAGCCCTGCAGCTTTCCTATTTTTAATTTTTCTGAGAACCGAGTCGAGTTCTTCTTGTGTGAAGGGTCCTAGTTTAATGTCCAATTGCTTACTAATTATTCTGGTGATTGGTTCATGTGTTACTTTCGGTGGGTTTCCTAGTAGGTTTTCGAAGTGCTGTTTCCACAGTTTTATTCTTTCCTGTTGGTTTGCAGCTTTCAGTTTTGCTTTGGCTGTGCACTTTCTTCTACTCACTTCGTTTATTGTTTGCCAGGCTATCCTAGATTGTCTATCTTCCACCGAGTCTCTAATCTAAAAATAACACAACTTAGCGGATCTATCTATCGTAATCTATTCACATATGCTCAAATCTATCTATCTATCTATCTATCTATCTATCTATCTATCTATCTATCTATCTCAGGTTGCAGTTTTCTATGTATATAAGTATGTATGTATTCTATATCGTCATTCGAAAAGTGTTACTGGTACCATGTAACAATATACAACCCACCACATCATCGAATGATTGGTGACTAAACTGGTTTCCTCTCTAGACCCAATCCTATATCCTATTTACCCAACCCCTCCGCTCGGGCAGGATATGGCACAAGGCCAATTTTTAAGCGGAGTTTAACAGGTTTGAATTCAGAGTTTTCCTTCTCCTAAACTAGTTGCCTCACCGAGGCTGAACAAATCAGTCTGTCCTACTATTTACCCATAGCTCTCTCGACCTAATTGATGTTAAACTCTGTCAGGATGAAAAATCATACCACCAAAGGACGGATTCATATCTCTAGCACTCTTCGAGTGTCTTGACAAAACATCCATCCACACACACACACACACACACACATATATATATATATGGGGGGGGGGTTGAAAAGTGTTGGGTATCACCTACCTTTTCAGCATAATGAGCAGTTCCATCTGCCATATATGGCAGTAGCGGAGATCAGTCTGGGAATAAGCCTACGAGTCAGGCCAGAAGAGCCGTTCCTATTGTTGAAGTATATCATTACTCTATCACTAATCCTATGTTCTTATAACTGACAGTCTCTCTCTTGTAAATACTCTTTCCTGTAAATATAACTATTTTCCTCACATATCGTGGTTTGTCATTATTACTACTACTTGTGTTCACTAACCAGAACACAACAAAAAGATAAACAGAAGAAACATATATACTTTGGTAAGGATTAAAATTTATTGTATTTACTTTGCCGACACGTGTTCCGACTAAAAGTTTGCCAATATACAAGGAATTCTATTTAAAATTATTTAAAGTATGAAAATAAGAAGAAAATAATAAGAAAATCGGTTAGTGAAAATTGTCTCTAATTTAAAATGCATAATAGATTTTCTTACCCCTGAAATCTTTGGTAAATGTTTGAAATTTAAATGAGGGCGCTTTTTCAAGATTTTTTTTCAGCTATACTATTTAAAAAGCATAAGTTAGATTTGAACGATTAATTTTTTTTTTTTTTCGGTGATAAATTTTATATAATTTGCCAGTGCCTCCTTGAGGTAGATGAAAAAGTAATACATTTGAGAGGGTCTGAAAAGGTAAATAAATAGGTGAGGGGAATTTAGAATCGAATGTTCGCGAAAGTCTCGTGACCAGTTCTTTAAAATGAAAATAAAATTTTAAAAAAGAGGCGAAACCGCAAAGATTCGAACACCTGCCGACTAAGTATAAGGAACAAATCTTCGCTGCGTACTATTTGAATGAAGAAAATCGGTTAGTGAAAATTGCCTTTAATCTAAAATGCATAATATATTTTCTTGCCTTTGAAATCTTTAGTAAATGTTTGTGATTTCTTTTTCAAGATTTTTTTTCAGCTATAATATTTTAAAAGCATGAATTAGATTTGAATGTTTAATTTTTTTTTCTGTGATAAATTCTATATCGTTGAGAGAAATGAAAAATAATCTATTTAGGATGGTTTGAAAGCACAAATAATGGGAGAAATATTACCGTCTACAACGAAACCGGAAAAATATGTAAAAAGTTTAGTCCTTACTTTGAAAGGGTCAGATTCAGTAGAAATGAGATTTCAATAAATTACGGCAGTAAATACAAAAAACAAAATGTTTATACAGGAATACCTTCAACAAGCTCAGGTACTTATTGTATGATGTAGACTATGTAAAATAACCTGTCAGTGAACTTTAACGAATTTAACACTCAGCAATTTTCTTTTGTGACCCGCTGTACAAGAACTCTTACAATACTGCTTCTCGGTCTGTGTCAGGCACGCAGATTATAAACAACCCCTGGCTTTGGTATAGCCACAATATCATCATCATCATCATCATGTCGTGCCGCTAGCACGGATATCCCTGACCCTCTCTCGCCACTTCTCCCTATAGTTCATCGCCTCTGGCAGGTCTTCAGGGCTACATCCCGTATCCTCACATAGCTGCTGTATGTATGTTCGAGCTGGTCGTCCTGCTTTTGCTCGGTCACATGTGGGGGTCCATGAGCTCGTCCTTGCTTCTCCAGCAGTGTCCTGCATGTCTAGTTCGTCTAACTTGGATAGTTTTCGTGATGGGAGGTCGGTGGCCGTATAGTTGGTGCCTTGTGGGGTGTTGCTGCCAGGACTTGTTCAATATTGCTCGCAGCATTCTTGTGTAATTGCCGTCAAGCTTCTTCTCCAGCCGTTTAGTTAGAGTCCAAGTAGTGCATCCATACAGCAGTATCGACACGACCGCTGCCTGGAAGAAACTGCGTTTCATTTTTTCGGTCAGGTCTGATTTCCATATGATCGATAGCCTATCGATAGCTGTCCATGCCTTCGTTAGCCGCGTGTCGATGTCCTTTTTCGGTTGATGAGATACTGCTTCCTAGGTAGGTGAATTTGTCTACCAATTTCAGAGAGGTTCCATCTAGGGTGGAAATGTCGCCTCTCAATGCACACAAAACTGAATATATGTGCTATAATCAAACAGCCACAATATACTACACTTGAAAACTAACAAATCGTAAAAAAATTCAGTATGCGGCCTAGATAATAAGTTTGTGTGGTATGATCGACAAGTGCTCCGTTGATAACCAACTAGGGGGACTTGAGTGGCTGCCTGTGAATGTTGGCTGTTCTTTTTTTTAGGTACACAAACGATTCTTCTTACAGATACACAAATGATGAACAAATCAACCACTCAAATCAGAGACCGCAGCGTATAAAATGGACGAGGGAAGATAGTAAACTAGCATTATATTGTTATTTTTGGAGCAACCCATCAAAAAGAGGGTATAGAAAAAGAATGATTGAAATCTAAACAGAATTTGCTAGATTTAAGACCAAAGGCTCTTCATGACCAGGTTAGGACAATAACAAAGAATGCTTTGTTTTTGACCGTGAAATACTGGAAACCCACCAACAAATATAGAGGCAAACATGCGAATAGACCCCTAATACCGTAACCGAGACATAAAATACACGAAAACCAGAAAACCCTAACTAAAACCAAACAATAAATAATAATGACCGATACACAGCAAACACGCAAACACTGACCCAAGAAGAAAAAATGATTGTAGACATAAAACACGCAAACACTGACCCAAGAAGAAAAAATGATTGTAGACATAAAAAGACTCATGTCTGAAAAGGAAACCTCATTGCTTTCTCTCAGGAGCCAAGACTGAAGAACAGCCGAGTCCGAAACCGAGAAAGTCAATGACTTATTGACAAATATCCCAACAAACAACATCACGGATTTAAACGATTTAATATGTGCAGGAGCAAAATTAGTCAGTGAAAACATCGGGATGCCCCTGAAGACCACAAACAGAAAGTCAAAACCCGGACGGGAACTCAGATTAGAATCGCAGATAAGAAAACTACAAGCAAAAATACTAAAACGGAACATGAGAATGTATTTAGACGCAGCGGAAAAAGTATGACAACTAGAACTAATAATACAACTCAAAGAGACTAATCAAAAAAGTATTGGCGAAAGAAGGAAAACTAAAAAGATACCGAGACAGGACCAAACAATATATACAAAACAGGGCTTTCCAAAACAGCGATAGAAAATTCTACCAACAAGTAGGGGGAGAATTGGCAAAGACATACGAACAATCAGATGCGAACGAAGCAAAAAGATTTTGGAGCAAAAAATAGCAACGGAAAGATCAAAACAAAAAAGGCGAATGGATAAACAAGAAAACTGGGTTGCGAATACACGAAGAAGGCCCTAAGGTGGAAATACACCTCGACGCACTTAGGGTTACACTTTAAAAAATACTAAACTGAAAAACCCCAGGCATATATGGCATACACGGATTTTGGTTTTAAAAATTCACCTCTATCCAACACAGACTGGCTGATGAAATAGTAACAGATATGAAATGATGAAATAGTAACGAATATGAAATGAAATAGTAACGGAGATGAAATGATGAAATAGTAACGGATAGGAAAAGATGAAATAGTAACGGAGATGAAATGAAGAAATAGTAACAGATATTAAATGAAATAGTAACGGAGGTGAAATAGTAACGGATATGAAATGATGAAATAGTAACGGATATGAAATGATGAAATGAAGAAATAGTATGACACGATCGCCACCCAGGCTTTTGAGGCCTAAGAAAATCACTATTAAAAGAATCAGACACTTGGATTTCGTCGCTTGGTCAAAAATGGTTTGAAAGGATCCGTCCTTTATGACAACAGGTCTCTGGTTGTTGTTAACCAAAAATAATGAAATGGGAAAAGATTGCTGACACCTGTGTTTGACCAGAAAACGGCCTTCTGGTCGATACTGAGACAACAACAGCAACGCACGTGCAACCAGAGGTGAGGTGTGGGAGGTGTAACGGATATGCAATAATGAAATAATGTTGTATAGTATAGTACGCATATACAAATATACACGTACATATACAGGGGAACATAATCAACTGATAATGACGACTTCAATAACGAACGAATACACTTCTTTTTAAAATTATAATTCTCTTACACTTTATTTTCGAAAGGGTGATGTTTGTTGCGTGTAAGAAATGAGTGGAGACAAGGACGGACTGCTATATTGACCCAAGTTCTTCCTCGACCATAGCAGCACTTCTTTCGTATCTTGGCTTGGGTTGCTCAACCGGGGGTCACTAAGGGCCCAAAGCCCTCAGTCTCCAAGCTGGTTCTCACGCTGGCATCCTATCTCCAACTGATTTGAACCGCCCGGGCACCTGGTTATATTATTTTCTAATGTCCACCTGCTTCCGCTATTCTTCCGCTTATTTACACA
This sequence comes from Sepioteuthis lessoniana, assembly GCA_963585895.1. NCBI lineage: Eukaryota > Metazoa > Mollusca > Cephalopoda > Myopsida > Loliginidae > Sepioteuthis > Sepioteuthis lessoniana. The sequence continues at coordinate 42,794,054 of OY757944.1, read as the reverse complement.
GGTGCATCTCTTGATTGACGGCTCGGTCGTGTCACCTTTTGCACTTTTTCATCCACAGCGATGTCTATTTTCAATTGGTTTCCGGTTAAATATCCTTTGAGAGGCTCAAACAAATGATACTCTGAAGTATCGGCGCTATGCGGTCATTATCATCATTAACGCAAGTCAGTAACACACATTTCCCTGATCCTATCTCTATCTTCCGTGCACATGTTACAGAGAGCGATGGTCGATTGGGACGGATAGCAAGAGAGAGCGAGCGAGAGAGAGAGAGAGAGAGAGAGTCAAGGGAATTTGTGCGATTGGCATGCCTTGTTTTTTGCTGGTCGGCTAACATTTCCATGTATACGTGTAGGAATCCATCGAAAAACTTCACATGAGTTCGTCCTTACTTCTACAGGAGTGGCCAGCATGTTTTGTTAATCTTGATCGGACGTTTTGTGCGACTGGGGGTAAGTGGCCTTACAGCAGCTGTTTTGTAGAGTGCTGCTTCTGAGACTTGTTCAAAACATTATACAGCTTCATTGTGTTGTCTCCGCCTTGCTTTTCTCTAGACGTTTCTTTAAAGACCAATTGGTGCAACCATACAGTAGTATTGACACGGCTACTGCTAGGAAGAATTCCTGTACACCGAAACCATATCAACCTATGAGTTAAAAATTATGCTCTTCTGTCTACTGTTTTGGGATCTAATGAGATGACGTTTCTCGTAAAAGATTTAATTCACTACCGACTGATTTTTTACGGCTCACTGTTTTGTGTTTGTCCACTGTTTTATTGTGGCAAGTCATCTTGTTGTAACGCTTCATACGCATGCGCTCAATATTATGGGCTGTTCTGGTTGTTACAAGAAGTATTGCATATATCCCTGGTTGCTATGTGTTTATGGCTTCCACAGTGATTTAATTGCTGTCGATTTATGCATATCTGTACCTTACTTTTTAGACATCTTTCGCTATTTTTTTGAAGAATTAATGTCCCTTTTCTCTCTTTTCTTATGGGTTTTCTGCCCGAGGAGGGTCAATGAATGGATCTGCTTAAACGTTGAGTTAACGGCACCAAGAACGAAAACAACTGTCTAAACAAATAGATTGATTAATATATAGATTCACAATGACAATTTCCGTTTGTGATGGATTATGTGCCACCAGGGGTTGTTAGCACGACGATATTATCAGAGTCATTACTGAAATGCTAAAAGCATTCTTTATAAATGTTTATATGCTTAGGGGTCAATTTATCAGACAGAATATATATATATATATATATATATATATATATATATATATATATCATAGCAAATACTTACGCAGAGAACTGAAAAGTTCACGATCGAACCAAGAAAGTAATTTTAGATTGATTGATTTTTATACATGAAGTATTCTTGTCTAGTTCTAATAATTTGAACGCAGTCACTTGGTTTCAAGTATTCCTATCTAATACTAAGAATTCATGCACAATGATATAGTTTCAAGTTACTCTTGCTATTTAGTAATAATAATAATAATTTGTTTGTGTACGGTTATATGATATCAAGTATTCCTCGTGGTGTAGTGGCTAACGTGCTGGTCTTCAACATCGTAGTAAGCGAGTTCGAACATCAGTCGTGCTATTACGGTCACTTTCAGACTAATATCTTTGGGAAATATATGGATTTCTTTACCTATCTCCAGCTATGGAGTAAATAGTACCACGATTGTTCTTTACAACGATGACTGGGCATTAAGTAACCCACGAAGGTTGATATCTGATTAAAAACAAAGAAATCAAACCAAATCAAACAGTTACATGATATCCAGTTTTTCTATCTAATACAAATGATTTTTGACAGATTTTTATGGTTTCAAGTATTCCTATCAAATACAAATAATTTTTGACAGATTTTTATGGTTTCAAGTATTCCTATCTAATACAAATAATTTTTGACAGATTTTTTGGTTTCAAGTATTCCTATCTAATACAAATAATTTTTTTACAGATTTTTATGGTTTCAAGTATTCCTATCTACTACAGTTTCAAGTAATAATTTCTATTTTGTAATAACCATTTGTTGGCACACAGTTAAATAGTTTTAAGTAACTTTTAATAATTTCTTTGTGGAAAATTATATCATCAAGTAACAATTATTAAAAAAATAGTTCATAGCTACATGGCATCAAGTATTTCTATCGAATACGAATAATTTTGAATCATATTTGACCCCTAGTTGAGACCCCAACGAGTATTACCACTCGGGATAAGAGAGGACGTGGGTGTAATGATAATGAAGGAGTACTCTACACTCCCCAGATCTACAGAACTGAAGTATCATTATCAGATTATGTATAATGTCATAGCTAAGACTCCCCATTATTTTTGGGGGGGCTTGCCCCTCGAAAGGGAGTATATTCAGCATATCCTAAGTCCGACTGACAGTAATGAAGAAGATAATGACCCTGAGTCAAGAAATATACGTGCTATTCGATACAATCATCAAGAAGTTCAATACACTTGGTACACCGAATCTCAAGTTTATTTAAGTCCAATTTACTGAGCTGGGTCTGTAGAATAAACCGACTACATCTCTGCAGACGAGTAAGACCCCCTCCCAACGAACGTCCTTGTTATGACATTAACAATCTGATGACTCCAGTAATGCTGGAGTTTTGGAGAATACGGGGTACCCCATCGCTCCCAGGTCCACTCGGGAAACATTTACAAATATGCTAAACATGGGTTTTGGGTTTTCCATTACAAGCCTGACTCTTCGGTAAAGAAAAAGTTCTGGGCGCAGCAGTCAGTAAAAAAGGGGATGCTGATGCATATAAGGATCTATCACAATTGATTTTCTTGAAAAAAGTGCAACTGTAAACAATCCCGCCAATTACCAACTTCTACGGCAAAATTCATCTGATATATTTTGCCCAGTCGGCTGTGGCTGTAGAATACACTGACTGCTTCTCAGCAGAAGGGTAACACCCTCCCTCCTTAAAGAGTGTCCTGGATATGACACTAAATAATCTGATGGTGAGGTTACTGTAATGATGGTGCTTTGAGGAATACGGAGTACTCCTTCAACACTATCTCTCCCGGGTCCACTCTGACTTGGAGTAGGGGCACCTGAAAGGGTCCTCTCTATGGGTCAAATAGAACAGTTTGACATTTAAACTATGTGCGAACAAATGACATGCTAAACTGAATTATTAGAAATAGAACTGTTTTTACATTTGACTGTGTGCAAACAAATGACAAGTTTGATTGAATTGTTAGTGATACAAAGCAGTACCTGGAACTGTCTAACTTTGTTGATTAGAAATCTTAAGTTTAATATATGTAAAAACGGAATTTGGCATTAAATAAACTACAAAGGTTGATATGCCATAAAAATCAACCAACCGAACAAACAAACAAGTTCATTTCAATTAATTCAACTACAGTTCTTCTACAAAGTTGGCTTTGGCATTTAATAACTGACGAAAGTTTATATGCTATGAAAATAAAGAAACCAAACAAAACCAAACGTTGCCCAGTCGACTGGGGGGTGTAGAATACACCGACTGCATCTCTGCTGACGGGTAAGACCCACCCAACGAGTATCCTGGTTATGACACTAAACAATCAGATGGTGAGGTTCCAGTAATACTGGAACTTTGGAGAATACGGAGTACCCTTTCATTGTCACCGCTCCCCGGTCCACTCTGATCTGGAGTGGTAGTACCAGAAAGGGTCATATTTATGGGTCAAATAGAACTAAACTGTGTACTTATACTAAAGTGAATTGCTTGAAATAGAACTGTTTTGACACTTAAACTGTGTACTTATGCTAAACTGAATTGTGTGAATTATAACTGTTTAACTAAACTGAATAGCTTGAAATAAAAATGTTTTTGACAATTAAACTGTGTACTTATACGAAACTGAATTGTTTGAAATACAACTGCTTATTTGTATAAAAATGGATTTAGCATTAAATAACCAACAAAGGTTGATATGCCATAAAACCCAAACAAACACACAAACCAAACCAAAAAATTGTATTGTTTTAAGTATTTCAATTAAATACAAATAATTTGCACTCAGTTATATGGCATTAAGTATTGTTACCTAATACAAATAATTTGCACACTGTTGTATGGTTTATAATACACTAACTGTATATCCTTCTGAGGGGTAACCCCCCACCACAAAAAAAGCCTGTATATGGTACTAAATTACATATGTACAAGAAAGCGCTTCATACCTCTGGCCTCGTGCCACATCTCAACTAAGCTTAGTAAATAACCTCATCCAAACCGTTTTTGTGAACTCAATTTTTCCGTCACTTGAAACTTACACTTTCCCCCCTTATTTATTACGATTTTTTGCACTCAGTTCTAGTGAATACAAATTTTTGAATTAACCCATAGATTGCATCCAAACAAGTACTAGCACTCCTGGTCAGAGTGGACCTGAGAGTAATGGGAATAAAGGGGTTCTCCACACTTCATATCTTTAGAATTAGAGACTGCATCAGATGCAGTTTAGTGCCATACTTCGGACTCTCCTTTTTTTATCTTAGTGGGCTCTTGCTTTTCTACAGGGAGGTACAGTCAGTGAATTCCAAGCCCTGCAATGAAGGCAGAATCTATTAAGAGTTCATTTCTTTCTCGGCAAGAATCCTCAAAAAAAAAAAAAAAAAAAAAAAAATTACACACGCTCACGCGCGCGCACACAGAAGCACGTACGCAAACAAAGTAAACAAGTAAATAAAAACAAAAAAGAACTCACTCACGATCTCACAGGCGATTCTCGCCAAATTCTTTTCAGGCAATTGAACTCCTTAATGTATTCCACATTGACAACGTTTCGGCTGATATATTCTTCAGCCTTCGTCAAGTTTACAACCTGTAACCACTTCCAAGAGCAATAAGTCTCCCCTCCGCCCAGGTATTTTCGTGCGGATCGAAGAATGAGTTCAATTGTCCAAATGAAAATTTGGGGAAGGGAGGTGCCAATGGTGTAATGGTTATCGTCGCGATACGACACGGCGACACGAGTTCAAATACTGGACTGATTGCATTTCACATAGCACTAATACCCTTGGGAAAGGCATGAATCCAATTATTCTCCCTCCAGCTATGGGTAAATAGTAGAGCAGACTAGGTTCTTCAGCCTTGGTGAGGCAACTAGTCTAGGAGACGGAAAACTCTGAATTCAAACGTGTTAAACTCCGCTTAAAAAATTGACCTTGTGTCATATCCTGTCCGAGCAGAGGGGTTGGGTAAATATGATAAAAATTTGGGGGAAAAAATCTAGATAAAAAAGAATGAAGCAGTTAAAATAAAATTCAGTTGCAAAAAAGCTATCACTTACCTTCTTAGTGGAGACCCTTGCCATGTTTGCTTGATTCCATGTAAAGACGTCTCTCTCATGAACATTGAAACGACCTTTTTAAGTCTTCTCATTGTTATTCTGTCTATGCATGGTGTTATTCCGAGTTCTCCAGAGTTTTTATAATTTCGCTCGGGGTCCTGAAATCGTTTCTTTATATCGTCGTCTGAAATCTCTTCATCTGATCGAGCCAAGAATTGCGTCCCAGAATTCCACTTCCTGTTTAACCATTCGACCCTTTTCCTTCGTGCACGGCTGTATCTCCTCCGACCAGACACTATGGAGTGTCTTTTATCTGGGACCTGACGACTCGTGTTCAATCTCCGGGAATTGCAACAACATCTCTGGTTGCTTTTCATACTAATGTTGATGATCGGGTTTTTATTGGGGGAGATTCTTGTTCGTTCAATTATTTCCATATCGAATAGTTGACTTTCTTCTGGGTCCACAAAACACCAGTTGGATATTCTTCTTGCGCAACGTGGTGACTGTATCTTCTCAATGAACTCCTCATTATTGTGAATCTTCGAAAAAATTTTCTTGCTCGAAGCCATTTTAAAATTGAATCTTTCCGTAGTATAAATCTGTTCTGTAACAATTTCGCAGTTTGTTACTCAATTTCTATTTCTTAAAGTATTTTATTTACTTTATGTTTGTAAAAGAATTAACTTGCTTTCTCTAAACCCAACCTCTTCAAAGCATCTCTCGGAAGCAAATGACAGGAGGTTAAATCAGTCGAAAAGGTTAATTTAATTTGTAAGATAATCCTGATTTGCTATCCAAGCAGTAGGCTTCTTATTTTTATCTGTTTTCTCTGGCTCGTCTTGTCGGAAAATTGATATAAAATGGTTGTCACGTTTACGTTTACTGGGCGGAGCATTATCTTAATGGCGGCCAGAGAAGCCTTTACTTTAAACAAAACATTGAAATAAATAATTCTTGCTTTAAATGTCCTGGCGTTTGTCTGATGTCTTCTAATGAGAAGCTAGTAGTGATAATAATAATAATAATAATAATAATAATAATAATAATAATAATAATAATAATAAGACCAGACCTCATAATAATCAACAAAAAAAAGAGAATCTGCAAAACTGTAGACTTTGCTGTCCCGGCGGACCACAGAATAAATCTGAAGGAAAGTGAAAAGAAGGATAAGTACCTCGACCTTGCTAGAGAATTGAAAAAGCTGTGGAACATGAAAGTAACGATTGTGCCAATTGTGATTGCTGCGTTAAGCACAATAACTAAAGGATTATTAAAAGGCCTGGAGGACTTGGAAGTTGGCGGACGGGTAGAGACTATCCAAACGACAGCATTGCTAAGAACGGCCAGAATCCCGAGACGAGTCCTGGAGACTTGAGGAGACTTGCTGTCACTCAAACTCCAGTGAAAAACCATCAGCTAACACTGATGTGAAAAACTCTAAAGGAGTAAATAATAATAATAATAATAATAATAATAGACAAGACGCAACAGAATAGCAAATGTAGGTTATGTGTGTAACATACCCATGATACGGATGTAGGAAACGTACATATAATGCTCATAACATATATACATAGAACATAGGAATCCCGAAACACGAAAAACACTTTCGACTTTTTAGTTCAGGTACGAAACTTTTTATTACCTTTGAGTTTAAAGGTTTTTCGACATAAGGATAGAGAGGCAAAATCTTTCTATGCTGGCTTTTCCATCTGCCCCCGCCCGCCAACACGTGTGGCACCCGCCACAAGGCCACTGCAAGCTAGTGAAAGTCACCCTTCTTCTTCCGACTGCAAGACTCAACTAAATGACTTTTTTCAAAATCCACCGCGCGCGCTTCCGGTGCATGACGTCATTCACATCCCCAAGTCTCAATTTTCGATCTGGGGTTTTTATTTTGACTTCTGTGAACAACACATCCTCCCCGCGCGCGTTAACACCTACGCTCAATTTTGCACCTAACTAACCCATGTGCTGAGCCGAAAGGTTCTCAGCCTAACGAAACCAAAAGGCAAGATATATAAAACGAAATCCCTCGGCCATTATATTACATGTGGTGATTGAGACGAAACAATGAATAACATAATAAACGAATTCAGCGAATTAACACAAAAAGATTATAAGACTAGATATGATTGGGTGGGCAAAGTGATCAACTGGGAATAGTGCAAGAAATTGAAATTTTACCAATTACCAAATGGTATATGAATAAACCAAAATCCGTCCAAGAGAATGAGATGCACAAAGTTATCTGGGATTTTGAGATACTAACAGATCACCTAATCTCGACCAGACGTCCAGACCTTATGATAATTAACAAGAACCTACCGTCTCGGCGGACCTCAAAGTGAAAATCAAAGAAAAAAAAGCCAAGTACTTAAACCTTGCAAGGGAACTGAAAAAACTATGGAACATGAAGGTGACGGTGATACCGATTGTAATTGGTACACTCGGAACAGTTCCCAAACGCTTCGTAAGGGAGCTGGAAGATTTAGAAATCGGAGGATGAATCTAGACCATCTAAACTAAAGCATTACTAAAATGGGTCAGAATACCGAGGAGAGTTCTGGAGACTTGAGGTGTCTTGCTGTCACTCAGACTTCAATTAAAGACTATCAGCTAATGCTGGTGTGGACCATCTGCTAATGCTGGTGTGAAAAACTTCCAAGGAGTAAAAATAATAATCATATTCACCAACCCCTCCGCTCGGGCAGGTTATGACACAAGGTCAATTTTTAAACGGAGTTTAACAGGTTTGAATTCAGAGTTTTCCTTCCCCTAGACTAGTTGCCTCATCAAGGCTGAAGAACCTAGTCGGTCCAACTATTTTACCCACAGCTGGAGGGAGAATAATTGGATTAATTCCTTTCCCAAGTGTATTAGTGCTATGTGAAAAGTCTCGTCCAGGATTTGAACGCCGATAACCATTACACCACAGGCACCTCCAGGAGTAAAAATAATAATTAATGATAATTGTAGATGTCCAGCTGATCGTTTTTTTTTTAATGAGAGAATCGTTTGCAGCTTGTTATTTAGTTATTAAATAGAAATGTATGAGGACTGACTAAATAGCAAAAGGAAAACGCACGATCATAGAATACAACGGAAAATAAAAACAGGAAAAAAAGAAAGACCGTACTGTTGTCTGTCGGTAACGAAAAACAGCTCCTTAATGCTGTTTACTTTTTAAAAGGTTTTTGCTGAGTGATGTTGATGTGAAGAGATTGTTGTCAGAGATTGAACAAGTACGCAAATAAATCAATATTTTCGGAAGATTTTTTTGAGAAGGTTTAATTACAAATAAACAATAAACCAAATATGATTTTTGTAATAAAATATGACAACGAATTCTAAAAAGAAAAAGGTGTCCAGGAAACAAAAAGATATTTCTAATATTTTCTACTAGAATAGAAAATTAGTTTTAAGATTTCCAAGTCAGTTACGAAATTTGCACTGTAAATTATTTTTATACTGGAATGCATTAAAAATTAAATTAACTTAGGAATGCGTTGTAAAAGAATAATTTTACAATAAGAATGCATTGTAAATTATTTTACTCTAGGGATACATTTTAAATGATTTTACAATGAAAATGCATTTAAAGGATTTTACTGTAGGGATATTTTTTTAAATGATTTTACAATAAAAATGAATTTGAAGGATTTTACTATAGGGATACATTTTAAATGATTTGACAATAAGAATGCATTGCAAAGGATTTTTTATAAGAATGCATTGTAAATTATTTTACTATAGGGATACATTTTAAATAATTTGACAATAAAAATGCATTTGAAGGATTTTACTATAGGGATACATTTTAAATGATTTTAAAATAAAAATGCATTGCAAAGGATTTTTTATAAGAATGCATTGTAAATTATTTTCCTATAAGGATACATTTTAAATGATTTTACAATTAAATTGCATTTGAAGGATTTTACTATAGGGATACATTTTAAATGATTTTAAAAATAAAAATGCATTTAAAGGATTTTACTATAGGGATACATTTTAAATGATTTTAAAAATAAAAATGCATTGCAAAGGATTTTTTATGAGAATGAGTTGTAAATTATTTTACTATAGGGATACATTTCAAATGATTTTACAATAAAAATGCATTTGAAGGATTTTACTCTAGGGATACATTTTAAATGATTTTAAAAATAAAAATGCATTGCAAAGGATTTTTTATGAGAATGAGTTGTAAATTATTTTACTATAGGGATACATTTTAAATGATTTTAAAATAAGAATGCATTGCAAAGAAATTTTTTAAAAGAATGCATTGTAAATTATTTTACTATAGGAACACATTTTAAATGATTTGACAATAAAAATGCATTGGAAGGATTTTACTATAGGAACACATTTTAAATGATTTTACAATAAAAATGCATTGCAAAGGATTTTTTATAAAAATGCATTGTAAATAATTTTACGACGGGGATACATTTTAAATGATTTTACAATAAAAATGAATTTGAAGGAATTACTATAGGGATACATTTTAAATGATTTTACAAATAGAATGCATTGCAAATGATTTTTTAAAAGAATGCATTTTAATTTATTTTTCTATAGGGATACATTTTAAATGATTTTAAATTAAAAATGCATTGCAAAGGATTTTTTATAAGAATGCATTTTAATTTATTTTTCTATAGGGATACATTTTAAATGATTTTAAATTAAAAATGCATTGCGAAGGATTTTTTATAAAGATGCATTGTAAATAATTTTACTATAGGGATACATTTTAAATGATTTGACAATAAGAGTGCATTGCAAAGGATTTTACTCTAGGGATACATTTTAAATGATTTTTTAAAAAAAATGCATTTGAAGGAATTTACTCTAGGGATACATTTTAAAAGATTTTACAATAAGAATGCATTGCAAAGGATTTTTTATAAGAATGCATTGTAAATTATTTTACTATAGGGAAACATTTGAAATGATTTTTCAATAAAAATGCATTTGACTGATTTTACTATTGGGATACATTTTAAAAGATTTTACAATAAAAATTCTTTTAAAGGATTTTACTATAGGTATACATTTTAAATGATTTTACAATAAGAATGCATTGCAAAGGATTTTTATAAGAATGCATGGTAAATTATTTTACTATAGGGATACATTTTTAATGATTTGACAATAAGAATGCATTTGAAGGATTTTACTCTAGGGATACATTTTAAATGATTTGACAATAAAAATGCATTTGAAGGATTTTACTCTAGGGATACATTTAAAAAGATTTTACAATAAGAATGCATTGCAAAGGAGTTTTTATAAAAATGCATTGTAAATTATTTTACTATAGAGATACATTTTAAAAGGTTTTACAATAAGAGTACATTGCAAAGTATTTTACTTTAGGGATACATTTTAAATGATTTTACAATCAAAATACATTTGAAGGATTTTACTCTAGGGACTCATTTTAAAAGATTTTACAATAAGAATACATTGCAAAGGATTTTTTATAAGAATGCATTGTAAATTATTTTACTATAGGGATACATTTTAAATGATTTTACAATCAAAATACATTTGAAGGATTTTAGTCTAGGGATACATTTTAAAAGATTTTACAATAAGAATGCATTGCAAAGGAGTTTTTATAAAAATGCATTGTAAATTATTTTACTATAGAGATACATTTTAAAAGGTTTTACAATAAGAGTACATTGCAAAGTATTTTACTTTAGGGATACATTTTAAATGATTTTACAATCAAAATACATTTGAAGGATTTTACTCTAGGGACTCATTTTAAAAGATTTTACAATAAGAATACATTGCAAAGGATTTTTTATGAGAATGCATTGTAAATTATTTTACTATAGGGATACATTTTAAATGATTTTACAATAAAAATGCATTTGAAGGATTTTACTATAGGGACACATTTTAAAAGATTTTACAATAAGAATGCATTGCAAAGGATTTTTTATAAGAATGCATTGTAAATTATTTTACTATAGGGATACATTCGAAATGACTTTACAATAAGAATGCATTGTAAAGGAATTTTTATAAAAATCCATTGTGAATAATTTTACTATAGGGATACATTTTAAATGATTTTACAATAAAAATGTATTTGAAGGATTTTACTATAGGGATACATTTTAAATGATTTTACAAAAAGAATGCATTGCAAAGGATTTTTTATAAGAATGCATTTTAATTTATTTTACTATAGGGATACATTTTAAATGATTTTAAAATAAAAATGTATTGCAAAGAATTTTTTATAAAAATGCATTGTAAATTCTTTTACTATAGGGATACATTTTAAAAAATTTTACAATAAGAAGGCATTTGAATAATTTTACTATAGGGATATATTTTAAATGATTTTAAAATAAAAATGCATTGCAAAGGATTTTTTTATAAAAATGCATTGTAAATTATTTTACTATAGGGATACATTTTAAATAATTTTACAATAAGAATGCTTTGCGAAGGATTTTTTATCAAAATGTATTGTAAATAATTTTGCTATAGGGATACATTTTAAATGATTTTGCAATAAAAATGCATTTAAAGGATTTTACTATAGGGACACATTTTAAAAGATTTTACAATAAGAATGCATTGCAAAGGATTTTTATAAGAATGCATTGAAAATTATTTTACTATAGATATATATTTTAAATGATTTTAAAATAAAAATGCATTTGAAGGAATTTACTATAGGGATACATTTTAAAAGATTTTAAAATAAGAATGCATTGCAAAGGAGTTTTTATAAAAATGCATTGTAAATTATTTTACTATAGGGATACATTTTAAATGATTTTACAATAAGAGTACATTGCAAAGGATTTTACTCTAGGTATACATTTTAAATGATTTTACAATCAAAATACATTTGAAGGATTTTACTCTTGGGACTCATTTTAAAAGATTTTACAATAAGAATGCATTGCAAAGGATTTTTTTTAAGAATGCATTGTAAATTGTTTTACTATAGGGATCCATTTTAAATGATTTTACAATAAGAATGTATTGCAAAGGTTTTTTTTAAGAATGCATTGTAAATTATTTTACTATAGGGATATATTTTAAATGATTTTACAATAAGAATGCATTGCAAAGGATTTTATTAAGTATGCATTGTAAATAATTTTACAATAGGGATACATTTTAAATGATTTTACAATAAAAATCCATTGCAAAGGATTTTTAATAAGAATGCATTGTAAATTATTTTCTTCTAGAGATACATTTTAAATGATTTAACAATAAAATGCATTTGAAGGATTTTACTCTAGGGATACATTTTCAATGATTTGACAATAAAAATGCATTGCAAAGGATATTTTATAAGAATACATTGAAAATTATTTTACTATAATGATACATTGTAAATGATTTTACAATAAAAATGCATTTGAAGAGTTTTACTCTAGGGATACATTTTCAATGATTTTACAATAAAATTGCTTTTGAATGATTTTACTATAGGGATACATTTTAAATGATTTGACAATAAAAATGCATTTGAAGGATTTTACTCTAGGGATACATTTTAAATGATTTGACAATAAGAATGCATTTGAAGGATTTTACTCTAGGGATACATTTTAAATGATTTTACAATAAAAATGTATTTGAAGGATTTTACTCTAGGGATACATTTTAAATGATTTTACTATAAGAATGCATTGCAAAGGATTTTTTATAAGAATGCATTGTAAATTATTTTACTATAGGGAAACATTTTAAATGATTTTACAATAAAAATGCATTTGAACGATTTTACTAAAGGGATACATTTTAAATGATTTTACAATAGTACCGGACATTGGCCTAGTGGTTAGAGTGTTCGCCACTGGCCTGGGAGACCTGGGTTCAATCCCAGGTCGAGTCGTACCAAAGACTCAAAAAATGGTACTTGATACCTCCTTGCTTAACACTCAGCATTATAAAGTGCGGATCAAGGGTAATGTAGAGTCATCCAGGGAAGGAGTAGCGCCCTCCCCTACATCTTGTTGTAGTAGCTATCGAAAAGGGAGCCTTCGGGTTACCCTCGACTATGGTCGCCAACTTTACTTACCTTACTCACAAGAAGAATGCATTGCAAAGGATTTTTTTATAAGAATGCATTGTAAATTATTTTACTATAGGGATACATTTTAAATGATTTTACAATAAAAATGAATTTGAAGGATTTTATTAAGAATGTATTGTAAATTATTTTACTATAGGGATACATTTTAAAAGATTTTACAATAAGAATGCATTGCAAAGTATTTTTTATAAGAATGCATTGTAAATTATTTTACTATAGGGATACATTTTAAATGATTTTACAATAAAAATGAATTTGAAGGATTTTACTATAGGGATACATTTTAAATGATTTTTTATTAAGAATGCATTGCAAAGATTTTTTTATAAGAATGCATTGTAAATTATTTTACTATAGGGATACATTTTAAAAGATTTTACAATAAAAATGCATTGTAAATAATTTTACTATAGGGATACATTTTAAATTATTTTACAATAAAAATGCATTGCAAAGGATTTTTTTATAAGAAGGCATTGTAAATTATTTTACTATAGGGATACATTTTAAATTATTTTACAATAAAAATGCATTTGAAGGATTTTACTATAGGGATACATTTTAAATGATTTTACAATAAAAATGCATTTGAAGGTTTTTACTTTAGGGATACATTTTAAATGATTTTACAATAAAAATGCATTTGAAGGTTTTTACTATAGGGATGCATCTTAAATGATTTGACAATAAAAATGCATTGCAAAGGATTTTTTATAAAAATACATTGTAAATTATTTTACTCTAGGGATACATTTTAAATGATTTTACAATAAAAATGCATTTGACTGATTTTACTGTAGGGATACATTTTAAATGATTTTACAATAAGAATGCATTGCAAAGGATTTTTTATAAGAATACATTGTAAATTATTTTACTATAGGGATGCATTTAAATGATTTTACAATAAAAATGCATTGCAAAGGATTTTTTATAAGAATGCATTGTAAATTATTTTACTGTAGGGATACATTTTAAATGATTTTACAATAAAATGCATTTGATGGATTTTTTATAAAAATACATTGTAAATTATTTTACTATACGGATACATTTTAAATGATTTTACAATAAAAATGCATTTGAAGGATTTTATTAAGAATGCATTGTAAATAATTTTACTATAGCGATACATTTTAAATGATTTTACAATAAAAATGCATTGCAAATGATTTTTTATAAGAATGCATGGTGAATGATTTTAATATAAAAATGTGTTGCAAATGATTTTCTTATAGGGATATACTGCGAAAAAATTTTGATATAAGTGATATTTTATATAGGAATGAACTGTAAATGATATTGCTATGAAAATGTATTGTAAATTATTTTGATATAGAAATGCTTTGCAAATGATTTTACTATAGAAATTTATTGAAAACGATGTTACGATAGGAATACATTTTAAATTATTTTACAATAAAAATACATTCAAAATCATTTTACAAGGTGTCTTAAAATAGATGTAACCCATTAATATGATTATTTATTACTTAGACAAGCGCAATGGCAGCCATTTGGAAGATGACCTGTAAAAATGCATCCTTTGAGCTAGAGACATTAAATCACTTAGCTGGGCTGTCTGGCATACGTGCGGGATGGGGTATCGTAACCATGGCAGATTCTAGGCTAAAAGGCCCCTAGCTTCGGCTGGGCCACCTTTGGGCGGGCGAGCTGCACCTTTGACACTCATATATAGCACTGAACCTTGCTGTCCAGTTCAAGCTATAATCATGCATACGTGCCTGGACCCAGATTTGGGTCCATGACCAACTAGGCTCATCAGACCCACATTGCACAAAATGGGTCGACGACCAACATAGTCCAGCAGGGTTCGGGCCTCGGCTCGTAACCGACTTTTCCCTCCCCTAAATCCCCACTATAATTGACTTTCGGGTCATTGACCGTGTGTCGAGTCCTGTCTGGTGGGAGGCAGTGATAAATATATATTAAATCAATGTTTTTTAATTGTTGTTATATGAGCTTCCAGGACATACAATCTTGTTCTGAATTTCTGGTCTCAGTAATAAATCATTTTCATATTAATGGGTTGCATTTATTTTGAGACAGTTTTGAATGATTTTGTCTCCAAATAAGTAGTGAGACAAAATATTTTTTTCTGTCTTGTTCAAGGCATTGTGATCGAGAATTAATTGTTATCATAATATACTATTTTCAAAATTAAAAGCAAAAAGAACATATTATTATTAGTAGTTTTTAGCAGTCAAATGGGTCCCGTATATATTGAGAAACCCTACACTATAAGAATGCATTAGAAATGATTTTACAATAGGAATGTATTATAAATGATTATACTGTATTAGCCTTACGAGCAACATTTTCCAATATTACATACGGGTTGTAAGATGTTCGTCATAAAAAGCAAAGGACGGATAGTCTGTTTATGTCATCCTTCGGGTGTAAGATCATGTGAATCATCAACAAATTCTTTGTTCTCTGCTCCAATTACTTGAATTCCTTTTTTGTCCATTTTAAGAAGCGTCTAGACTTTCTTACAAGGAAGATAGTATTTATTCCGTTGATTAGATTTCTACGATAGAATTTGGTTTCAAATTTTCTTGTTCTTCTTAGGTAATTCTTTCTTAATTCTTCTTTCATCTCAGATTTCCGTCATGTTCTCTGCTTCTAATATTCCTATTGGCCTAGCTGGTAGAGTGTTCGCAAACAGTCTGGAAGACCGGAGTTCAATCCTAGGTCGAGTCATACCAAAGACTAAAAAAATGGTACTTGATGCGGCCTTGCTTAACACTCAGCATTATAAGGTACGGATCAAGGGTAAAGTGGAGTAGCGTTCTCCCCTATACCTAGTAGTTATTGAAAAAGGAGCCTTCGGGTCACCCTCGACTAAGGTCGCCAACTTTACTTACTCTTCTTAGGTACTTCTTAATTCTTCTTTCATCTCAGATTTCCGTCATGGTCTCCGCTTCTAATATTCCTAGGTATTTATTGTTTTCTGTTTCTCAAAATGTTATTATGCTTTCCTGATTGGACAGTCCTAGCCCTGCTCTTGTTTCACTTTTACCATTTTTTTAAATATAAGCATAGCACATTTTTGCCGTCCAAAATTCTCTTGCTATAATTTGCCGGTAGATTTAACTATTTTTTTCTACTTCTTTTTTATTCTAGTTTGGTTTCTTTCTTTATGACATATCAACCTTTGTAGGTTGTTTAATGCCAAAGTCATTCTTCTAGAAGAACAATAGTGGTACTATTTAACCCATAGCTGGGAAGATAAGGGGGTTCATGCCTCTTCCAAGGGTATTTGCCCAAAAGTAAACGTAATAGCGAGACTTGAGTACGAACTCGCTTACTACGATTTCGCAGTCCATCGCTTTAACCATTACACCACGAAGACAAACCCCTTTTTTTGTTCTAGGTGAATATCTTAATATCATCAATATACATTAAAGAGTATATCTTTTTCTGTGGATTTGTAAATTTGTAGACGCTTGAGGATTTTCTTAGTATATGAAGGTAACATTGCAATGATAAATAGAAGTGGTGAGATTGAGTATCCCTGGAAGATTCTTCTTTGTATTTTGATTTTTGTTAGGGTTTGTCCTCCAGCAGCTAATTTCAAATTATATTACTTCTTGCTTATTCTTTCATCTCAGTTTTACTTGATGGTATTCACGTCTAATATTTCTTGGTATTTGTAGTTTCCTTTTCCTCCTAGTGTTCTGATGTTTTCCTTATTAGGAAGTAGTATTCTTTCAATTATTTCTCTTTTACCTTTTTTCATGAAATATGAAGCAGACTTTTCAAATGCCAAATTCCGTTCCAATAACTTGACTGTAGGTTTCTGAAGGCTTTTTAATTCCTTTTTAGTTATTGTTTGGTTTGGTTTGCTTTGGTCTGGTTCCTTTGTTTAATAACCTCTAGGATTTTTTAGAGTCTTGTTCTTAAGAAGAAGATACAATCAGTGAATTCTAAGTTCCGTATTCTTCACTTGAAACCATAGAATTGTTAGTATTTGATAGGAATACTTGAAATAATATAACACTGTGCAAATTATTTGTATTAGATAGGAATAATTGAAACCAGACAATTGTTTAGTTTGATTTCTTATTTTGATAGTATATCAACCGGGAAAGTGGAATTGATAACTCGAAGACAAAGCCCATCGTAATTTAGAATACTAAGAGGCATATTTCAGGAAGAATAATCGCTCCTACCATTATTCCTTATAATGATGATACAATTAAAAATATACCATTAAACAATATTCCATTAAACAATATACTATAAAACAATATTCCATTAAAAATATGCCATTAAACAACATTCCATTAAACAATATATCATTAAACAATATTCCATTAAACAATATACAATCAACCAATATTCCATTAAACTATATACCATTAAACAATATACCATTAACCAACATTCCATAAACCAATATACCATAAAAATATACCATTAAACAATATTCCATTAAACTATATACAATTAAACGATATATCCTTAACCGATATACAAGTTTAAAGAGCAAAGAAGGCTGTAAATTTATAAAGTAACAAGAAAAGATAAATCACTGCATACACCAGGAAGATTTCTGCTCAAAATAAAAAAGGAGGTCTCCGTGGCACACACAGTTAAATAGTTTCCTTATCTAACACTAATAATCATTTTTAGTTTTAATCATTTGTCTAGACACAGTTAAATGTCTCCAAGTATTGCTATCAAACATTAATAATTCTATTAAATATTAATCATTTCCGCACACAGTTAAATCGTTTCAAGTATTCCTATCTAACTCTAATAACTTATTTTATCAAGTAGTCCACTCATACAAATAACTTTGTCCTACTTTATATTTTATTTTCTATTCTTGAAATCGGTTCTTAGAAAAATTAAAAATAGGAAAGCTGCAGGGCTTGAGGAGATTCCCCCAGAAGTATGGAAGATCAGACAATTCGACGACATACTGCTCCGACAATGCAACGCAGTCTATAATCAAAATCCGATAGACAGATGGATAAAGGGATGCATCCTCCCCTTCCCTAAAAAGGGTAACCTCGGATTAGCCGAGAACTACCGAGGTATAACACTTACATCCATAGCAGCCAAAATTTACAATGCCCTACTACGAAACCGCATAGAACCCAAAATTGACAACATTCTTAGGAAAAACCAAAATGGCTTCCGAGGAAATAGATCCACGACCTCACAAATATTGGCCATCCGTAGAATCCTTGAAGGCGTACGGGCAAAAAACCTACTGGCGATATTACTATTTGTCGACATTACCAAGGCCTTCGATTCCATTCACCGAGAAAAGATGGAACAAATCCTACTAGCATACGGCATACCAAAAGAGACCGTCGCATCAATAACGATTCTCTATAGAAACACCAAAGTGAAAATACGTTCACCGGATGAAGACATAGAATACTTCGACACTGTAGCAGGAGTACTACAAGGGGATCCACTAGCCCCATACCTCTTTATCATCTGTCTAGACTACTTGCTTAGAACATCGATTGATAAAATCAAAGAAAACGACATCGAACTGACAAGGAAAAGAAGCAGAAGGTACCCCGCAAAAACAATTACCGACGCCGACTACGCCGATGACAGCGATTCTGGCAAATACACCCAACCAAGCCGAAACATTACTGCATAGTTTGGAACAAGCCGCCGCAGGCATTGGTCTCCATGTCAATGCACACAAAACTGAATACATGTGCTTTAATCAAACAGGCGACATTTCCACACTTGACGGAACCTCTCAGAAACTGGTAGACAAATTCACCTACTTAGGAAGCAGTATCTCATCAACCGAAAAAGACATCGACACACGGTTAACGAAGGCATAGACAGCTATCGATAGGCTATCGATCATATGGAAATCAGACCACACCGATAAAATGAAACGCATTTTCTTCCAAGAAGCGGTCGTGTCGATAATGCTATATGGATGTACTACTTGGACGCTAACAAAATGACTGGAGAAGAAGCTGGACGGCAATTACACAAGAATGCTGCGAGCAATATTGAACAAGTCCTGGCGGCAACACCTCACAAAGCACCAACTATACGGCCACCGACCTCCCATCACGAAAACTATCCAAACTAGACGAACCAGACATGCAGAACACTGCTGGAGAAGCAGGGACGAGCTCATAAGTGATGTACTTCTATGGACCCCCACATATGGCCGAGCAAAAGCAGGACGACCTGCTCGAACAGCAGCTATGTGAGGATGTGGGATGTAGCCCTGAAGACCTGCCAGAGGCGATAAATGATAGGAAGAAGTGGCAAGAGAAGGTCAGGGATATCCATACAGGCGGCACAACATGATGATGATGATATATATATATATATATATATATATATATTTGAAAAGGGCTTTTAAAAGCGCATGCATTTTAGAATAAATAAAATGTTTAAAAACAAGTTTGAAATATTTTAGAATTTAAAAAATGGCACCCTTACACTCGATAACATCTCATTTGAAAATTTTTTAAAAACCGTGCCAGATAAGTATATATATGAATAATTAGACTTAGGGTAGTGACCGTCGAAAAAGCATGGGATGGGGAGAAAACTAAACGAAAAAAATTACCGTAAGCCTGAAGAATCCGCGCGGGTAACATTATTTTCTTTCCGTATTAAGATAGGATTGAACATGTTAAATAACAGTAATGTATGATATATATATATATATATATATATATATATATATATATATATATATATATATATATATGTGTGTGTGTGTGTGTGTGTGTGTGGTTGGGCAGCAGTCTTTCATTTAAGCATGTTTGATTAAATGATAAATACATTTTGTCTTTATAATTTCATTTAGATCCTTTCAAGTTTCCTGACAAGTGTGTTGGTTTAAGGTTGGAATTGGTAGATGAATTTCCGGAAATTATCCCGAACATTTCGGACCTTTCATAGGCCATCATCAGGGGTTGTTTGCATGTGTAAAGAGTGTTCTATTTTTTCTTTTTTAAGTTTTAAGTTTTTTTTTTTTATAACATTACAAAATTACGTAAACGCAGTTAGATTACACTGAAATTCAGATGACATCGAACGAATTTAAAACAGAACGCTATCAACGGAAATAGAATATTATCAAGAAAAATAGAATATTAAAAAATACGATTTTGAAAATAGCGACAATTTTTTAAAATGCCTTTTGCCCTTTTTTAACTCCGCATAATTTTTTTCTCCATATAGTTCCGCCTTTGAAGTAGGCAGTAAAGATTCATCCAATTCAACTCATTGTATTTTTATTATTAAGGTTTTTCGGACTATTGTCTTCGTCTTTATTGTTATTTCCACAACTTTTCGGCCGATATGTCCTCCGGCCTTCTTCAGGTGTTTGTCGAACTCGGGAACCTTCAAGGAACTTCGAACTACGTCCTTTATTGAAACCACGGGAGTCGCCTGTTCTGATTCCACCCCCGTGGTTTCAATAAAGGACGTAGTTCAAAGTTCCGTGAAGGTTCCCGTGTTCGACAAACACCTGAAGAAGGCCGGAGGACATATCGGCCGAAACGTTGTGGAAATAACAATAAAGATGAAGACAATAGTCCGAAAAACCTTAATGATAAAAGTCAACAAGCTTCGTCTCAGAAATTTAGACAACTCATTGTATTTTGCTTGGTACTTCATTATAAGATCCCTTTTTCGTCTCCTGTAATGATATTCTTGAGAAACGAGTCATTTGTCTGCCTGTTATATATTGACCCTCGACCGAGCCGTCAATCAAGAGATGCACCTGTATAAATAAGCGGAAGAACAGCGGAAGCACACTCTTTTATTGCTGAAATAAGAATGATTGAGTAAGCCATTCTTCAATCAGGTAATTTTTGGTACTATTTAAAACAGTGGAAGTTTGAAATACGTAATTACAACTGGCTTATAAAAAAATTATTTATGATTCAAACCAAACATATAGGGTGTCTCAATGTACATGATTATATAGGGTGTCTCAATATACATGATTATATAGGGAGGCTTAATATGCATGGTTATATGGGGTGTCTCAATATAGATAGGACCCATGTGACTGCTAATAACTCTACTAATACTAATGTTGGGTTCTTTTTTGTTTCAGATTTGAAGATAGAATACTATAAAAACTATTAATCCTCGACTACAATGCCTTGGACAAGAGAGAAAAAATATTTTGCCTCACTACTTATTTGGAGACAAAATCATTCAAAACTGCAAGCAAAATTTCGTAGTATTATTAGCCCCAGAGAATTAGCCCCAGAAAAGCCAAACTTATCGTTGAGTACACAAATTTCAAGCCAAAGAGCCAGTAAACAACTTCAACAAGCAGAAAATCCCAGATCTGGCAGAAAATCCCAATGTGGATGCTGTGAGAGATTCTGTCAGGAGTGCAAAAAAGTCCCTCTGAAGCCGTTCTCAAGAATTTGGTATTCCACGTGCACTGTTGGATAAAGTCAATCAATTTCTGTCCTTTTCATCTGGTTTGACCTTTCGGAAGTGATATAATTGTTCAAATGAAAGGTGACTTGATGCAATATAAATTATCATATTAATGGGTTGCTTCTATTTTGAGACGCCCTGTACATATACATATGTATTGGCAGCATTTTCTTTTTTTAAACATGTTTGATTAAATAGGACAGACACTTTGGGTCTGCCTATTCTATCTTTGTGTTGTATACTCACAACCATAATGATATCAATAACAACAGTACAGATAAATATGCAAACACAAGCGAAAAAAAAAATACACAGGCGACTCTGTTGTTCAGGTACGAACGGTTTTATTAACTTCTGACTTCGGTTCTTTGACACGAGGAGAAAGACACAATTCTTACAATGCTGACCATACTATCTGACCCTACAAACGCGCTGGGCATCTTGCGATGTTTAAGATCTCTATCTGTAGAGATCTGTAAAACTCCAACTACATGCCTCAAAGGTAGAGAACTCAATTCTCTATGCCCCAATGGCAGAGAACTCAACTGTCTGCCTGCATGGTCCAATGTCAACCTTCAACTGATTCTTTTTCAAAAACCTCAAAATCTCAGGACCATCTCTTCCGGACATGACGTCATCCATACTCCAACCCTATTTCCTGTCTGGGGTTGATTATGACAATGGTGATTGTCATATCCTTTGCGCGCTAACGCAAACTGTACCCAGTAGCTATGCACCTGAACTCTTAACCCGAATAGTGTTGTATATTGACGTACGACCCGACCGGGCTGTCAAAATAGGAAATGCACCTATGTAAATAACTGGTGCATCCAGTCGAAGAATATCAGAATTATAACCTTGACCGTGGACAGGTTGAATGAGTGTGAAATTGTGACGCCCACAAGAAGAAGGTGTATGTTGAACTATTATATAACTGAGTGCACAGGAAATTCAATCAGTTTGGAGACCAGACCAGTTAGAGATAAGATGCGGTGG
Source organism: Sepioteuthis lessoniana (assembly GCA_963585895.1). NCBI lineage: Eukaryota > Metazoa > Mollusca > Cephalopoda > Myopsida > Loliginidae > Sepioteuthis > Sepioteuthis lessoniana. Next base: position 42,771,196 of record OY757944.1, on the reverse strand, counting down.
AGAAAACCAGCACCCAGAGAGACTGGGCCCCAGGCCCCCGGTTGAGCAGCCCAGGAGAACTGGAAAGAAACGCTGATGGCCATAAGAGTTCTGTTCGGTCTCCAACTCCCTCTCACACACAAGCCTTTCAAATAAAGTGAGAGGTATATTTTTCTAAGAACTGTGTCGCTCGTCTTTATTGTATCGTCATTATGTTTCTGCATGCATATGTAGATGTATATGTATTATGTGTTTGGATAGTTGGTCATGGCTATACAACAATAGTTCAAAGTCCAACCAAACTGAATGATAACATATAATTAACGAAAAATGATTAGTATAAAAAAAAAGATCTTATATGAATCGTTTGATTTTTGGATGGAATGAATTTAGGAAGGCACCGTATGTTTCCAATGTACTTTCGACCCCAACGATAGCCATTTTCGAGGGATTGAATAATGAAATGACAAAGACAATGAAACTTGTTCTTCCTCCTCCTCTCTATATAAAAAATTTTTTTCCGTAAATTCCCCTCATACAAGTCCTTCCTCCTACCCTTTATATAATTGTATATGACGTGTCATTTTCTTTGTTGTCATACCAAGGTTAAAGAGCCTTGTCTGCCCTACTATTTACTCTTTTAGCTGGAGGAAGAATAGTTAGATTCATAACTTTCCTAATGGTATTAGCTCTATGTGAATTGCAAACTGCCTTGTCCGGGATTAGAACTTGCGTCGCTGTGTTCAATCTTCAACGACGATAACCATGGCTAAAATCCTGGACGAGATTCATTGCATTTGACATAGCACTAATACCCTTGGGAAAGGTATGAATCCAATTATTCTCCCTCCAGCTATGGGTAAATAGTAGGGCAGACTAGGTTCTTCAGTCTTGGTGAGGCAACTAGTCTAGGAGAAGGAAAACTGGGCAGGATATGACACAAGGTCAATTTTTTAAGCGGAGTTTAGCAGGTTTGAATTCAGTGTTTTCCTTCTCCTAGACTAGTTGCCTCACCAAGGCTGAAGAACCTAGTCTGCCCTACTATTTTACCCATAGTTGGAGGGAGAATAATTGGACTCATACCTTTCCCAAGGGTATTAGTGCGATGTGAAATGCAATCAGTCTCGTCCAGGATTTGAACTCGTGTCGCCGTGTCCATTTCCTACGACGATAACCATTACACCACGGCCACCTCCACATATATATATAAGAGACAGAGAGAGAGAGAGAGAGAGAGACAGAGAGAGAGAGAGAAAGAGATAGAAAGAAAAGCAACAACAAAGAAATATTCTTATTTATCTTATTGTTTTTGTTCATCTCACTCTCTCTTTCTCTTTCTCTTTCCCTTACTCTGTTCTTCCCACAGGCTCTCTGTGTGTCTGTCTGTTTATGAATTTGAAGTTATCGTCTGGTCATATAATTCACACTGACATCACTCAACGATTTATTATTGAGATCTTGAATATTAACATCGCACGTGAATTTCCGGAAATTCTATTCTCGTTTAGTGAAATCACGTGTCATCTCGTCAATTATTTCAAATCTTACATCACTTAACTTTAATTCGTCCTTTGTGCAGGAAAATTGTGAATAAAAGAAAGGATTGCACGAAGAGGCTGCATTTTGATTTGTCATTCCTTCTATAGCTGTAAATCCAACAGTTTGATAGTATTATAAGATACAGCTGGGGCGTTCTGAGTAAGTTGTATTGATACTTTGGCCCCAAAAATAAGACTCCTGATTTAGGCTTTATTGCCCGCACAGATGAGGGGTATTAATTTGGTTTGGTTTTATAGCATATCAACCATTGTAGGTTATTCAATGCTGAATCCTATTTATACATATCTATTAAATATATATGATTTGGTTTGGCTTGGTTTTATAGCATATCAACCATTGTAGGTTATTCAATGCTGAATCCTTTTTATACATATCTATTAAATATATATGATTTGGTTTGGCTTGGTTTTATGGCATATCAACCATTGTAGGTTATTCAATGCTGAATCCTATTTATACATATCTATTAAATATATATGATTTGGTTTGGCTTGGTTTTATAGCATATCAACCATTGTAGGTTATTCAATGCTGAATCCTTTTTATACATATCTATTAAATATATATGATTTGGTTTGGCTTGGTTTTATGGCATATCAACCATTGTAGGTTATTCAATGCTGAATCCTTTTTATACATATCTATTAAATATATATGATTTGGTTTGGCTTGGTTTTATAGCATATCAACCATTGTAGGTTATTCAATGCTGAATCCTTTTTATACATATCTATTAAATATATATGATTTGGTTTGGCTTGGTTTTATGGCATATCAACCATTGTAGATTATTCAATGCGGAATCCTGTTTATACATATCTATTAAATATATATGATTTGTAAACATATTATGTGGATAACATTTTTTTACAAACCTAAGCTAATTTTTTGCACACAATTAAATTGTTTTCAAATATTGTTTTCTAATACAAATAAATCTATATACAGTTAATCATTGGTTTGCACACAGTTAAATTGTTTCAAGTATTGCTATTTAACGTAAATTATTTTATTCTACATAACTCATGAATTTGTACACAATTAAATGGTTTAAAGTATTGTTATGTATCACTAACAATGCAATTAAACTTCAATCATTTATTAATTCATAGTTAAATGACCAAACAATTCTATTTCTAACAATTCAATTTAGCATAAGTTCACACTCAGTTTTAATGTCAAACAATTCTATTTGACCAGAGAATTAATTTTTATTCATTGTGGACTTTTTGTCCTCAACTTGGTAGTTTTTGTGTTGTTTCTTCTTTCACTACGCTTCGGCCAAATTTCACCTCTGGCCTTCTTCAGGTGATTTACCGCGACTTCGGATAGGAATGCTGAGTCTTGTAACCGTATCCCCAGTAATTACTGCCTTCCATAATTGTTGGCTATCGCACCACGTTTTTGACCAAGTAAACCTCTGGCCGGCTTGGGTAGGATTTGAAACCGCTATCTTCTGACAATACTCACCTGGAACCGTAGAGACTCAACGCCTCTATCCGCTGCGCCACGGGTTTACTTGGTCAAAAACGTGGTGCGATAGACAACAACTATGGAAGGCAGTAATTACTGGGGATACGGTTACAAGACTCAGCATTCCTATCCGAAGTCTCGGTAAATCACCTGAAGAAGGCCAGAGGTGAAATTTGGCCGAAGCGTAGTGAAAGAAGAAACAACACAAAAACTACCAAGATGAGGACAAAAAGTCCGCAATAAATAAAAATTAATTCTCAGATTAAGAAGCCTCATCTCAAAATGATTCCAATTAAAGACAATTCTATTTGACCCATAGATAGGACCCAATTAGGTGCTACCACTCCAGGCCAGAATGGACCGAGGAGCAATGACAATCAAGGGGTACTCCATATTCCCCAAAAATCCAGCATTACTGAAACCTCACCATCAGATTGTTTCGTGTCATATCCAGGAAACTTGTTATGAGGGTGTCTTACCCCTCTGCAGAGACGCAGTCGGTTTATTCTATACTCCCAGCCGATTGGTCTGGGGTTTTGTGGGTGTAGGTGATTTCGTAGCATGTGTAAGGTGAATCAAAAATTTTGCAATATTTTACTAATGTGTGACTCAATTCGGCAGCTTCAGATAATTTTTCCGAGGTCGTGAAGATGACGGACCACTCTGTGTTGTGAGATAACGAACTCACCTGATACTTTCCAAGTGCTACTCACCTCTATGGTTTGGAGTACGGTCTCGGAATACACGGTTCTAGGCCTATCTGACATGGCCTGATTGTCAACGTTTTAGCAACCCGAGCGAAATTTCTCGAACCATCTGGTTACTGTACTGAGATCAAAAGCGCCTTCACCTTTCACACAAGAAATTTGTTTTGATTGCTTCCGCGCAGTTATGATCTAGCTCCCGAACGCTGCATGTTCACCTATGCGACTATGGAATCACACATAAAGTGAAGTAATGGACATCGTGTCAGCGCACCAACTAACACAGTACTATCAATAACAACGAGTACCTACCACAACTTGAATTGCTTCCGTGTTGTGATATATGCTCTGCAAACTATCTCGTGCTAAAATATTGTAAAACTTTTGACTCACCCTAGTATTATACAGGGTGTGACAGAAATGTTAGATATTTGATTTTTGACAGGCCGCATAAAGATACGAGGATATCAAAACAGGATGCACATGTGTTTTAAGGTAACCAAAAGACAGCGGAAATGTCACATGAATTGCATGGTTGGCCTGCCGGAAGGACGTGCCTGGTAGTCTTGAAAAATACATAACGACTAAAGATTTTCGACTCCCGGGCAGAGAGAGAGAGAGAGAGAGAGAGAGAGAAAAGAAAAGAGCCGGCAGAAGAGAGACTAGGCGTCATGCCGCTCTGGGCGCTGGCCATGGGTCTGACGGCTGAGAGTTGAGGGTTAGAGAAAACTCTGAAATGTACAAGACTCGCAAGTCGAAAATGAGTAATAAACCCAGAAAAAGGAAAAAGGGATGCCTTGCAAAGGCCCCGTAACTGAAAAACCTATAGGAGCAGAGATAAGAAGATGTTTGAGTTGTATCAAATTCTCTGAAAGAAGCACGAAGAAGCAGAGATGATTAAATGTTTTAAGTCAGCTCGGTAAAAGCCCGTGAAAGCAGTACGAAAAAAAAACGATTCACGTAAGATTCCGTATCTCACTCTGGGTGTATATCTTAGCAGTTTCCGACTCTCGCCTCACGTAACTATCGTACATTTCGTAATAAACAACAAAAATACGCCTCCACATTTTATGCTATCACCTGTGTGGAGCAAATGAACGTAGGCAAGGGGTAATAGTAGCTCCACTAGCTAATGTCTTTTTTTTTTTTTTTTTTAGATACGATCAATTATGATCATGATTTGGACCAATGCACATCGTATGTTTGCTGATTTTTTTTTGTTATTGAATCTGTAATTGCATTACAGAAACCTTTTCAAGCTGATTTTATATCATGTTGGATGATGCTGTTCTGGATTGAAAATCGATACTGTTACGTGTTAACTTCAGAACCACAGGGTCATCAATTAAAAGAAAGCCTACAAGAAGAACATTCGAACTCCGGAAAATGTCCACACATGAGACAGTTTGTAATGCTATCTTCAACATTGGTCTTTTTAGTCAACCTTTAGAAACATAACTAGTAAAAGTCATTATCGTAACTGTTCATATTTGAGGAAAAAAACACTGGTTTACAAAAATAAATTTTTGGTCTGAGGCAAGAATAGGGATAGGTATTTTTTATTAATTTGGGTGAGCTGAATTCAAATTTATGAATAGTTTTGCTCTATCACCTCTAGTTTTCTGGCTTTTAAATAGTCTCATTTTAGTATAAACAGAGAATATATGTGCATATTTCAAGAGTTGCAGCAGCTTATAACTGATAAAACAGGATAGATAAAGAACACTGATTGAATCAATATACTTGGATGACACAATTACACAATTCATAGTACCACAGACAGTCAAAAGTGTGTTTATTAGAAGATCTGGTGTATTTTGCCTCCGGGATGTCACGCAAGAGCATCCAGCAGAAGTCTCCCATCATGCCGGGGTTCCATTTGCCTTGATAGTTGCTCTCCATCTTCGTAATGTCTTGGTGGATCTTTCTTCGTGCTCATCACTTACTGCTCCAAGATTTAGCGGGAAGAAGTTGAGGTGGGAATGGAGAAAATGAATCTTGAGTGACATTCGGCACACCATATCCTCGTAAGACTTTTGCAACTTCTCAATACAAGCTTGGTAATCTGGTACGCGTGTCTTACCAAGGAAGCCACTACAGACTGACCTGAATGCTTCCCATTAAGTTAAGAAGCTCCTCAAAATCAGTATCCTTCAGCACTTCTCGGATCTGAGGTCCGACAAAGATGCCCTCTTTGAGCTTAGCAGCACTAAGACCTGGGAACACAGTAGACAAGTGTTGGAAGGCAGCACCATTTTTGTGCAATGCCTTCACAAAATTCTTCATCAAACCAAGCTTGATGTGAAGAGGAGGAAGAAGCACCTTATTCATGTCCACCAGAGGATTCTCCTTGAGGCTGTGTTCGCCTGGAACAAAAGTGCTTCTAGACCCCCAGTCTTTCTGCTTGTAATGCTGGGATACAGCTCGACTATCCGAGAGACAGAGAAAACAACAGTACTTTGTGAAGTCCGCTTGTATACCCATAAGAAGACCAATGACCTTGAGGTCCCCACACAGAATCCATTGGTACTCGCTGTACTTAATAGCTTCTAAAAGAAGCTCCATATTGTCATATGACTCCTTTAGATGGACAGAGTTTGCAATGGGAATGCTGGGATATTTATTCCCGTTGTGCAGAAGAACACCCTTGATACTTCGCTTGGAAGAGTCTATGAAAAGACGCCAGTCTGAAGGATTATGTGGCAAACCAAGGGACGTAAACAAGCCAGGTATGTTTGTGCAGTAGCACAACTTCTTTTCCATGTCGAAAAAAGAAGCAAGGTCTTTGTTCCGATTCCTGAAATTGGTGATCCTTACATCTTCCTGGACTAGGTTCCACTGTTTAAGCCGAGAAGCCAAGAGCTCTGACTACTGTTTTGACAGATACAAATCACGAGCAAGATCATTCAGGTCTTCTTGCGTGATCCAGTGTGACTCATTGCCACTTGTTCCTGAATATGTAGACTCAATATCTTCCAAAGATATTGACTCGGCAGAATCCTCCCTTGAAGGCATTTCTTCATCTGATGAAGAAAGAAGATCCTTATTTACTGGAGGTGTGGGTACAGGAAGATCATCTGAATGGGGAACGGGTCTCATAGCAGATCGAAGGTTGGGATATTTGATCTTTTTCCTTGAAGATGCATTGAAACCAGTTATATTAGTTAAACAAAAATAATAATCATCAGCGTGGTTTCGCAGCTCTCTCCAAACCATCTGGACTGCAAAGTTGAAAACCGCTTTCTTGCCATTAAACCATGCAGTTAGTCCATTATAGCAGGGTTTACAACAGATGTGTGGAGCCCAACACTTGTCCTGATCACCAATTTTACAATCAAAATAGTGAAAGTAGGCGGTTCTGAGGAGGGAAGTGATAGTTCGACGCTGTGCAACTGTTGTGAAGTCCCCACACACGTAGCAGAAAGAATTGGCCTTGTTGAGGCTTCCTCAACATTTTGACGTGTTTCAAGCCATTGGAGAATCTGAAAATATAACAAAGTAAAACTAAATGTGCATTTGAAAATGTAATACTAATATTTAGTAACCCAAAATATGTGTAACACGATAGTTGAGGGACACCAACCTCCTGCGCCGCCTGCGAGACAACCTCTTCCAATGACTGCCAGAGTGTGTATTGAGACCTGCTGCCTTAACAGTCAAAATCCGTCTTGATATATATATATATATATATATATATATATATATATATATATAATGTAATGCTATCCCTTACATTTAGTGCATAATAACTAAAAAATAAGTCATAAGTCTCATAATATTAGAATTAACTGTGAATTCATATATGCCTCAAAGACTCAAAAAATGGTACTTGATGCCTCCTTGCTTAGCACTCAGCATTATAAGGGACGGATCAAGGGTAAAGTAGAGCAATCCAGGAAAGGAGTAGCGCCCTCCCCTACACATTGGTGTAGTAGCTATCGAAAAGGGAGCCTTCGGGTTACCCTCGACTATGGTCGCCAACTTTTATATATGCCTTTATGTACCGTATATGCACAAAATGCACACTATGCATATCTAAAAAACTAGAGGTGATGAGTAAAAACGGATTTCAAATTTGAATTCAGCGCCCTCAAATTAGGTAAAAACGGGTATTTTTGTGCTTGCTTCAATTTCTTTGTAAACCAGTGAAATTAGACATTAGCTAGATGCAGTTATCATTGCCATTTACCTAAGTTCATTTACACCAGAGAGGTGATAGTTTAAAATGTGAGATGTATATCAGTAGCACCATAATAGAAAAAAAGCTACAAATATCTTTTTAAAGGCCCAGTCGGATGGGGCCGTAGAATATACCGACTGCATCTTTGCAGAGAGGGGTAAGACCCCACACCCAAACGTGTGTCCTTGATACGACACTAAACAATCTGATGGTGAGGCTCCAGTAATGCTGGAGCTTTGGGGAATGCTGAGTAACCCTTCACTGTCATCGCTCCTAGGTCCACTCTGGCCCAGAGAGGTAGCTCCTGGCATAGATCAAATAGAACTGTTTGACATTTAAACTAAGTGAAAACAAATGAGTAATGCAAAACTGAATTGTTGGAAATAGAACTGTTTTTACATTTAACTGTATGTAAACAAATGACTGAAGTATAATTGAATTGTTAGTGGTACATAGCAATACTTGGAACCATTTAACTTTGTTGACTTATGTTTACAAATTATACATTCGATATATACATAAAAACAGGATTTTGCATTAAATAACCAATAATGGTTGATATGCCATAAAACCAAATCAAACCAAATCCTGTTTTTAATATTGTTTACCTATTTTTAATATTGCTTATCTATTTTATTTCAATGTCTTCAGGCTGGTTTGTGTAAGTTGGGTTTTCAAGCAATTGTCTACAGAACTTTTTTCTAACGTGTGATAGTCAGTTCACATCACACATCATTCAGTTAGTGGAAAGTCACTATCTATCCCTCTCCAATCTCTATAACAGGATACTCCACATACGTTATTTCTGGGTGTGGGACATCCTACCTACTTCACTTCTCTTTATTCTGTACTTTGCTTTTTTTTTGTTGTTTTTTGGAATGATTATATCAGAAACAAAAAGTTAAGTTATTCGCAAGATGGAGCAACCATTACCACTTGCGTAAGTTCACTTGCGGCACACAGATGATAGTTTAAAAATCTGGGAGGTGTTACAGCCTTACCCTGTATTATGACAAAACATGACATAAACTTAAAATATAAATAAGTTAAATCAATAATTTTAAACAAATTAAACAAATAATAATATGAACAACCCAGAATCCGTCCTGAAAAATGAGATGCACAAAGTCCTATGGGATTTTGAGATACAAACACATCACCAAATCTCGCCCAGACGACCACGTGATAGTCAAAAAAAAAAAAATGAACGAGAGCCTGCCGAATAGTGTACTTTTCCGTGCTGGCAGACCACAGAGTAAAAATAAAAGAAAGTGAAAAGAAAGATAAGTACTTAGACCTTGCCTGAGAACTAAAAAAAGTATGGAACATAAAAGTGACGGTGATACCAATTCGTGCACTCGGAACAATCCCCAAATGTTTGGTAAATGGACTAGAACACTTAGAAATCAGAGGACAAACCGAGACCATCCAGATTACACCATTATTAAGATCAGCCAGAATACTGAGAAGAGTCCCGGAAACTTGAGTTGACTTGTTGTCACTCAAACTTCAGTGAAAGACTATTAGCTAACGCTGGTGTGAAAAACTCCCTAGAAATAAAATAATAATAATAATAATAATAATAATAATAATAATAATAATAATAATAATGCAAATTAGCACAGAAAGTGTATAAGACTAGACACAATTGGACTGGGAAGGTAATCCACTGGGAATTGTGCAAGAAATAAACATTTTGACCATGAGAACAAATGGTATATGCACAACCCAGAATCTGTCCTGGAGAAGGAAACTTCTCTGGGATTTTGAGATACAAACGAATCACCTAATCTCAGAAAGACGACCAGACCAAGTGATAGTCAACAATATGATAATAATCATTTGTTTGAATTCAGGTTTTATGTATTCCTCTCTAATCCTAACAATCTTTAAGGAATCACGTGATTTCAAGTAACTAATAATAAGTATTTTGTAAGTAAAGTTGGCGACCATAGTTGAGGGCAACCAGAAGGCTCTCTTTTCAATAGCTACTACACTGAGGTGTAGGGGAGGGCGCTTCTCCTTTCCCTGGATTCCTCCACTTTACCCTTGGTACGTACCTTATATTGCTGAATGTTAAGCAAGGAAGCATCAAGTACCATTTTTCAAGTCTTTGGTGTGACGCGACCTGGGATTGAACCCAGGTCTCGCGGACCATTGGCGAACACTCTACCCACTAGGCCAATGAGCGGGTAGCAAATAATAGTAATATAATAATAATAATAATACAATAATATATAATGATAGTTATAATATAATGATAATAGTAATAGTAATATAATAATTATGTAATAATAATTGAAATAATATAATGATATATGATTATAGTAATATGATAATAATATATGATAATCATCATCATCATCATGTCGCGCTGGTAGCACGGATATCCCTGACCCTCTCTCGCCACTCCTCCCTATCGTTCATCGCCCGAGGCAGGTCTTAAGGACAACATCCCGTATCCTCACATAGCTGCTGAATGTATGTTCGTGCTGGTCGTCCTGCTTTTGCACGGCCATGTGTGGGGGTCCATAAGAGTACATCTCTTATGAGTTCGTCCCTGCTTTTGATGAGCTCCAGTATTTATATCACAGAATGCAAAACTGATTAATCAATTTTGTTCTGAGTTGCAAGCATTTCATTCCTGGGTGTTGAAGTGTTTTCTTTATTGTAAATGAAAGTGATTTTTTTATTGTATAAGAATCATATACAAATGAGTACAAGACCACAGGGTTTGTTGGGGAAATAGAAGGAGAGTGGTCTTCGTGTAACTTATGGTCTTAAACTAATCTTAGCAAGCCACACACATTGACCCAGACGCTCTAACAATATTTCCTTCCATCCGTCACCGTTCACGACGCAGTCACCAAAATACCGCATTCACAACCTACTTAAAATACCGCATTCACTCTATGAAACAGCCTACTTATAAATAACATAAAAGTTTTTATATTGCAGAACGGATGGGAAATCTTAAAAAACGACCCTGGAAAAAACCCTAATTGTTTATATTGCTTTATAGTGTCAGTGACGTCATTTCTATTGTAGTTTTATGATAGTGATGTGAGTGTCTTTCTTTCTTTCTTTCTTTCATTCAAAGAAAGACAAAAGTCTAACCTTTTCTGGTTGCAGGTAAAAGATGAATGAACGTAAGTTGGATTTTGCTCGATTTAACTGTTAGAATATAATTATACAACCAACATTATCATCATCATCATATCGCGCCATCAGCATGGATATCCCTGACTCTCTCCTGCCACCCTTCTCTATCGACCATCGTCTCTAGTTGGTCTTCAACGCTAAATCCTATATCGGCACAGAACTGTTGCATGTTGGATCTAGCTGGTCGTCTTGCCTTTGCTCGTCCATGTGAAGGGGTCCACTGAAGTACGTCACTTATGAATTCGTCCCTAGTTCTCAAGCAGTTTCCTGCATGCCTGGTTCGTCTAACTTGGATAGTTTTCGTGATGGGTGGTAGATAGCCGTACAGCTGCTGGTTTTGGGGGTGCTGCCTCCAGGACTTGTTCAATATTGCTCGTAGCATTCTTGTGTAGTTGCCGTCAAGTTTTTTTCTGCATCCGTTTAGTTAGCGTCCATGTAGTGCATCTATACAGCAGTATCGACTCGGCCGCTGCTTGGAAAAAACTGCGTTTCCTTTTATGGGTTTGGTCTGACTTCCATATGACCGTTAGCCTATTGATAGCTGTCCATGCCTTTGCGAGTCACGTGTGGATGTCAGTCTCGGTAGATGAGACACTGCATCCTAGGTAGGTGAACTTGTCTACTTGTTTCAGAGAGCTACCGTTTAGTGTAGAGATGTCGCCTCTTTGATTAAAATATATATATTTCGTCTTGTGTGCGTTGATATGGAGGACTATGCCTGAAAAAATGACCTTGTTGTATATTGACGTACGACCCGACCGGGCTGTCAAAATAGGAAATGCACCTATGTAAATAACTGGTGCATCCGCTCAAGGAATAATCAGGGTATTATAACCTTGACCGTGGACATGTTGAATCAGTGCAAAATTGTGACGCCTACAAGAAGAAGGTGGGCGTGAACTATTATATAACTGAGTGCACAGGAAATTCAATCAGTTTGGAGACCAGACCCGTTGGTGACAAGATGCGGTAGAGAAAGCCAGCACCCAGCAGAGTGGGCCCCCGGTTGAGCAGCCCAGGAAAAGAACGGAAAAGAAACGCTTATGGGCATAAAAGTGGGGGTCAATATGTTGCAGTTCTGTTCCTTCTCCAACTCCCTCTCACACACAACCCTTTCAAATAAAGTGAGAGGTATATTTTTCTAAGAACTGTGCCGCTCGTCTTCATTGTGTCGTTGTGTTCTGCATGCATGCATCTGCATATGAGTATACAACAACGTGAGGCAATCGAAATGTTCCGAAACTTCTATGAAAAGCTTTATTCGTAATTTATTTGTCTTAAACTGTTGTCTGTTGGAAGATGTGAGATATCAAATTGTAATACAGAGATTAAACTTATTAACTCACAAATAATTTCTTCACTTCTTCCTCGGATCAATTTAGAAAATATATACTGTCTTTAGAAGTGTCTTTCTACAGGCATGAACCTCAATTTTGCCTCCATCTAATCGGCGTGGTTTTGAATACACTGAAAGACTATATAATCTAGTTTCCAGCCTGTCTGAAGTTATTTTACATATTGAATAAACTTCAATAACTCAAAAAAGTTCTCAACCAATATTTGTCAAATTTAAAATCGCCCATTTCTGCACTAAGTAAAATATTTAACTAGATTTTCTGCAATCTTTATGATTAGTTTTTAAGATATTTGGAATTTACGAAAATGAACAAGACTGAAGTTATGAGCTTTCGATTTCGGAAATCAAATAAAAAGTATTTTTTTTCTTTTTGTCCATAACATATGCCAGAACATGGGTAAAAGGAAGTACCTAATAACTGGTAAGAACAGAAAGGGAGGTTTCCGTGACGTAATGGTTAAAGTGCTGGATTGCGGAACCGTAGTACGCGAGTTCGAACTCCAGTAGCACTATTACGTTCACTTTCGGAGAAATACCCTTGGGAAAGGTATGAACCCCCATCAATGGGAAATAGTGCTACTACTGTTCTTCTAGGAGGTTGGATTTGGCATTAAATAACCCGAAAAGGTTGATATGCCATTAAATAGCAAAGTTTTTGAATGAGAGAATGTCCATTTTCGAGATATCAAGGGATCTTTTCAGAGATCATCGAAGAGGATTTCAGAACTTGCTTCCTCCAGATGAACGTAAACTAAAACAAGTCATTGCAAAAGAATCACTTTTGACCAGCGTTCCGATCTTTGAAAAGGCTAAAATAGAGAGATTCCTGGAACATAAACGATGGAGAATAATTTGAGAATTGGAATCTGTAAAAAAATCTCATAGGTAACCTTCTCTCACTAAAGCAAATATTTTAAAAGATCAAAAATTGGCCAAAAAATACATGAAAATTGACTTTTCTTGAGTAATTTTCACGGAACTTATCTATCAAGTTCATCAAATGTTACTCGAGATTCGTCCGTGAAAATTACTTTAGAAAAGTCAATTTTTATGTATCTTTTAGGCCAATTTTTGATCTTTTGATAAAGAATGGATTTTATCGAATTCAGACGTGCCCGTGGCAAAAGGAAGGTAACAAGGAGGTATTAGTGTGATTATATGAACTGAAACGGCCAAAGGATTATTGAACCAGAATGGAATTAAACTGAACCGTGCTAACTATTGTAATTTTATTGGACTAGACTTTATTTGCATCGTACAAGTCCCAATCTCGCAGTTTCAAAGTGACGTGTGTATCCTATGCACGACAATTCTCCTTCTCATGTACCAAAGCTTAATTGTGAATTCTTTGAGCATAAAATTTTTACAGGAGAGAAGATATTGAAATGGCCACTACCAAGTTTTGATCTGAATCTGATCAAAAATGTACGATCAATTTTAAAAAGGAAATTATATAAATGTGGCAAACAATATAACATCAAAACAGACCAATGGGAAGCAAGTAAAACTACCATGTCAGAAACTGAACCTGTTGAAGTAAAAAAAATTAAACGAAATCAACGTACAGGATGTCTCAAAATAGATATAACCCATTAATGTGATAATGATTTATTACTAAGACAAGTGCAATGGAGGACATTTGGAACACGTCGGGTAAAAAAAATGCATCCTTTGAGCAGGGACATCAAATCAATGTTTCTATAATTGTTATTATATCAGCTTCAATGACATGCAATTTCTTTTTGGTTTCTTGTTTCAGTTATAAATCATTATCATATTTATAAGTTGCATCTATTTTGAGACAGTTTTGAGTGATTTTGTCTCCAAATAAGTAGTGAGGCAAAATATTTTTCGCCTTTTGTCCAAGGCATTGTAATCAAGGAATAATAGTTGTAATAGTATACAATTTTCAAACCTGAAACCAAAAATAACTCAATATTATTAGCAGTAGAGTTATTAGCAGTCAAATGGGTCCTATGTATATTGAGACACCTTATATAATATATTACTGGATGTAAATGAGGAGAAGGGTCACTGTATTAAAATGTAAAGGATTCAAAGACTTATTATGTGCTTTTTTAATTTGTTTTATAATAGGTATTTATCAATTTTTGATTGTTTTTTTACCTTTTTATTGAAGTAAATGTGATTATTTAGTTTTGCCAAATTACTTCAGATGGCAGGTTTTTAGAATACATTAAATAACTTCAGTAACGTCAATAAAGCTAATTGATACTGTCTCAAGTTTTAACAAAGGTTTTAATTTTCGACATTTAAATTGAGTGTTTAAAATTTGACAATTTTTTCAAACCAAATTTGAATTATTGAAATTTATGTGTTTTGCTTAATAACTTCAGACGGGATGTTGTCTTAAATCCAGATAGAGTAAAGTTCCAACTTGATAAATCCAAATAGTAAATCCTACATTCACAAGATGTCTTAAGTGAGTTGTTTGTTTTAAGTTATTTGAAGATTCATTTTCCCAGAATGCAATGTTGATGGTTATTTATTTCTAACAAGAAGTTGTTCATAGCTTATAACAAGATAATAATCAAACAGTGTCTGTTTAAGAATGCAATAAAATTTACACAACAAAACATCATGGAAGGATTGGATACAATACAGACACCTATTTTTAGATTTAGACAAAATGAAAAGAATAGACATCACAAAACAAAATAAAAACAATTTACTTTTTCAAGTATAAGACAATTTCAAAACATAATAGAAATAATTTTCAGTCGAATCTTTCTATTTTTTAAATTAATTCATTTTTCGGTTTTAGTGTTATGATTCTTAATTAAACCAAGCACTCGTGGAGTAACGGTTATCGTCTTTGGAAATGGACACAGCACTCCGAGTTCAAATCTTTGGTATGACCAACAGTCATGGAGAAGGAAAATTACGAATTCCAGCCCAAGACACACTATATGAGATACACTACCACAACCAAATTTAACTACAGGAGCTATCTTTTTTTATTTTAAACTTTAAGAATCAGAGCAGTACACGATGTTGTGTGACGTCATACTTTGCTGTGGACATTTGTTTGTATTGTACTCGATGTTATGTGACGTCATTTTGTTGTGTACATTTCTTTGTATTCCAGAATAGATATAAATTCATTTTTTCCAATATTTTCCTTGGGGGGGTAATTTCAACTTAAATTTAGGGCATTATTCCATATTGCACACAATGCTGGGTGATATCATACTTTGTTGTGTGTAGGAGGTTATACTGTGTTTTTGATATTCCATTTCCATTTTGTAGTGGTATATCTAATTTATTTTTATATGTGGTTGCGTGTTCTCACAAGTCGGAAGGTCACCATTTATAGCGATGGGGATAACATTATTATTATTATTATTGGGTTTTTGGTTTAAGTTTTAAGTTGGTTTTGTTGGTATTTCGTTGGTAGCGTTGGTAATTCGTTGGTAGTGTTGGTATTTCGTTGGTTGTTATCCCCTCGCTAAATGTTGATGGAAAATAAAGGTGGTGGAGAAGAACGAAGACGTCGTTAGGTTTTTGTATCAAGGTTTTAATGGCAGCATGAAGTAAAGGGGTTTACACTGGTATGCTGCGAGGTCTCGTAGTAAAGAAAGACGGTAGGAAGTTGTTAGAGTGTATCATCTAATTTGTTTTTAACTAGGATCCTTTGGTCTAGAAGAATAGACCCAAGTGGTCCATAAACTAGATGGCTCTCCTCATAATGTATGATGCTGCTACTGCTATTCAGGAACAGACGTCTTAACGTCTGTTCCCGTTGAGGATTTCTGAGGGAGAGACAGATTCGCGGGCTTTCTTCAATTTTTGGTGCTGTTAGGAAATATGGTTCGGGCTGAATAGGACAAGTCATCCTGATTGGGTGAAAATGCTCGGCGACTCTAACGGTCAAATTAAATTACGCGCCAAACAAAAATTCAAGTTTCTTTCTGCTACATGTGTATATTTCTTCCCCAAAATTCAAAAATCTTTAGAGTAATTCATTTTACAATTAAACCGAAAAATTTCCATCACCTCATCGTATATATATATATATATGTGTGTGTGTGTGTGTGTGCGTGTGTGTGTGTGTGTGTGAGAGTCAGATAACCTACAACATATTGAGAAATTCCTATTGCAGATTATTGAAAATTTGTAGCGGGAATTACATTTATTTCCCACTGGCGGACGAATTCCTGCACAGAAGTAATTTGATTGAACTGAACCAATCAAATCAGCCGGCGGAAGAATACCAAAAGCCGGGTCTTCAGTGAGAGAAGAAAAAAGCGAATTCGATCTCTTTTACCAGGAACCACTGTGGAGTTAACATGATAAAAAATGTTATTCGCCTACTTGGCTAACGGTTCAATAAACACGTACACATGTACACACACACACACACTCACACACACACACACACACACACACACACATATATATATATACACTTTCTTTACCAACGAGGCAGTACGAACTATTGTACTCGCTGAAGGGACACCTCACAGGATTAGGTCAACTTTCCAATGGGAATTGAAAACACTCTCAGCGACCTTTATCCCGCTTTACAAATTTCCGTTGTCATGGTAACTCCGAGTACTTATTTAAAGTCACTCGAAGGGGGGGGGGATATGTATTTACCCCAGCCTCCACTCCGAGCAGGATGGGATACAAGGTCAACTTTTAAGCAAGGTACAGCTGGTTACGAATTCAGATTTTTCCTTCTCTTACACTAGTTGCCTTGCCAGGTTGAAAGGGTCAAGTTAACTCACTACTAACTGTGGCGCACTTTATGTAACTGTTATACAACGAATTGGCAAATCGAGTTCAAATTCCTAGACGAGGGTGTTTGCGTTTCGTTTCTTTCTTACGCCTTTGAGAAAAACAAGAATTTAATTGTTTTCCCCACCATCACACCAGATATGGGTAAATAGTAGGACAGACTGGTTTAACTAACCTTGGCTAGAAAACCAGTCGAAAAGAAGGAAAACTTTAAATTCAAACCAACTGTAAGTTGTCCGTCCGTAGTCGAGGGCGACCCGAAGGCTTCCTTTTCAATAGCTTCTACACCGATGTGTAGGGAAGGGTGCTACTTGTTTCCCTAAATTGCTCCACTTACCCTTGATCGCTACATTATAATGCTGATTGTTAAGCAAGAAGGCATCAAGTACCATTTTTTAAGTCTTTGGTATGACTCGACCTGGGATTGAACCGAGGTGTCCCAGACCACTGACGAACACTAACTATTATGCCAATAGGAAAATTGATCTTTACTTTAAATATACGCTCTAATACATTTAGCGCCGGAGGGTGTCGTCATTGATGTTTTGCTAGGTTCCTTGGGGAGTTTCGGGTCTTCCAGCATCATACTCCCCTCGCCCAGCAGACCCTATTAAAGATGATCAGTCTCTGATACACCCTCCTGTTCACGCAACATAGAAAAAAAATTTAAAAAATACATTAGCGTTTTATTTATTTGGACGATTATAGACCGCTCACTTACGCCTCTAATTGGTTGTTGCAAACAACCAATCAAATACGCGGGTCTATCAATTTTAGTTACCTGCACTATTTTTAGTTACACTAGCACTATTTTTACAAATGGATTGTTCGAAATTATTCATTTATACAGCACTTGTCTTCCTGTCCATTACTCAGCTCTCGCTTGACTTGGGTGTCAGGTTTTGTCGAGGTGTGACCCGCAGGCTCCCTTTTCAATAGCTACTACACCGAAGTGTAAGGGAGGGCGCTACTCCATTCCCTGAATTGCTCTACGTTACCCTTAATCCCAACATTATAATGCTGAGTGTTAAGCAAGGTAGCATTAAGTACCATTTTTTAAATCTTTGGCATGGCTCGACCTGGGATTGAACCCCGGCCTCCCGGACTATTAGGGAACACTCTCCTCATTAGACCCATGGCCCGGAATACAGTAAGTATCCAATTACTATGGATATCTATCCAACACCCCACCATGCTGGAATATGGCATTAAGCTGTTTTATAGTGGGGGGCTCGCACAGCTAAAACCCATGCGCAGGCAGGTGTAAAAATTCTTGGCCCCATCATCATTCCCTTAATGAGGGGTTTCAGGCACTAAGCAATAAACTTTATCCTGCAAAGTAAGTAAAGCTTGGGAGGACGGCCTCCTGAGGCCAAGGGAGTTATCAGACACAGCCACCTGACAAGAATGCCGGGCTTCTCCGGCATGCATGTCTAGCGGCAGTATCCAATTACAATGTCCTTCGCTAGCTTCGGTTTGGTTCTTTATGAGATTTAATCAGCCCATTCTCGTGAGGTGGTTTCAACAGTTGGGATGTGAGAACAGATGGATTAGCACATTAGCGCGAAGGGAAATACAAACAGCCTTTCAGGGATCTGAAATAGGGTCGTCGATTCCATTTACTATAGCCGTTACGCTGTCTGCTTTTGAGAGAGAGAGAGAGAGAGAGAGAGAGAGAGAGAGAGAGAGAGAGAGAGAGAGGGAGAGAGAGCGTGCGCGTGTGTGCGTGTGAGGGAACAAGAGAGAAAGAGAAACTAGGCAAACTCTACACTATAATCTCTTTCTCTCTCCCTCTTATTTTATTTTTTTCCTATTTCACATTATCTTTCAATACTTCAGTCTTCTTTCTTCTCTTAGTCACTTCGTTTTTTTCTCTTTAATTGATTTTTTTCTTTTTTTTGCCCAGTCGGCATGGGGCTGTAGAATACAGTGACTGCTTCTCTGCAGAGGGGTAAGACCCCCCCCAAATGAGTGTCCTGGATATGACACTAAACAATCTGATGGTGAGGTTCCAGCAATACTGGAGCTTTGGGGAATGCGGAGTACCCCTTTATTGCCATCGCTCCCAGGTCCACTCTGGCCCGGAGTGGTAGCACCTGATAAAGGCCCTATCTATGGGTTAAATAGAACTAACAGCATACTTATGCTAAAATGAATTGAGTAAACTGAATAGCTTGAAATAGAAACGTTTTTGACAATTAAACCGTACTTACACTTAAACTGCGTGCTTATGCTTAACTGAATTATTTCAAATAGAACTGTTTTTCGACATTAAAACTGTATTTACACTTAACTGAATTATTACATATAACTACTTGAATAGTTTGAAATGGAAATGTTTTTGACAATTAAACTGTGTACTTATGCTAAACTGAACTGTTTTCAATAGAACAGATTATTTACATAAAAATGGATTTGGCGTTAAATAACCTACAAAGGTTGATATGCCATAAAACCCACCAAACCAAACCAAACCAATCATTTTTTAAAATCCCTTTTCAGTTCTTTCTTTCTTTCTTTCTTTCCATTGTATCCTTTTTTCTTTCTTTCTTTCTTTCTTTCTTTCCATTGTATTCATTCTTCCTTTCTTTTTTGCCATTGTGTTCTTTACATTGTGTTCTTTACATTGCATTCTTTCTTTCTTTCTTTCTTTCTTTCCATGGTGTTCTTTCTTTCTTTCTTTCTTTCCATAGTGTTCTTTCTTTCTTTCTTTCTTTCTTTCTTTCCATGGTGTTCTTTCTTTCTTTCGTTTACTCGAATGATTTCAAAGGATTTCGGTTCACTAATGCCCCTGCATTCTCAGATCACCAACAGGACTGATTCCATCTCGAGCCCAAAGACAATCAAAAGTGCAAATCCATAGGGAAACAGGAAGAAACTCCTGTAGCGTATTGAGGGGAATCCCGGTGATGTAGTGGTTAACGTACACGACTGTGATATCGTAGTAAGAGAGTTCGAATTCCAGTTGCGCTAATACGCTCACTTTTGGTTGAATAACATTGTTAAAGGTGCAAAGCTCCTTATCTCCCCAGCTATTGCTTAAACAGTATCACAACTGTTCTTCGAGAAGGATAGCTTTGGCATCAAATAACCAAGGAAGGTTGATATGCCATTAAATAAAGAACCCGAACCATAAAGAAATGACTCAATTTTTTTTTATTGTTATTTGTTTGTTTTTTAATTCTTTTTTTTTTTTATACGGAAGCTGTACAGTTAGTAATATTACAAATTTTATTTTTTCCAGGACAAAAGAAAAAATATTTTTTGTCACCCTTGCAGAAAAGGCCAGGTGAATTGTTTTTTTTTTAATTTTTTTTTTTTTTTGTTTATTTTTATTTTCTTCTAGTTTTGCTATTAATAACCATTTTTTTTTTTTACTAATTCTTTTTCTTGGGCAGAAAGTGTTATTATTTGTTTCTTTATGTGGGGAAAATCCTCATTCTTTCGCTGACTTTTTATTTTTCACTGCTCTCTCTCCTCTCTCTTGACTCCGGAGTGAAGTGGTGGATCCATGTTTCATCCATTGTCACATATTTATGCAAAAACTCCTTTTTGTTGAATTGAAACAGTTGCAAACAACGCTCTGAATCGTCGACGCGTTGTTTTTGATTGACTGAAAGCAATCACGGCCCCCACTTTGAACGCAGTTTACTCACTGACAAATGTCCATGCAAAATGGTGAATACACTGCCTTCTGATATCTTCAACTCTTCTGCTACCTTGCGCAACTTCAATTTACGATCGGTCAAAACGAGTTTGTGGAGTTTTTTGGTGTTTTCCGGGACATATGCCGAATTTAGGCGAACAGGAACAAAATTTCTCTTACATAGGACACAAAAACAGATTTTGAAGGGAATAATGGCCATTTTCTATGCTTATATAGCATAAGCAGTTAAATAAAACATGCGATTCAGAAACAAAATTTTGGTTATATAGTGTTATCCACGGCTCAAAAGCAAAGTTTGAAAGGACTAATGATTATTTTCTATGCTTTTATAACATAATGCTATTGTTACATTCCGTTGTGAGGACAACTGAGAATAAAATAGTTCATGTTACGTGTCTTTTATAAGAACATGTTACAATCTGGAAAATTCCACTAGTAAGGCTAGTAACCGCGTTTTTTTTTTTTTTTTATTATTATTCAATTGTATTATTTTTCTTTTTAACACAGGATTCATACTTTCAAATCTTTTTTTATTAATTCATTATTTGAATAACGATCAAAAACAAATTCCGAACATTTTTTGATCCCACTTTTTGTTTCATAACAATCGGCGTTCCTATTTACGTTACTACAACAAACCTCATGTAACGTTTTCCAATATTTCTTGGGACTTCAGAATACACTGACTGCATCTCTGCAGAGGGGTAATACTCCCCCAACGAGTATCTTGGATATGATACTAAACAATCTGATAGTGAGGCTTCAGTAGTGCTGGAGCTTTGGGGAATACGGAGTACTACTTCATTGCCATCGCTCCCAGGTCCACTCTGGCCTGGAGTGGTATCACCTAGTAGGATCCTTATCTATGGGTTAGATAATACTAAACTATGTAATTACGCTAAACTGAATTGTTTGAAATTAACTGTTTTGACATTTAACAGTGTTTAAACTTCTACTTTTGCTAAACTGAATTGTTTGAAATAGAACTGTTTTGACATTTAACTGTGTGTAAACAGAAAACTATTATTATCATACAAAATTGAATTGTTTGAAACTTTCATCAAAATGACTTAATTTGGCATTAAACGACCTGAGAAGGTTTGATACGCTGAAAAATAAAACCAACCAACCAACCAACCAACCAATCAATCAATATTTCTCCTAAAATTTAGATTTCTTTTCCAAATCTTCATCCGATGAAGCTCGTACAGAGAGAAACGTCATCATAAATATACAAACACTTCCATAAAATTGTTTTTTATATTTTATTTCTCTTCTGTTCTACCAGGCATTTTATCCTTATATGTATTCACAAAATCAACCGACTGTATCTCTGCAGGGGGGAAACCCTCCCCCCAACAAGTGTCCTGGATATGACATTAAACAACCTGATGGTGAAACTCCAGCCTTGGAGATTTTGGGAATGTGGACTACCACTTAATTGTCATTGCTCCTAGGTCTCCTCTGACCTGGTAGTTGTAGCACCTGATAAAGTCCTTTCTAGAGGTCAATTAAAACTGTTTGACATTTAAACTGTGTGCAAACAAATGACTTATGTTAGATTGAATTGTTAGAAATAGAACTGTTTGGCATGTAACTGTGTGTAAATAAATGACCGATATTTAATTGAATTGTTAGTGATACATAGCAATACTTGAAACAATTTAACTGTGTGCTAACCAATGAGTAATGTTGAATTGAATTATTAGTGTTGATTAGGAATGTTAGAAACTCTTTAAGTGCGTGCTGAAATTGAACAGCAAGTGTTACTAGCTATGCTTGAAACCATTTAACTGTGTGCGAATAAAACTATGTTATTAGATAGCAATATTTGAAACCATTTAAGTGAAGCGAAACAATTGATTAATACTAAATAGAATTATTCGTGTGAGAATATTTGGAACCATTTAACTGTGTGCAAACAATAGTGATACTTGTGAGGAAACGCATTAGCTATGACTCATTTAAAAATAAGATTTTCGACTAATTACTGACTTACAAATCATTCGTATAACCATTTAATGGTATGCAAACAAATGAGCTCTGGTTTGTTTTAAAATGTTACCTTTAAACTATACATTTACAAATTATATATGTATAAAGAGGATTTGACATTAAATAACCCATAATAGTTGATATTCCATAAAAAGCCAACCAAACCAAATCACATATATTCAATATATATGTAAAAAAGGATTTGGCATTAAATAACCTATAATAGTTGATATGCCATAAAAAGCCAACCAAACCAAATCATTTATAAGTATAAAGATTTTTCTTTCGTTGGGTATTTAATGCCAAAGCTATCCTTCTAGAAGAACAGTAGTGGTACTATTTGACCCATAGCTGGGAGCATAAGGGGGTCCATACCTTTCCCAAGGGTATTTGTCCGAAAGTGAATATGTATAAAGAGAATTTGGCATAAAATAGTTGATATGCCAGAAAGGCTAACCAAACCAAATCCTATATATTTAATATATATGTATAAAGATGATTTGGCATTAAATAACCTACAGTAGTTGATATGCCATAAAAGCCAACCAAACCAAATCCTATATATATAATATATATGTATAAAGAGGATTTGGCATTATATAACCTAAAATAGTTTATATGCCATAAAAGCCAACCAAACCAAATCCTATATATTTAATATATATGTATAAAGAGGATTTGGCATTAAATAACCTACAATAGTTGATATGCCATAAAAGCTAACCAAACCAAATCCTATATATATAATATATATGTATAAAGAGGATTTGGCATTAAATAACCTACAATAGTTGATATGCCATAAAAGCCAACCAAACCAAATCCTATATATTTAATATATATGTATAAAGAGGATTTGGCATTAAATAACCTACAATAGTTGATATGCCATAAAAGCTAACCAAATCCTATATATATAATATATATGTATAAAGAGGATTTGGCATTAAATAACCTACAATAGTTGATATGCCATAAAAGCCAACCAAACCAAATCCGATATATTTAATATATATGTATAAAGAGGAGTTGGCATTAAATAGCCTACAATAGTTGATATGCCATAAAAGCTAACCAAACCAAATCCTATATATTTGATATATATGTATAAAGAGGATTTGGCATTAAATAACCTACAATGGTTGATATGCCATAAAAGCCAACCCAACTAATCAATCATGAGACTTTAAACCAAATTTTAAAAACTTTTAAAAAAAGCAAAAACAAAATAATACGTGCAAACTGACTGACGTCCTTTATTTTTAAAAATCTTTTTAGATTTTCCAGCGTGTGAGGAAGACGTAAACATCAACTCTTCTTTGAAAGGTAACATGCTCAAATAATATGCATTATTAAAATTATTACGTGTACCAAACCCTTTATATGCCCGGTCGATGGGGCTTAGAAAAAAAACGACTCTATCTCCAATGCAGAGGGGTAAGACACCTCACATAAGCAGAGGTATCCTGGGTATGACACTAAACTGTATCTGATGGTCAGGCTTCAATTCTGGGAAATTTCGAATGCATTTTCTTTGTCATTACTTCCAGGTTCACTATGGCTGAGAGGGGTTGTACTCCATTAGGTTTCCATGTATGGGTCAAGTAGATCTGTTGAAAATTTATTCGTGTTTGATAGGACATTGAGAAAAAAAAACAACTCTTTACAAATGTAAATATGTACGTGTAGTCCCCATGGAGTAATGGGTAAAGTGCAGGGAAATGTCGAATACACTTCCTTTGTCATTACTTCCAGGTTCACTATGGTCAGTAATGGATAAAGTTCTGGGATGCGGTTGTGAAGTAAGTGAGTTTGAATTCTTGTGGCAGTATTACGTTTGAATCCTCTTTCGGGCTAATCATATTTACCCAACCCCTCCGCTCGGGCAGGATATGACACAGGGTCAATTTTCAAGCGGAGTTTAACAGGTTTGAATTCAGAGTTTTCCTTCTCCTAGACTAGTTGCCTCACCAAGGCTGAAGAACCTAGTCTGCCCTATTTCGGGCTAATAACCTTGGAAAAGGTATATGCCCACTTAGGAAAGGCATGAAACCTCTTAACTTCCCCCGCCTTTAGCTATGACTTAAACACTACCACTACTGTTTTTCTACAAGGATACCACGGCATGAAATAATCCACGAAGTTTGATGAGCAATTAAACAAAGAAACGAACGCACTCTGAACACGATGACTTAACCTCGAAGCATGAAAAGACCCTACAGGGATATCAGCCCAGTCAGTTAGGGTTGTAGACTACACTGACTGTATCTCTGCAGAGGAGTAAGACTTCCCCATCTCCAAGGTGTGTCCTGGATATGGCATTAAACCATCTGAGAAGCAATACTTCTGCCTGGGAGATTTTGGAAATGCCGAGTACTCCTTTATGACAATTGTTCCCAGGTCCACTCTGACCTGGAATGGTAGCACTTGATAGGGTCCCATCTATGGGTCAAATAGAACAAATTGTGCAAACAAATGACTGATGCTAAATTGGGACTGTTATATAGCAATACCTGAAATCATTTAACTGTGCCAAAAAAAGCTCAGGCTCGTTTAAGAATGATATCTACAAAATATGTTTACAAATCATATACAGCGTGTCTCAAGAAACTTGGTGCCCATGTGACTGCTAATAACTCTACTACTAAAAATGTTGTGTTCTTTTTTTGTTTCAGATTTGAAAATAATATACTAAGACAACTGTTAGTTCTTGATCACAATGCCTTGGACAAGAAAGGAAAAATATTTACCTCGATATTAATTTGGAAACAAAATCATTCAAAACTGTCGCAAAATAGATGCAACCCATTAATATGATAATGGTTTATTACTGAGACAAGAAACTAAAAAGAAAAGATGGCATGCCCTGGAAGCTGCTATAATAATTTTTAAAAAAATTGATTTGATGTCTCCAGCTTAAAGGATGCATTTTTTACAGGATGTGTTCCAAATGGCTGCTATTGCGCTTGTCTCAGAAATAAATCATTATCATATTAATAGGTTGCATCTATTTTAAGACACCATATATATATATATATATATATATATATAATATTTGGCATTAAATAACCTACAATGGTTGATATAGAGAAAAATTGATAACAAAGTAATCCAAGTAGAAGGAGAGATTTATTGAGAAGCAAAGTCGATACTATAGCGTTTCAGTTCTAATGAACCATCATCAATGGTTGATATGCCATAAAACCAAACCAACCAAACCTACAGGGTTGGACATGACTCGAAAACTGTCGAATGAAAAGTAATAAAACAAATAGGAATGTTTCTTTTGGGTCCTTTTTTGCTTGTTCTCATTTAGTATTAACCCGAGGTCATCGTCAAGACAAAAGGTTTTTGTGAAAATGAGTTTTTTAAGAGTTGATATGCTATAAAAGACTCTGAAAAGGTTTGATTTTATAGCATATCAACCATTGTAAGTTATTTAATATCGAATCAATTTTTATACATATAAATAGTTCTATTTCAAGCAATTCAGCTTAGCATAAGTCTAAATACCAAAAGAGTTCTATTTTAAACAATTCAGCTTAGTATAAGTCCGCAGTTTAAATCTCAAAACAGTTCTATTTCAAGAAATTCAGTTTCGCCTAAGTTTGCAACTTAAATGTTAAAGCAATTCTATTTCAAACAGTTCAGTTTCGCATAAGTTCGCAGTTTAGTTCTATTTGACCCATTACATAGGACCCTATCAGGTGCTGCCACTCCGGGCCAGAGTGGACCTGAGAGTAATGCCAGTGAAGGGGTGCTCCACATTTCCCAAAGATGCTGTATTACTGGAACGTCACCATCAGATTGTTTAGTGTCATGTCCGGGATACCCGTTGTGGTGAGGTCTTACCCTTCTGCAGAGAAACAGTCGGTATATTCTACAGCCCCGGCTGACAGGGCAAAAAAGATTATGAAGACGACTATGAAGTCAAACACACGTATAGTAAAGTTATAAAAAATAAAAATCTAAAATACCAAATTCACTTGCAGACCTATTCTTTTTAACTATACACACACACACACATACACATACATACACTCAGGAACTGTCAAGCCCAAACTATACACAGAGAGAGAGAGAGAGAGAGAGAGAGAGAGAGAGAGAGAGAGAGAGAGAGAGAGAGAGAGGAATAAATACACACACACACAGGGTAAAGTAAAAAAAATAATTACTAATTGAGTTCAAAACCACTTTAACAAAAAAAATGACCATTAAACTCTGCAATATATCAACTACACACACACACACACACACACATACTTCCAAACGGGAATTGTCAAGACCAAAGTATACATGCACACACAAGCACACACACACACACACACACACACGCACGCACAGAGGAACAAATACACCGAGGGAAAATCCAAACAGTTAGTCCTAATTGAATTCAATCCACTTTAACAAAAAAGAAAAAACACCATTAAACTCTGTAACATATCAATTGCACACACACACACACACACACACACACACACACACACACACACACACAATGACCAAGAGTAAAACAACAAAAATATTTATAACATATTAAATATCGAAGACTGATTGGGGAAATAAAAATGAACCCACAAGTGAGATCAGGAGACACACTCTAAGAAAGAGAAAGAGGAGGAGGAGAAATAGAAATCTAACACAAAACAGTGACCTCTATATAAACCGATACAAAACCTGAAAAACATTCGACTAACAAACCTACACGAGTAAGTTCGTGTCTCATTGGGTGCCCCATTCATATGGCCTTGTGCCACATGCTTGCAAAAACCGAGTAAATTGCCAAACGTTCTCTGACGAAAGCAGGAAGTTGGAAACACACATTGTAAGAAGGAAATAAATAATTCTTAAATATAAATCTCTTAGTGGACGTATTCATTTTAAAATATATATATATATATATATATATATATATATATATATATATATATATATATATATGAATTTTGATGTATGATACATATTTCTGTGTCAGTTATTATTCCTGTACTAAAGAAAAAGGCATTATTTTTAACTCATCCTTGTATTTCATATGGCGCTAATACTCTTGAGAAAGATATAGGTCAATTTGTGAGTAAATAGTAGAGCAGACTGAACTGTTTAACTTTGGTATGGTAACTGGTCAAGGAGAAGGAAAACTGTTAATTTTAACCTGTTAAATTCCGTTTAATAATTGACCTTGTGTCACATTCTAACAGTGGTGGGAAAGTTGGCTAAATACATGCAACAATTCATATATACACACATACACTCATGTTCACAGAAATTCTCCCAGACTTAATTCAAACCAACTTTAGTCTTCCTCCCAAAATGACCTTGTTTCACATTCTAACAGTGGTGGGAAAGTTGGCTAAATACATGCAACAATTCATATATACACACATACACTCATGTTAACAGAAATTCTCCCAGACTTAATTCAAACCAACTTTAGTCTTCCTCCAAAAATGACCTTGCGTCACATTCTACGAGTGGTGGGAAAGTTGGCTAAATACATGCAACAATTCATATATACACACATACACTCATGTTAACAGAAATTCTCCCAGACTTAATTTAAACCAACTTTAGTCTTCCTCCAAAAATGACCTTGCGTCACATTCTAACAGTGGTGGGAAAGTTGGCTAAATACATGCAACAATTCATATATACACACATACACTCATGTTAACAGAAATTCTCCCAGACTTAATTTAAACCAACTTTAGTCTTCCTCCAAAAATGACCTTGTGTCACATTCTAACAGTGGTGGGAAAGTTGGCTAAATACATGCAAAAATTCATATATACACACATACACTCATGTTCACAGAAATTCTCCCAGACTTAATTCAAACCAACTTTAGTCTTCCTCCAAAAATGACCTTGCGTCACATTCTAACAGTGGTGGGAAAGTTGGCTAAATACATGCAAAAATTCATATATACACACATACACTCATGTTCACAGAAATTCTCCCAGACTTAATTTAAACCAACTTTAGTCTTCCTCCAAAAATGACCTTGTGTCACATTCTAACAGTGGTGGGAAAGTTGGCTAAATACATGCAACAATTCATATATACACACATACACTCATGTTCACAGAAATTCTCCCAGACTTAATTCAAACCAACTTTAGTCTTCCTCCAAAAATGACCTTGCGTCACATTCTAACAGTGGTGGGAAAGTTGGCTAAATACATGCAACAATTCATATATACACACATACACTCATGTTCACAGAAATTCTCCCAGACTTAATTCAAACCAACTTTAGTCTTCCTCCAAAAATGACCTTGCGTCACATTCTAACAGTGGTGGGAAAGTTGGCTAAATACATGCAACAATTCATATATACACACATACACTCATGTTAACAGAAATTCTCCCAGACTTAATTTAAACCAACTTTAGTCTTCCTCCAAAAATGACCTTGTGTCACATTCTAACAGTGGTAGGAAAGTTGGCTAAATACATGCAACAATTCATATATACACACATACACTCATGTTCACAGAAATTCTCCCAGACTTAATTCAAACCAACTTTAGTCTTCCTCCAAAAATGACCTTGCGTCACATTCTACGAGTGGTGGGAAAGTTGGCTAAATACATGCAACAATTCATATATACACACATACACTCATGTTCACAGAAATTCTCCCAGACTTAATTCAAACCAACTTTAGTCTTCCTCCAAAAATGACCTTGTGTCACATTCTAACAGTGGTGGGGAAAGTTGAGTAGATTTATTCATGAAATAGAATTTGCTGTAAAGGTCAATAAAAGAAGATAAATATTTTGATATATTCTCAGTAATTTGACTAAGACTAAGATTCAGTCGTTTTAATTCGTAATACTTTTTTTTTCAGAACAAAAGAAAAAAGGTACCTGGCCACCAATACAGATATCCTCATGTAAGATACAATTAAAAGTTTATTATTCACACCCTTCAACTACCGTATATTCCCGTGTAGTGAAATAATTTTTAAGGCCAATTTTTCACCCCAAAGACAAGGGGTCATTTATTACACGCGATATGTTTTTGAAGCGTCGAAGCTTATCTTATTTTTAGGGCTAACCTTGCCGTATCTTCCATCCAAAGTGTCCCTGAATAGTCTATACTTTGTAAGGATTACATTTGTAGGGTTTACATCACATGCCTTCCAAAGAGTACTTCTAACAGCCGCTAGGTGACGTGACAAAAGTAGTATTTAAAATAGCGCGGCAAAATCAAATTAATTCTCTCTCTCTCTCTCTCTCTCTCTCTCTCTCTCTCTCTCTCTCTCCCTCTCTCTCCGTTTTGGCGTCGACAACAAGCAGCACGTAAGACTGTGTGTGTCCCTTAACAGCGGGGTTCACGCTCCAACAACACTCGTACCATTCTTTGACGTAAGTCTTCACACAACTTTCATTCTATTAAGAACTCTTAACTCATACCAAAAGACTTTTCAACTACATGATAGGACTTTTCTATATTATGTTACTTTCAGTATTTCAAGTCATTTCTGAATTCATTCCATTAAGTTTAATCAGTCAATAAACATATGTTGTTGTTAACTCGTCGTAAATTGTTTGTCATTGTTTAGCAAGAGGAAATATTAAACCATAATATATTTCCTTTGCAACAACATAATATATTTCCTTTAAATGAATTGTGTTCCCCACAATTAAGCAAATAAGCAAGAGGTTTATATTATCGTATATTTGTCGCATCTGGGTACTAAACACATTGCCACACTTATTAAGTTGTGGGGAACACAATTCGTTCAAAGGAACTATGTTATGTTGTTGGGAGGTGCCCGTGGTGTAATGGTTATCGTCGCAGGAAATGGACACGGCGACACGAGTTCAAATCCTGGACGAGATTGATTGCATTTCACATAGCACTAATACCCTTGGGAAAGGTATGAATCCAATTATTCTCCCTCCAGCAGAGCAGACTGTTTCTTCAGCCTTGGTGAGGCAACTAGAAGGAAGACTTTGAATTCAAAACTGTTAAACTCCCCTAAAAAATTGGCCTTGTGTCATATCCTGCCCGAGTGGAGGAGATGGTAAATATATATATTATGTTGTTGCAAAGGAAATATATCATGGATTGATATTTCTTCTGGTATAAAGTAATCAATACCCGAATAAAGATTATTAGTGTAACGCCAATGGTCCGGGAGACCACGGTTCAATCCCTGGTCGCGTCATACCAAAGACTCCTTGCTTAACACTCAGTGATATAAGGTACGTATCAAGGGTAAAGTGGATAAATCCTGGGAAAAGAGTAGCCCCTTCCCCTGTAGTAGCTATTGAAAAGGGAGCCTTCTGGTCGCCCTCGACAACGGTCGTCAACTTTACTTACTAGTGTAACGTAATGGCCAAGGGATTTCGGTTCATGCCTTTGAGTTTAGTTAGGCTGAGAACCTTTCGGCTCAGTTAGTTAGGTGCAAACATTGATGCGGGCGCGCGCGGGCGGACGAAGGTGTCACTCAGATGTCACAATAGTCCGAGACGAAACGGGTGACGGAGTGTGAGTGACGTCACGCACTGGAAGCGCACAGAGGTTTATGGAGAATTGAAAGAAAGTTAGGGAGTTGAGTACTAGACGCCAAACGAGGAGGATCGACTTTTGGAGCTCGCAGACGCGAGGCGAACTTGCGCCCTATGGGGGCCGCTCGAGATGGGGTCCGAATGAATAAGACAGCATAAAAAGATTGTGTCTCTCCTCCTTACGTCGAAACCTTTAACTCAAAGTTAATAAAAAAGTTTCGTACCCGAACAAGAAGTCGTTACGTGTTTTCGAATTTCGAGATTCCTATGTTCTTTATATGTTTTATCGTGATGAACATTATATGTCTATTTCGCACATGGCTGTATCTAGAGTTAATTGTGAATATGGTACATTAGTTAATATAATAATGTTTTTATAAATATCGTTTACTGTTTAAAACATCTGTTTGTGTATAATCTGTACAAATATAAAGAGTAAATAAAGTTATGTTAAAACTTCATTATCTTAACTAAAAGCCTTTGTTTAGACATTAGCTAACCTATGCGGAAACACGTTGAGTCAGACTAACTGGAAATTAGAATAGTTGTTGGTTTGTTGGTTGCTTTGTTTAACGGCGTATCAACCCTTTTCGGGTCGTTTAATGCCGAATTAAATTTCAAACAATTCAGTTTAGTATAAGTATGGCTTTTATTTACAAACAGTTAAATGTCAAAACAGTTGTGTTAAATATCGAAACAGTTCTATTTCAAACAATTCAGTTTAGCATAAGTTCACAGTTTAGTTCTATTTTAAAACAGTTCTATTTCAAACAGTTCAGTTTAGCATAACTACACAGTTTAGTTCTATTTGGTCCATGGACGGGACCCTATCAGGTGCTACCACTCCGGGCCTGAATGGACCTGGGAGAGATATCAATGAAGGGGTACTCTAAATTCTGAGAGGCCTTTGTGGAATCCCAGTAAAAACAGTCCTCTTTAGTTTTCCGGGACCTTCCTCAGTATTTCAGCCGATCTCAGCAATGCTGCTGTCTGTTTGAACTCAGCTCTTTCAAAGATCTTTTCCAGACTGTTTGAGATTGTTCCAAACAGTGATTTTCAAACTTGGTCCAGAAACTTCTAGGGGTCCACAACGTCAACAGTAGGAGTCTGCTGACACTGTAAGATTGTCTTGAAAATTTATATTATCCGATAAGCAACAAAACTGAAAATTGGTATCTTTATTTGTATGGGGGTCCAATAAGGAGGCGTAATGGTTATTGTTGGAAGAAATGAACACGGTGGCCCGGAGTTCAAATCCTAGACGAGGTGATTTACATTTTATAAAACGCTAATACTATCGAGAAGGGTATGAATCGAATAATTCTATCTTCAGCGATGAGTAAATAGTTGGATTGCTTGAATTTTTTAACCTTGATAGGGCAACCAATCTTGGAGAAAGAAAATTTTGAATTCAAACCTGTTAACCTCGACTTTAAAAAAAGTGACCTTGTGTCTCATCTTGATCATGTGGGAGGACTGAGTAAATACATATATGAGGGTCCAAGAGACAGACCCTGAAATAGAAAAGGGTCCCAGTTTTAAACCCGTTAAACTTTGCTTTCGATAGTGGCTTTGTGTCTGATCCTTATCATACGGAGGGACTGGGTAAATACATATATGAGGGTCCAAGAGACAGACCCTGAAATAGAAAAGGGTCCTGGTTTCAAAAAGTTTGAAAACCACTGGTTCCAAGAACCGTGATTATGATTCATATTACCGTCACGTTCATATTTCATAGTTTTTTTTTAAAGTTTTCATGAAAGTTCTGCGTATTTTCCGGGGTTTTTTTTCCCTTTACTTTTCCAGCTGTGCCTTGAACACATCTTTAATTGCGGCAAATGCCTTCCTTGCTGAACCAACACGACAGCAAGATTTCTGTATCCATGTCTCGACACATATTCACCATCCGTCCTTAGTAGACATTCTTTAATCTCTTGATTTCATTACTTCTCATAGACACCCGAGGAAGAACTGAAACAGTCCAAACCAAAGCACTACTGAGATCTACAAGAACACTTAGAAGAGACCAGGGGACCTGAGGAGACTTTTTGTCACTTGGAATTCAGGGGAGATTACCATTTATTACTGGTGCTAAAAACTTGCAAAGAGCAAATAATAATTCATCAATTTTCCCAAACCCACTCACTCACCTGGTATGCTTTTGGCAATGGAAGGCAAACAAAAGTAGAGATTTTAAAATTACGAGTGGATAGATAACATTGCAAATTCATATAAGAATTCAATGCTATTTTCGATATTGACCCTAGAAATTTCTTTTGGTTACTTTGTTTATTAAGCAGATAATTGATTATTGGTGGTTTGTGAATAGATTTGCAACAAAATCAGTTCTTGTGGCTAAAAGTTGGATCAATATATTAATGTAAATAAATCAATATAATAGTTATACATGCTTTTCTTGTTGTCTTATCTTCAATACAAAGAATGTTAATACCTCAAGTAGAATATATATATATATATATATATATATATATATATATATAGAGAGAGAGAGAGAGAGGGGGGGAGACTGATATATACTAAAATTTTCGTTATAAATATATTGTATTTGTCACCAGAATAAACTCCCCAATGAACTGAAATTTTTGTGTATAACGCACTCCTAACTTTGGACTACGAAATTCTTGAAAAAATTTTCTTGTATAATACGCACTTACTTTTTAGAATTTGTTGCAGCTAAATTTAATCTAAATTTAGCATTTGTTCATTTTTCTTTATTGGTTCGCACGGATCAAAAATAAGAATCTATATAGTTTACATTGTCTTAAAACACAAAATTTATACAGTTTTTAGAGCAAACACACGGACATGTTCACATAAAAATGCAAGAAGCTTTGAGGCGAAAAAAAAGCTAAGATTAGGAGAAAAAGAATTATAAACGGACATACATTCCAGTGGATATTTCCCTGTAACAGCGTAAAACATATTCGAACAATAGATATAACTTACTTTTAGTTATCTGGTCTCGAATATGGGAGTAATATGGCCAGAAATCATTCTCATGTATAATACTCACCCCTAAATTTCAGGCTGAAAAATCGTGCGCCTTATACACAAATAATTACGTTGCTACAGTGAGAACAGAGGCCAGAATAGTAATTTACAAAGATCTTTGCTTCAATGTGGTACAGGGCCGACTGAATGGGGCGCCCAACGAAACTCGAACTCACTTGTGTGGGTCTTCTAGTCTAGCGTGCTAACCGTTACACCACCAGAGGTGCCCCAGAGAATAAACTTACAGGCAAGCTATACTCAACTTTGATAGCATTTAAGAAACACATAGCAAAACCATACTCCCGCTTATTTCCTCAACGAAAGGTGTCTGTTACGACTGTTCCATTATTACAAAGAGGTAATTGATATCGAGTACTTTTCACACAACAGTTGCCTAGGTTTAACAGGACTGTTCCATTCAGTTTTTTATTAGCTTTTGATACGTTAGCCGACCAAACACATTTTGTTTAATTTCTGTTGCAATTTGTCCTGGGAACGCGATCTTGTCAATATCAGGGGAACTACTTTGCTATGATAACCCTCTCCAAACACCCAGTATCTTACAGACTGAACGAACTAAAAACAACTTGCTTTATTTTAGCTCCTTTCGGGAAAGAACCTGCATTAAGAAAGGCTCATAATCTTATCAGACGTAAGTTGATGATTTTTTTAAAATTCTAAATAATTACTTAAAGACTTGAACTTTTCAATATATACTCATTCCGGTATGTACACTGTTTCAGAAAAAATATCATTTGAGATATACAGTGTTTCAGGGAAATTTCGTAATCTAATAACTTGGCCAAGTACCCCCCGCCCAAACGTCATGTGCTGCCCCTATTATTATATTATCTGAAGAAGTTATGCTTCTCAAATATCGATACTGTGGTTATCCGCCGCCCAAGGTACTCTGTCCAAAAATACGAGGGGCATACGATAAGTTTCCAGACTTTTTTGTACCTGCATTTAAAGTTGTTGTAGACTCTTGAAAATTCAGTAGGTTATTGCTATACATCTTATGAGATGACTGACCAATTTTTATGATTTCAAGTTCAAATCAAAAGCTACCGCAGCAATTGGAATACACCCTGGTTGTCACAGCTGGTGAATTTCAAAAATGCAATCTGACACTTTAGAAGAACGATATGCAATAAAATTCTGTTTTAAACTTGGAAAAAATGATGCCACAGAAACGTATGAAATGCGCCACACTGCTTTTCGACCATCTTGCATGAATCGAGCATCAGTTTTTGAGTGGCATAAGAGATTCATGGAAGCCAGGGAGTCTGTGAGGGATGGTGAGAGGTGTGGGAGGAGTAAGGAAGTCAGAACACCAGAGTTGATTGGCCAAAGGGTTAGGGTTAGGGTAAGGGTTAGGGTTACTATGTTGAGGTTTTAAGGGAGTTCAGCAAGAGATTCCGTCGGAAGGGGCCAGCACTGTTCAAATCGGGTCTGGCATTTCCACCAGGACAATCCACCAGTCCACAACTCCATCATTGTCACAGACTATTTGACCAAGATGGGCATCAAGACGGTTCCTCACCCTCCCTATAGTCCAGACCTTGCTCCCTGTGACTTTTGGTTATCTCCTAAGCTCAGAGGCTGTCGTTATGAGACAATTGAAGAGATGAAAGAGGCTGTGACGAAGGTCATTGACACGCTCACACAAGAGGACTTCCATGGGGCCTTTCAGAAGTTGTTTGAACGGTACAACAAGTGCATTGCAGCCGTAGGAGATTACTTGGAAGGGGACTAGAGTTTCATGTGTGTACTATCAATAAAGGTGCCCATACGAAAAAAGTCTGGAAACTTATCGTATGCACCGCGTATACTCTTTAGACTCTAGAACCTTTTGAGTGCGGGCAACGGCATCATCTATAGTCGGTACCAATACGTCCCAGAAGGCGTAAGATGTACCAGCTATCACAGCTAGTACCTTTACATCCAGGCTGGTAAAATATTTAGATATCAAGTCTTTTATGGTTTTAGAAATTTTCTTTGTCTTCTTATCCACGACTAAGACTGACACTGTTCTTTTCTGTTGATCTGATTGGAGCTCCTTCAAATTGAACAAGATCCCTTTTTCTCGAACTTGTTGAGAGATGGCCCTTGCCCACTGGAGAAAGTAATCGACGTCGATCGTTATTTCAAAGACTGAATGGCATTTATATATCTGAAATGAAAAAAAAAACAATAACGATTAAACATCAAAAAAAGAGTTGTTTCTGTAGAGGCCGTTAAAATTTGAGATCATTTAAACGGGAATTTACCAATTTATTAAATTACAAAATTATATCAATTTTTCTGAAACACGCTGTATATCGCTTCATGGTCTTCATAATCATAAATAATGAAGTACATTGGTCTTATGAGTTGTGTTCAGAAGACCTGGGTTCAATCCCAAGTCGAGTCATACCAAAGACTCAAAAAATAGTACTTGATACTGTCTTGTTTAACACTCAGCATTATAAGGTAAGGATCAAGGGTAAAGTGGAATCCAGGGAATAGAGTAACGCCCTCCTCTACACCTCGGAATTGTAGCTATTGAAAAAGGAGTCGACTGGTTACCCTCGACTAAGGCCGCTAACTTGACATTTATCAAATTTTAATAGCGTGTATAGAGACAACTCAGCATTCCATGTTTAATGTTTAAACAACTTTTCTTTTCCAGTGAATTGCATTTTTATAAGTAAAGTAAATAAAGTTGGCGATCGTAGTCGAGGGTGACCAGAAGGCTCTCTTTTCAATAGCTACTACACCGAGGTGTAGGGGAGGGCGCTATTTCTTTCCCTGGATTGCTCCTCTTTACCCTCAATACGTGTCTTATATTGCAGAGTGTTAAGCAAGGAGGTACCAAGTACCATTTTTAAAGTCTTTGGTATGACGTGACCTGAGATTGCAACCCAGGTTTCCCAGACCATAGGTGAATACTCTACCCACTAGGCCAATGACATGCAAAGAAATAAACAGTAAACATGGAATTTTAATTTATTTCTACACCTACTGCTACAATTTGAGACCATTTGAACAAGAATTAATTTTTTTCTGAAACACACTAGTGGCCTTGTCAGAGCATATGAAATATTTGTTTTGTAAATTTTTCTCGTTTCAGTCCAAGAAACCTACACAATAGAACATGTACCTGTTGGTAAGAGACAACACTTAATATTCTATTAATATTTGTGAAGATCAATCACACATTGGTTGCTTTTCGAATTTTAATTTAATACCAACGTGCTTTCTTTATAAAAAAAATTATGGAATCAGTACACTTGAGGATGTTCACTTATTTATTTATTTAGCAGTAAATACACTAATAACAGATAAGATGCAAAACATTTTTTTATCTAATTGCTAAATATTCCGTATTCCTGAAATATACCTTAAACAAACTAGATTGAACTATTTAAATTAATGATATATTTTTTCCAGAGGAGAATATTGTGGGATAACCCTATATCGACGAAAAAATTATGAAATTCTGCGACAAAAAATTCTTTCAGGCATAGGTTCCGCTAATTCAAAGCAATATTCTTTATAAAAGTGGTTCTAACTTTCTTAAATGGCAGTTAATTGATTTTTCTATAGAGGAGGGAATCTCGTAAATCATTTTTTTTAAATTTCCACCATAAATTTTTATTTGGATTTAGATCCAGACTGTTCGCTGGCAATGTTATTGATTTTATTGGCTTTTCCTGAAGAAAAGCTTCAATCCTGTTTGCGTTGGTAAAAGATGAGTTATCTTCCTAAAAAATGACTTCGTCACAAAGTCAGTTTTCTTAGCGAGAATGTTCAGCTATTAAAAAAAATGTTTTGTTTCTTATCTGCTTTAAGCTTATTTACTGCTAAGAACAAAAACAAAAACACAAAGCATCATCATCACCAAGTCGCACTGACTGCAGGGATTTCCCTGATTTTCTCTCTCTTCATCCGTCTGTATCACCCATCGCTCCCGACAGGCCTTCCAAACTAAATCCTCCCCCCGCACAGAGCTGTTGTAAATTAGTTCTTGGTAGTCGGTCAACGCTGGCACGTCCATGTGTAGGGATCCATCTGAGGGAATATCCCATATTAATTCCGTATTTTTCCACAGATAATAAGGATGTACTTGTAAGTATGAGAGTCGCTCCGAAAGTAATGCTCCCAGTTTGTTTCTACGGAAAGTACAACATATACAGGAAGCACAATAACACCATTGGATAGAGAAAGTTTTCCGCTACAAAACGCTACCTTTCCACATAGTTTCCACCAATGCTTATTCATTTTTATCAGTAATGATCAAGAGCCTCCATATCTCGCACGTAAGAGGGTTTTTCTGAAAATAATGCCTCCAAATTTATTTCCTCGGAAACTACAACAGTTACAGGGACCACAATAACGCCGTTGGATAGAGAAAGTTTTCAGCTACAAAATGGTATCTTTTCTCCTTGTTACCACCAATGCCTATTTATTTTCGTCAGCAATGATCACGCGCCTGCATATGAGTCACGTAAGAGGGTCATTCTGAAAATAATGCCTCCAAATTTATTTCCTCGGAAACTACAACAGTTACAGGGACCACAATAACGCCGTTGGATAGAGAAAGTTTTCAGCTACAAAATGGCATCTTTTCTCCTTGTTACCACCAATGCCTATTTATTTTCGTCAGCAATGATCACGCGCCTGCATATGAGTCACGTAAGAGGGTCATTCTGAAAATAATGCCTCCAAATTTATTTCCTCGGAAACTACAACAGTTACAGGGACCACAATAACGCCGTTGGATAGAGAAAGTTTTCAGCTACAAAATGGCATCTTTTCTCCTTGTTACCACCAATGCCTATTTATTTTCGTCAGCAATGATCACGCGCCTGCATATGAGTCACGTAAGAGGGTCATTCTGAAAATAATGCCTCCAAATTTATTTCCTCGGAAACTACAACAGTTACAGGGACCCCAATAACGCCGTTGGATAGAGAAAGTTTTCGGCTTAGAAATACTACCTTTCTACGTGGTCACTCCCATTGACAATGTATTTTCTCCAGTGATGGACAAGAGTCTTCTTGTCGCGTTGATAGAATTATTCACCGGCGTGGATGACCCACGTTTTCACTGCTGCAGTGACAACGTCGTTGTCTGGAAACATTGTCCGCGTAGTCCATCTTTCATCGGCCCGATTTGCGCTGATCAGCTGATTGGGAAACTCTTCATTTCGTGAGCTGACAACTTTATTGAACTCTCACATGGGTGTCGTGAGTTCTAAAACGGATTACTCATTGTACTCACATTCACTGTTTGGTCCCCATAAACATTAAACAAGCATCGATGAATATCAATGAGCATAATCCATCTGAAGAATGGAATACTGTGACACGCCTCTGCTTTTCTGCCAGACTCCATTTTACCAGAATGCCACTCAGCTGCTAGCTGTAGCATGTTAGGCTAGGTTAAGGTGATTTAGTTTAACGGTATATCAACCTTTGATGGTTATTTAATGCTAAATCCCGTTTCTACATATATAGTATATGATTTTTAAGTGAATCATTTGTAGATAACATTATTTTTTTATACAACCCAGAACACATTTGTTTGCACACAGTTAAATGGTTGTAAGTTTTGTTATCTAACATTAATAGTTTTATTTGTTCACAGTTGGATAATTTCGAGTATTGCTATTCAACACCAAGAACACAATTTAATATTCACCATTTGTTTGCACACAGTTAAATGGTTTCAAATATAGTAAATATTCTATTAGACCTATACAACCCTAACAGGTACAATCACCCTTGGTTAGAGTCATATTCAGTACACTTGTTTGGTGGGGGGGTCTTAATCCTCTGCAGAGTTGCAGTCGGCGTATTCTACAGCCGACTGGGTTGCTATCTGTAACACGGCATGGTTCAGACTCTACCGCCATTCTAGCAATGTCTGCCTCTAACGTTGTGAAGCATCATAATAGAAGAGGAAGCATTACTTTCGGAGTGACTCTCATATGATCTCTACATTCAGGTTATTGTTCAGGGTGATGACTATGAGAAAAAATAAGGTTTTGTAGCTGAAAACTTGCCCTCTCACTTACGCTATCATTGTGTTCTTTGTATCTGTTTTCGTAGAAATAAATTGGAAGGTTTAATTTCGAAGTGACTTTCACATTTACTGTAATATACATACATACATATATATATATATATATATATATATATATATATAAACTAAGATCGAAATCGGTTGAAATAAAAAAAAAAATACAAATATATGTGTGTGTGTATGTGTGACACAGAAAGAAGAGACTCATAAACACCGAGGGAAAATTATAAACACACACACACACACACACACACACACACACACACATATATATATATATATATATATATATATATATACATATATATATATGTGTGTGTGTGTGTGTGTGTGTATTCATATTTTTCCCTCGGTGTTTATGAGTCTCTTC
Organism: Sepioteuthis lessoniana; assembly: GCA_963585895.1. Taxonomy (NCBI): domain Eukaryota; kingdom Metazoa; phylum Mollusca; class Cephalopoda; order Myopsida; family Loliginidae; genus Sepioteuthis; species Sepioteuthis lessoniana. Next base: position 42,730,388 of record OY757944.1, on the reverse strand, counting down.
TTTCTGTGTCACACACACACGCGTACACATACATATATATATATCTGTCATCCACAAACTTTCGTTGTATCACAACTCATCAGTGTAACCTAGCCAACACACACACACACACACACACACACACATATATATATATATATATATATATATATATATATATATATATATATATATATATATATATATATTTCTAAAATAGAAAATACAATTACTGTTGCTTATATGTATTTTCAGTATTAAATAAATAAGCTATTTGTATATCAAATATCAAAAATTAAAATAGGAACATGTTACACGAAACTGTCAATTTTACCTTCTCATAATCATTAAGCAATACTTTCACAAAGAAGCTGTATGTATATACCCAACCTCTCTGTAACAGCAAGGTATGTATATACCCAACCTCTCTGTAACGGCTAGGTATGTATATACCCAGCCTCTCTGTAACGGCTAGGATGCGACTTAACGTCAATTTTCAAGTGGAGTACAGCTTATTTGAATTCAGTATTTTCCTTCTCGTAGATGAGTTGTCGTACAAAAGTTAACTAGTCTGCCCAATTATTTACCCATGACTCTGAAGTAAGAAAAGAGATCGATTAACACCTTCCCCAAGAGTACTTACACGAAAGTGAAACGCCAACAACTTCGACCAAGATTTGAACTCGCTTCGGCGAGTACATTTCCAACCACAATAACCGTTCCGTCATTACAAAAAATGTCCCGAACACAAAACATAGATACCTCCTGTCAGTTATAAATCGCTAAAATAACTAATACGAGGTACATACGATAAGTTTCCAGACTTTTTTCACATGGGCACTTTTATTGGTAGTACACACATGAAACTATAGTCCCCTTCGAAGCAATCTCCTCCGACTGCAATGCACTTGTACCGTTCCAACAACTTCTGGAAGGCCCCATGAAAGTCCTCTTGTGTGAGCGTATCAATGACCTTCGTCATAGCCTCTTTCATCTCCTCAATTGCCTCATAACGGCAACCTCTGAGCTTAGGGAATAAGCAAAAGTCACAGGGAGCAAGATCTGGACTGTAGGGAGGGTGAGGAACTGTCTTGATGCCCATCTTAGTCAAATAGTCTGTGAAAAGGATGGAGTTGTGGACTGGTGTATTGTCCTGGTGGAAATGTCACTGACCCGATGTGAATAGTGCTGGCCTCTTTCGACGGAATCTCTTCCTGAACTCCCTTAAAACCACAGTATAGTAACCCTAACCCTAACCCTTTGGCCAATCAACTCTGGTGTTCTGACTTCCTTATTCCTCTCACACCTCTCATCATCCCTTACAGACTCCCTGCCTTCCTTGAATCTCTTATGCCACTCAAAAACTGATGCTCAATTCATGCATGATGGTCGAAAAGCAGTGTGGAGCACTCCATACGTTTCTGTGGCATCATTTTTCCAAGTTTAAAACAGAATTTTATTGCATATCGTTCTTCTAAAGTGTCAGATTGCATTTTTGAAATTCACCAGCTGTGACAATCAGGTTTTAGTAGGTTGCATTCCAATTGCTGCGGTAGCTTTTGATTTGAACTTGAAATCATAAAAATTGGTCAGTCATCTCATAAGATGTATAGCAATAACCTACTGAATTTTCAAGAGTCTACAACAATTTTAAATGGCCATACGAAAAAAAGGCTGGAAACTTATCGTATGCCCCTCGTATGTTCTATTCTTCCAATAAATACTAAGGAAATAATTAACAAGAGTCATGGCTTTAAGAAGTTTGTTATTGTTGCTGTTTAGTTGTATGAAAAATATTGGTTATCCCCACCCACACCAACATTGTGTACTCGATTACCTCGAAAGCCCGAGAAAGGAGGCTGGAAGCAAGTATCCGGATGTGGCAGGTACAGTTATACAACAGGCATGTCGAAGTAACACGCTAATTCATTCCTTCTCAGGGAAGGAGAGCAGAGAAGCAACAGCAGCTAAACAGAGAACTATGAGAAAAACGCACAACATCGACTAATCCCCACTAAAGATAAGTGTTTAGTAAGATAATTTGAACTTGTTACCGTCGTAAGATTATTGACAGCAAAAAGAATATGTTTTAACAATTTCATACGCACGATACATAAACGTTTTTTGAAACATCTATTTGCCTTATGTTTTTTCCTTTTTTACGGACTCATAGGGAGCAGTCGATAAATATTCCCATAGCTGTTTCATTCTTAGACTTTTAAATAATTTCTTTTTCTTTTTTCAGTTGGAAGGACTTATAATGGTGAAGACTTTTCAGTTGGTACGGTATCTTTTTTGGGTAATTATTTAATGGAATTCATATTTACTAATTTACTAAAGTTTCCTTAGTTTGGCACAAGGACAGGAGTATGTAGCACCCATTGAACATCAAAGTCAATAGCCTTGCTCGCTTACTATGACATCATACAAGACTTCCTGGGAAATAATATACAAGAGACATTCAATTTTTTTTTTTTTTTTGAAAACGGTAAAATAATTTTTTTTCAGAATTTTTTTCATAAATGTAAACTCTGAAAGGTTTGAAATTGATTTAGTGAAAATATTATTTTGATGCCGAAAAATACAGGGTGAAACGATAAAATTGTCGTCCTAAAGAAAACAACACTACAGCTTTATTTAAAAACTTTTATTGAAAAAATCAATTCAGGTAACTTGATTATGTAGAGCTGTCATCTATTCAATGTAACCGCCTTCAGCCTCAATCACTGCCTCGATACGGATCCGGAACTGGGAGCATACCTTTTCCACAAGCGCCGGCGGGAGGTCGGCGAATACTCGGTGGATGGTAGCGATCAGGCTGGCTTTGGTGTTGTGGGAGGTCATGTTGGTGATGTTCTCGACGTATGACCAAACGAAGTAGTCCAGCGGGTTCAGGTCGGGGGAGGAGGGGGCCAGTGAGAGAAGGGTACAAAGTCATAGCACTCCTTCTGAAGCCAAGCCTGGGTCTCTTTGGACTTGTGGGCCGGCGCCGAGTCCTGCTGCCACACCCAGGGTCTGCCACCGGCCACCTGATTGCACCAGGAGTTCCCCACACTCTTCAGCACATCCAGGTACACTTTGGTGTTGACTTTCAAGCCGACTTCGACGTCCCTGTTATTCGTGGCAATCCAGATTTGCATTTTGAGGATGCTGGCAATGGTCCTGTTGTCATAAGTTGGATCGGTAGAGAGCATGAGTTGTACAGCGGCGTATCTCCGATCTCGCTCGTTGAACATTGTGTCACTTTCAGACATGATAGAAGGCTCCTATCGCTCTATGGATTTGTACACAACTGGCCAACTAGTAGATAGTCTGCAACAAAAAAAAAAAAAAAAAGAAAACCGGTTTTCATTAAACAGAAATAGAATCATGTCGTCTTTTCTAGGGCGACAATTTTATCGTTCCACTCTGTATTTCTTTTGCTGCTATTCAAATTGGCAGCAAGTGAACAGAGGTCTGTCATCAATTTTTTGGTAACTGAGAAGTACAAACATGTGAAATTTACAGAAAAATGTGTGATATGTACGGAGAAGTATGATATTTGTCGCTGCCTCCCACCAGACAGGATTTGACACAAGGTCAATGACCCGAAGGCCAATTATAGTGGGATTTAGGGGAGGGGAATGTTGGGCACGAGCCGAGGCTCGGACCCTGCTGGTCTGTGCTGCTCATTGACCCACTAAGAGCAATGTGGGCCTAATGAGCCAAGCTGTTTCTTGGAACCAAAACTGGGTCCAGGCACAGCTTAAACTAGACGGCAAGTTCTAGTGCTGTACATTGGGGACAAAGGTGTCAATGTTGCAGCTCGCCCACCCAAAGGTGTCCCAGCCGAATCTGGGGGCCTTTCGGCTTCGAATCTGCCAATGATTTCGATACTCCACCCGGCACGAATGCCAGACGGCCCAGCCAAGTCCGGGGAAGTATAGATATTTGTCACTGCCACCCACCAGACGGGACCTGACACAAAGTCAATGATTATAGTGGGGATTTAGGGGAAGGGAAGGTCGGACACAAGCCGAAACTCGAACCCTGCTGGTCAGTGCTGCTTATCGACCCACTAAGTGCAATGTGGGTCTTATGAGGCAAATCTGGATCCGAGAACGTATGCCAGGTTATAGCTTGAACTAGACAGCAAGGTCTAGTGCTATACATAGGGGACAAAGGTTGCAGCTCGCCCTCCCGAAAGTGGCCCAACCGAGGCTGGGGGCCTTTCGGCTTCGAATCTGCCGTTGATCGATACCCCATCCAGCACGAATGCCAGATGGCCCAGCAAAGGCCGGGGAAGTATCTATTAGTCCCCCGAGAGACATTTACAAATGTGCTAAACTGTAAAAGTCACTACTCTAACGTGCAGAAAAAACAAGAACAACACTTACCGGTTCAACAGCCCCAGCTGGCAGAAAAAAGTAAAATGGGCGGTAATTCAAAACCGAACCTGTAACATATTAAGCAAGCCAGTGTATACACACACTAATATACCCATTCACTGGACCAGAAACCAATCATCATCCAGAGAATGGACTTTGGCACTTGACAGCAATGGAATGCCCCAATGTCCATATAATCTCGCCTCAAGTCGTAGCATTGCTTCTTTACGCCAGCGAGTATTTACTCATTGCTAATGAGCATTACGTACGTATTTTAACACTAAACATGAGTTTCGGGTTTTCCATAACGGGCCTGACTCTTCGGTAAAGAAAAAGTTCCAGGCACAGCAGTCAGTAAAGAAGCTGATTCTGATAGTTTTCTGGTGCATGAAAGGATCCATCACAATTAATTTTCTTGAAAAAAGTGCAACTGTGCCGCCAATTACCAACTTCTAGGGCTAAATTCATCAGATATATTTTGCCCAGTCGGCTGGGGCTGTAGAATACACTGACTGCTTCTCAGCAGAAATGTAAGACCTCCACCTCCTCAAAGAGTGTCCTGATATGACACTAAACAATCTGATGGCGAGGTTCCAGAAGTTCTGTAGTTTTGAGGAATACGGAGTACCCCTTCAATGCTATCTCTCCCAGGTCCAATGGGTGAAATAGAACTAAGCTGTGTACTTATGCAAAACTGAATTGCTTGAAATAGAACTGTTTTGACATTTAACTGTTTGTAAAAAGCTATACTTATACTACATTGAATTGTTTGAAATTCAATTCGGTGTTAAATGACCCGGAAAGTGTTGATAGGCCATAAAACAAAACCAACCAGCTTTATATATTGAATAGCCCTTGTAAGTTTTTTTTATCATTAAGTGTTTTCGGACTATTGTCTTCATCTTTATTGTTATTTTCACAACGTCTCGGCCGATATGTCCTCCGGCCTTCTTCAGGTGTTTGTCCAACTCGGGGACGTTACGCTATGTGTCCTGCTGGACCCTTTATGATAAAAATCATCAAGCTTCGTCGCAGAAATTTAGACAACTAAAGCCCTTGTAAGATATCAAAAAAATTTTCAAATTTGTTTGCAAGCATAAAAATTGCATAAATTAAGGATATCAATTATAATCTGTTTGAAAACCTAATATTATATGGAATACTTGGAACTATATAACTGTGAAGATTATTTGTATTAAGAATAGTTACTAGTGACAAAAATTGTTTAAAACGGATAACTATTAATTTAATTACTTGAAACCATTTAATTTAAATACTTGAAACTATATAACAGTGTGGAAATTGTTTATATTTGATTGGAATACTTGAAATCATATACGTGGGTAGACTAAAAAATACATATGATGACGTCATATTTGCTGTTGATGACTTTTTTGACCAATGGAACCCAAGTACAGCAACCCTGATGGAAGAAGTGAGTGGATCGCAAGTAGGGCTGTCGCAAAATAAGCCTCTTTTGGTCACATTTCATGAGAGTATCATGGTCAGCCTATGAACTTTTCAGCTGACCTTCATAACTATATAAAATATAAAATTCAAATTTCGCATATGAATAACCCATAAGAGATTGATGTGCCGTTAAATCAAACTAGAATAAAATAAACATAGAATTAAAGTAGGTAAATGAATAGATTAATAAAGAGAATGAAAAAGAAAAAACTTTTTCGCATTTGTAAGTAAAAATATATTTATCTTATTGGGGGGGGGGATTTCATTAACTTTTTAGGTTGTTGATTCGATTTATTTACGTTAGTGGTTCGTGGTTATCGCAACGGTTATTGTCGTACGAAATGGAATCTGTGACCCGAGTTCAAATCCTGGATGAGGTTGTTTGCCTTTCACTTTGCGCTAATGCCCTTGGGAAAGGCATGCATCCATCCCTTCCCCATCCAGTTTACAATATGGGGTTTTTAGTCTTGGTTAGGAAACCAATCTAGAAGAACTATGAATAAAAAAAACAAAAAAAACAGCTTTACTCCACTTGACCTTAAAGCCAAAATTTTCAGCTATTAAAAATGTTTTGTATCTTAGCGGCTATTAGTTTACGAGGTGCGGAAGCAAAATATGAAATGATTTTTAAAACGTTTTTTAGTCTGACTAGTCCAATTTTTAAAAAAACAAAAAACACGATAAATCTAAATTTTCATGATAAACTCGATTATTCTAGCAATTTTTCAGTCCTATATGAGTGAGCAAGAAAAGAAACGACAAAGAATCTATGATTTGCTTAACATCGAAACCAAGCCCCGCAAAAATTTCTGAAGTAATTAGAGTTTCTTTATAGCCTCCATCAAACCCAGAACTTAACCCCACCCCTCTTGATTACGCAATATGGGGCGTTTTAGAAAACAAAACGAATGCAACTTTCCATCTGAATATTGGTTAAGACTGCTATTGAGGAGAAATGCAATAAAATGTCTGAAGAATTTATTTTGAAAGCATACGAATCGTTTCAAAGGGCTATTGATACAATAATTTTTTTTTAAATTGGTGGATATATTGAGTAAATTTACTGTTTTGTGTCTATCTTTCTATTTTGATGTTTATTTTTTTAAATGAAAATTAGGCCTAATGAGTCGAGTGTTCGTCAATGATTCTGGGAGACTGGGGTTCAATTCGAGGTCGAGTCATACCAGACTCAAAAAATGGTACTTAATGCTGCCTTGCTTAGTACTCAGCATCATAAGGTTCGGATCAAGGGTAAAGTGGAGCAATTCAGGGAAAGGATTAGCGCCCTCCCTTACACTTCGGTGTAGTAGCTATTGAAAAGAGAGCCTTCGGGTCACCCTCGACTAAAGGGAGACAACTTTACTTTACTTTTATTATTATACTAGAATATTCCTAATTTTGCTTCCACATCCAGTACTTACTGCAAAATAAAAAAAAACGTTAGAGAATATCCTCCTTGTATGCTAATCCCCAATTTTTTTTCCAGGGGTCGTATAGTTTCAGTAGGTGCCCAACACTTATGATCTTGGGCCAGACTAAATCAAATTTGGCAAATACATGGGGTATTTTATTGATAGTAGATAAAAATCAAAGAATAATTTTCTTTTTTTATTAGACCAGTCCAGAAGAAAGTTATAACAGCGTTGATAAAATGAGTGGGATTTTTTTTTTTTTGTGACCACGTGTCTGTCTTTTCCTTTCCTCATCTCTTCATCTTGTATTTATTTCTTTATCTCTTCGAAATTTCTTAGAGAATCAGCAATGTTACAGTTTCCATTCTATTAAAAAAACAACGCCATTAAAAAAAACATAATGAATTTTAAACATTTTACTTAAGTAGGACCCAGCCAAGTCGGCTGAGGCTATAGAACACACCAACTACATTTCTGCAGAGACACTCCCCACCCACTCGATTAATGTTCTGGATATGACATTAAACAATCTGATGGCAAGACACCAGTCGAAGAGCTTTGGAGAATGTGGAATATTCCTCCAATGCTATTATTTCCTGATCTACTCTGACCCAGAGTGGTAGCACCTGATAAGGTTCTATCAATGGTTCAAACAGAACTGATTGACATTCTAACATAGTGCAAACAAATCTTATGCTAAATTGAATTGTTAGAAATAGAACTGTTTGATTATTTAACTGTATGTAAACAAATGACTGATGTTTAATTGAATTATTAGTGATACATAGCAATACTTGAAACCCTTGAATTTTTTTGCAAATGAATGAGTAATGTTGAATAGAATAATTAGTGTTAAACAGCAATACTTGTAACCACTTCACTGTCTGCAAACAAATTATAAATATTGAATGAATTAGTAGTGTTAGATAGTAATAACTGCAACCATCTGTGTAGAAACAACATTGGCATGCTCATTGGCCTAGTGGGTAGAGTGTTCGCCTATGGTCCGGGAGACCTGGGTTTAATCCCAGGTCGCGTCATACTAAAGACTTTTAAAATGGTACCTGATACCTCCTTGCTTAACTCTCAGTAATAAAAGGTACGTGTCAAGTGGAGCAATCCAAGGAAAGGAGTAGTTCCCTCCCCTACACCTCGGTGGAGTAGCTATTGAAAATGGAGGCTTCTGGTCGTCCTCGACTACGATCGCCAGCTTTTATATATATCTAAAAAAAGATTTGGCATTGAATAACCAATGAGGGTTGATATGCCGTATGTAAGTGTGTTTTAAATTTCTGTTATATTGCATGTGTGTGTGTGTGTGTGTGTGTGTTTTAACTTCTGTGTTCAAATATATAGTTTAAATTTAAATTTTTCATAACAAAAACAGCAGATAAAAAACCCATTGTCACCAATACAGAAATAACACCCACATATTTTTATTTTTATGATTTTAAATTTTAATATATATATATAATTTGAATTTTTATTCTTATATTTCATAACAAGAACAGCAGAAAAAGAACCCATTGCCACCAATACAGAAATAACACCGAGATATTTTTATTTTTATGATTCCTTACCAACTGAGTGCTTTTAAAAGGATTTGTTGATATCAATATTTCCAAAACCCCACTGAGTTCAACATTTAATAAAATACAATATCAAATTTCTTGTCTTTATATTAATTACAAAAGAAAATAAATTTAAGATTTTTTAAAAATTTCTCTTACTTTTAGAATATGCTGATTGCCTCCCTTGAAGAGGGGTAAGATCCCACTCCAACCCCTCAAAAAGAGGTGTCCTGGGTATGACGCTAAACTGCATCTGATGGTCAGGTTCCAGTTTTGGAGATATAGAAAATGCAGCGTACCTCTTCATTGACATTACTCCTAGATCCACTCTTACCCACACTGGTAGTACCTGTCAGGGCCCCATCAATGAGTCAAATAGATCAGTTTGAAAATTATTTGTATTTGATAGGAATACTTTATATATAACTGTAAATTATTTGAATTAAGAATAGTTAATTGAAACTATAGTTGTTTACTAAGGATTATTATTTGTAAGTTAAAGCTATATAACTGTGTGCAAACAAATTACAATTATTGGATAGAAATAATTACAAAAACTTGAAACCATACAACTGTAAGTAAATTGTTTGTATTAGATTGAAATATTTAAAACTTTACAACCGTATGCAAATTTTTTGTATTAGATAAGAATACTTGAAACCATAAAGTTGAATGCAATTTATTGTACTAGATATGAATACTTGAAACTATACAACTGTATGTAAATTATTTGTATTAGATAAGAATACTTGAAACCATAAAGTTGAATGCAATTTATTGTATTAGATATGAATACTTGAAACTATACAACTGTATGTAAATTATTTGTATTAGATAAGAATACTTGAAACCATAAAATTGTGTGTAATTTATTGTATTAGGAATACTTGAAACTATACAACAGTATGTAAATTATTTGTATTGGATAAGAATACTTAAAAACATACAATTGTGTCTAATTTATTGTATTAGATAGGAATACTTGAAACTATACAACTGTCTATAAATTATTTGTATTAGATAAGAATACTTGAAACCAAACTGTACATTATATGTAGTTACTTGAAGCTATATCTCTTTGTAAAGAATTACCACTGGGCAAATGATATAGGTATATGTTAAATTACTTTTCTTCCTGTATATCAACTCTTTAATTTTTTAAAAACTTTTAAAACTCCTTAAAACCTTTTTTCTTGTCGGTGCCTTTGATAGAAGCAAATTAAGAACGGTGGATGATATCAACATGAGTATATCTTTTATATATCTTGTGAAAAATATTTATGATGGGCAGATGGATGGTGCTCGACGTTCTAGTTAGTCCATACAGGAAATGGCTTGTATGCCTGATATACTGGATTAATTTGAACATCCAACATCGTGTTCATTTAAAAAAAAGTCTCTGACGATGAAGTTTTTACTTTGAAATTAATTACACTCAAATAATCCTTAATACGTATTGCAAGAGCGCTCTTAATACCATAAAAAAGATGAAACAGAAGTGAAGAGAGTGTTTATCAAAAAAGAGGGCAAAATAATCGAAACGAACGCCTAAAAAATGAGATTCGACCAGCCCAAAATACCGGAGAAGATAAAAATAGGCTATACAATGGAGAGGGTCGAGCAATTCGTACCCAATCCACCGTGATACAACAATTGTCAGAAATACGGCCATCATGAGGATAATTGTAGAGGTTCACAAGTACGTGGGAAATGTGACCACCAAGATCCTGACCACCATAGTGACAAGTGTGATTATCTGTATAAATGAGCCAACTGCAGAGGTGATCATTCCGTCTATGCAAGATCTTGTGAGAGTTGGAGATTAGAAAGGGAACTGTCGGGAATTAAACATAAGAATAACATCCCATATAATGAAGCGCGGGAAATTGTAGTAGGATCTAAGGCCGCAACCTACTCTCAAATAGTCCAGCGCAATAAAACCCAATAATACAATTATGAGAGGATGGTGAAAAAATTAATTCAGCGTGAGCCGAACAACTGGGAAAGCTATATTAATGAAATAAGAGCCTCACTTGATACCACCAGAGCTTCAGAGGCACAAACTACAACGGGAGATCTTGCAGCAGAAAAAGTGAAAACATCCACACAAACTCAAACCTCAACAGGAAAAATCGACCAAAAGTAGAAAATGGAGATAACACCTACCACACGACCAGTTAAATGAGCAACGGAGAAATCTCCCTCCAAAACAAGATCAAAAGATCGAAGATCTCCAGTAAGACCACCCACTTCTACAGATACCTCCCCAAACAAGAAAGTTCTTAAAGACAAATAAAAGACTACATCAAAACAAAAATACACGAAACTGAAAACGTTGAATCCAGTAACAAATTCTGACTCTTAGAAAAGATGGAGATAGAGAATAGCCCTCAATCAACTAAACACATAGACCATAAGAATAAAAGAGCCAACAGTCCGAACCAAAGGCTTAACAATGAAGAAGAAAATAATTCAGTGGAACTGCCGTGGGATCAAAGCCAATAGGGGCGAACTGTTCTTACTGATGACTCGCCTACAACCTGCCATTGCCTGCCTTCAAGAAACATTCCTAAAAATTAATGATGACATAACAATAAAAAAATCATCAAAGTTACAACTACATCAATAATACCGGTCATAGAGCTTCGGGTGGTGTCTCAATCCAAATCAGGAATGACATACCTCAAAGCCATCACAACCTCACCACTCAGCTCCAAGCAATAGCCGTCAAAGTGACAATCAATATGTGCTCAATATATATTCTGCCTCCCCATGCAATAAATGAAAATGAACTCAACAATATATTACAGCTACTACCCACACGTTTTATCCTACTTGGCGATTTCAACAGCCATAACACCATGTGGGGCTATAGAAGCACAAACCAGAAAAGCAAAAACGCTAGAAAATATCATAAATGATAATAATCTCTGCCTCTTCAACAAAAAATCACAAATACACATTGATTCATCTTCTGCTCCCTACTCAGCCATAGATTTAACCCTCTGTGACACCCCAATTTTCATCGATTTCGATCATTTCTAAATTGTACTCGATAGTTTACACCCTCAAGACAACGACCTTCCCCGATGGAGATTAAATAAAGCTAACAGGAAATAATTTTTATCTCTATGCCAGAAAGACCTCATAGAAAACAATACCAAAACCGCTCTCGAATTCTCAGAAAAACTGATCAATATAGCTAAAACGTGCATACCACACAACCTAACAACTCATAAACGAGACAGACCATGGTTCAGCAAAGAATGTAAGCAGGCTATTCGCCTACGGCGAGCAGCTTTGCAAAATTCAACACTGAACCCACAACCTCCAATTTAATCTCCTTCAAATTCCACCGAGCTAATGCCCACAAAATCATCAAAGAAGCTAAAAAGAAATCCTGGCAAAATTACGTAAGCAAGTTAAATACCGCCTCTAACATTAAAACAGCTTGGTTCACGATTCGGAAAATAGCCGGTAAAAAACAACCAATCCCACTAAAACACCTCACCGTGTCAAACCAGAAAATAACAGAAATAAGGCCATTGCAGATCTTCTAGCAGAAACGTTCTCCAAAAAATCCTCCAGCCAATTCAACACACAATTCAAAAAAACAAATACACCCTCGAAAAGAAAAAATAAATTTTACTGCAGCTAATTCCGAAATATACAACAAGTCATTCACCCTGACTGAATTAGTGGATTCCATAAAAAATCTAACAACTCAGCTGTCAGTCCTGATGATACACATAATGAGTTCCTTAAGCAGCTGCCAGATGAATCAGTCAAATGCCTGCTAAACATATATAATAATATTTGGACGAGCGGTATGTTCCCAGAAACATGGAGACAATCAATAATTGTTCTGATCCCCAAATCAGGCAAAGATACTTCCAATCCACAAAATCATTGATACATCGAATTGACTAGCTGCCTTTGTAAGACGATGGAGCGGATGATAAGCAGTAGACTGACATAGTATCTCGAGACAAATGGTCTAATAACAAATATGCAAACGGGATTACGGAAAAGGAGAGGAAACATAGACTATTTGATCCGACTGGAAACTTTCATCAAGCAAGTCTTCACTTGCCCGTGGTGTAGTCGTTATCATCGCAGGAAATGGACACGGCGACACGAGTTCAAATCCTGGACGAGACTGATTGCATTTCACATAGCACTAATACCCTTGGGAAAGGTATGAATCCAATTATTCTCCCTCCAGCTATGGGTAAATAGTAGGACAGACTGGATTCTTCAGTCTTGGCGAGGCAACTAGTCTAGGAGAAGGAAAACTCTGAATTCAAACCTGTTAAACTCCGCTTACAAATTGGCCTTGTGTCATATCCTGCCCGAGCGGAGGGGTTGGTAAATAGGATCAAGGAAGTCTTCACAAAAAAAAAACATCTAACGACAGTATTTTTTTTATTTAGAGAAGGCTTACGACACGACATGGAAGTATGCATGATGCGGGACCTATATGATCTTGGCTTAAGAGGAAGATTGCCAATGTCCATTAAAAACTTTCTCTTCGAAAGAACATTCAGGGTACGCGTGGGATCCACTCTTTCAGACTCACAAAATCAAGAGGAGAATGTTCCGCTAGGCAGCATCCTCTCCGTTACTCTCTTCTCCATCAAAATAATATTGTAAAATGTTTGATCCCCTCAATCGATTATGCTCTCTACGTCGACAACTTTATCAGATGCTATCGGGCCACTCATATGAACATAATAGAGCGACAACAACAAATAAATTCAAATAAAATAAATAAATGGGCAACAGAAAACGGATTCAAATTCTCCAAATCTAAAACTCAATGTGTGCATTTTTGCTCTCAAAGAAAAATGCACAACGATCCTGTCATCAAAATTGAAGATTCCGAAATACTAGTCGTTAACGAATATAAATTCCTCTGCGCAATATTCGACAACTAACTTACATTCATCCCGCACATAAAATATTCAAAAAACAAATCAACTCGTTCCCAACAATTTTTGCGAGTCGTTGCCTACACAGTGTGGAGAGCTGACCATCAAACACTCATTAAATTATATAGAACTCTTCTTCGCTCACAACTCGACTATGGCATTTTCGTATATAGATCAGCCAGGAGATCTTATCTCAAAGAACTCGACCCTATTCACCATCAAAGCTTAAGACTGGTATTAGGAGCATTTAGAACTTCTCCAATTGACAACCTATACACCGAGACCCACGAAGCACCTCTATAGATCAGAAGTGAAAAGCTAGCCCTTCAATATTACACTAAACTGAAATCTTGTCTATCCAATCCAGCTTATGTCTGCACTTTTAATCTCAAAAACAGACAATATTTTGAAAAAAAAGAAAGAAAATCAATTAAACTATTTAGCCTCCAGACGGAGTCTATTCTCCAAGAATCCACAAACTTTCTAACAAATATCCATAAAAGCATCTTGCCATAAACACCCCCTTGGACTATCAAAGATCGAAAAGTAACCGTCTAACTAAATGAACTCCCCAAAACAAAAACACATCCCAGCATCTACTAGGAAAAACTTCACAATATCTTCCAACAACATCCCGATTACCAATTTATCTTTACAGATGGCTCTAAAGACAATAATAAAACAGCATGCGCAGCTGTTTTAAACAAAATAATCCATAAAAAAGCTCTTCCAATAGAAAGCACAATATTTACAGCTGAGGCCGGTGCAATAGACCTGGCACTCGAGATCATCTCTAAGGAAAAACATGGAAAATTTATCATATTCTTAGATTCACTCTCTGTCCTATTTTCATAAAACAATGAAAAAAAAAAAAATAGAGAACCCACTTATCATCAAACTACTTTGTAGACTTGTCTCAATATCAAACAAAGAAATCCTTTTTTTTTGCTGGATTCCAAGCCACATTGGAGTGAGAGGAAATGATAGAGCAGACACAGCAGCCAAATTGGCATTAAATGTAACCCCCGACAAATACAACCTCATCCCATCCACCAAAATCAACAACTTCCTTCATAAAAAAATGGCAACAGCACTGGGAGAAAAATATCTATAACAAACTATTCCAAATCAAGCCCATTTTGGGAGAATAGAGACCAGCTTTCAGAAAATTGAAAAGAGAACAAATGGTAATAACAAAATTGCGTATTGGTCATACGAGACTTACGCATTTTTTTTTACTCAGGCAAGAACGGCAACCACAGTGTACGACATGTCAAACGCCCTGCACCATCAAACACGGTATCCTTGAATGTAAAGCATTCATTAGCCCTGCACCATCAAACACGGTATCCTTGAATGTAAAGCATTCATTAGCCCTGCACCATCAAACACGGTATCCTTGAATGTAAAGCATCCATATGGATGACGTTCTGTCTTTCTTGAAAGAAACAGGGTTATACCCAAAAATATAAACTTGGGCACAATTCTAAAAACACAACCAAATAATCAACCTAGTGCAAAAAAACTATTGTTAAATAGCAATAGTAGAGAGAAATGATTACAACCATTTGGTTATACAAAAAATTATTTTATATTATAATCTTGAAACCATTTACTCGTATGTGAGTAAACGAGCTGTGGCTTGTTAAGTGTGGTATATATACCCTTGTAAAATGTATGAATCTCTTCTTCCCTAACTCTAGTTAAACAGTATCATTGCCATTCTTCTCGAAGGATATCTTTGGCATTAAATAACTCACGAAGGTTGATAAAAAAGAAACCGGAAACAATATATATATATATATATATATATATATACAGAAAAGTTATTATAAATCGAATATTGAATTATATAATAGCACTCTCACCAACAAATATCTGGCAATTCTAAAACTGACATAATAAGTGAAAATCCGGATCTTCCATTAATAATAATCTGATTACTATTTTAGACATTAAAAATCTTTATAACCTAGTTTGCTGGGGTTGTAGTGTTGTATAGTCACAACCATGACCAACTATACAAACACATATGCATGTAGAACATAACGATGACACAATAAAGACGAGTGACACAGTTCTTTAGAAAAATATACATCTCACTTTATTGGAAGGGTTGTGTGTGAGAGGGAGTTGGAGACCGAACAGAACTGCAACATATTGACCCCACTCTATTGGCCATAACCGCGTTTCTTTCCTGTTCTCCTGGGCTACTCAACCGTGTGCCTGGGGGCCCAGCCTCTCTGGGACATATTCCTCAATACAGCATCTTCTCTCCAACTCGTCTGATCCCCAACTGACTGAATTTCCTGTGCACCGCGTTATATAATTGTTCAATGTCCACCTTCTTCTTGTGGGCGTCACAAATCGCACTCATTCAACCCGTCCACGGTCAAGGTTATATTCTGATATTCCTCAACCGGGTGCACCTGTTATCTACACAGGTGCATTTCCTATTTTGACAGCCCGGCCGGGTCGGAGGTCAATATACAACAGTAGAATACACCGACTGCATCTAGGTGGAGGGGTAAGACTCCCGCTCCAACATGTGTACTGAATATGACATTAGATAATCTGATGGTGAGGTTCCAGAAATACTAGAGCTTTGTGGAATGCGGAGTACCTCCTTTATTGCAATCACTCCTAGGTCCACTATGGCCCAAAGTGGTAGCACCAGGTAGGGTCCTATCAATGAATCAAATAGAACTATTTCACATTTAAACTGAGTGCAAATAAATGACAAGCTAAATTGAATTGTAAGAAATAGAATTGTTTGATCATTTAACTGAGTGTAAACAAATGACTGAAGTTTAATCGACTTGTTAGCGATACATAGCAATACTTGGAACCTTTTAACTTTGTTGACTTATGCTAAACTGAATTGTTAGAAATAGAAATATTTGATCCTTTAATTGTGTGTATATACAAAATGTGTTCACAAAACAATGGTTGACATGCTATAAAACGAGCCAAGCCAAAACAAAAATCCTTTACTATCAAATTAATTGCCCAGTCAGCTGGGGCTGTAGAATACACCGACTGCACCTCAGCAGAGAGGTAAGACCCCAACCCCTGACGAGTGTCCTGGATATGACAATAAACAATCTGATGGTGAGGTTCCAGCAGCGCTGGAGCTTTGGGAAATGCGGAGTATCCCTTCATTGCCATCGCTCCCAGGTCTACTCTGGCCCGGAGTGGTAGCACCTGATAGGGTCCTATCTATGGGTTAAATAGAACTAACGGCATACTTATGCTAAAATGAATTGTTTGAGTAAACTGAATAGCTTGAAATAGAAATGTTTTTGACAATTAAACCATACTTACATTTAAACTGCGTGCTTATGCTTAACTGAATTATTTTAAATAGAACTGTTTTTCGACATTAAAACTGTATTTACACTTAACTGAATTGTTACATATAACTGCTTGAATAGTTTGAAATAGAAATGTTTTTGACAATTAAACTGTGTACTTATGCTAAACTGAATTGTTTTAAATAGAACAGATTATTTACATAAAAATGGATTTGGCATTAAATAACCTACAAAGGTTGATATGCCATAAAACCCAACAAACCAAACCAAACCATCAAATTAAGATTTCAGGCATTGTGTTTTAAATTTTCTTTTTCATTATTTTCCTTTCCTTTTTTATTCTTCTTTAAAAAATAATCTTTTTTTTTTCAAAGACATCTCGTAACCTATTATAAGAGTTTATTTCGTTTATAAAATTATTTAAAGATTTACAAATGGGAGTATGAAGTCCCGAGTATTTTGGGGGGAGGGAAAGGGAGCGGTCATGCTGGACTATGAAACTAAGGGTCCCTAGCTAGCCACATTTGCCGACCTATTCATACAATACAATAAGGCATCCATCCTTCACCATACACGCCGCAACCACCAAAATACTGCATTTACTCAATGAGAAAAACCCTACTTAAAATCCTGGATGAAAAATGTATGAATTTTATTTACAAAGGAGGATTTATATACAGTTGATGGATATGATGGGAGATAGGAGAAAAACCCGAAAGATAAAATAAAATAGAACAAAAGAAAAACCCATTTGGTTGACCTCCCATCCCCTCATCTGTAAAATAGAGGCTGATTGTTTTCTTATCTCCAAGGGGACCAACAACAAGCCAGACCTTCCCTAATGCGGAAAGGAACAATATTAGGGGAGAGGTAAAAGAAACGCAGGGTGGGGTGGGATGCGGGACTTTAAAATTCTGTACTTATTAATAAAATAAATCGTTTTAAACATAATTGTTTTGAATATTTTCTTTCATGAAAATATGATTATACTCAATGTAAAAAACGCCAAAAATATTCGGGTTTTTTTTTTTTTTAGTCAAAGCCAAATCGTTCTTTCATTTAAATGACCCGAATGTTTGGAACAGATGGAATGCGAACGATCCATGACAATTTGCCAATTGATCCAACCCGGCATTCTGCTCGGTGTAGGATGTCTGGTAAGTAATTTACAGGATCCAGTGATAAAAAAAAATGTCATAAAGGAATTTATAAACGCACTCTTGTAAATTACCCCACCCTGTGTGTCCTTCATTCACACTGCCAACATTTTATTTATCCCCAGGGGTCTTCATGGACTCCGATGAGAAACCTAGATCTAGAACAGTAATTCCTAATGGGGGGGGCTTATTTCACCGGTGGGGCATGATATTTTTGAGAGGCATTCAATATTTTGGCGGGGTTTATTAATGAATACGTAAGAATTAGATATTTCATGGGACATCAGAATTTCAGAAATACCGGGGGTGGGGGCTTAGCCCAAAATCGGTTGGGAACCACAGAACTATTTGGTTCAACACGTTTTCCAAATAATTTCTCAAGTTTATCAAACTTTTCAGAAAGGAAAAATTCTTTCTTGGCTAGATCACGAACTTTTCAGCAGTTATTTGTAATAATTTACGAATTTAGCCCATCCTGTCGGCAGAACTTCGAATACAACAACGGCACAGTAGAAAGAATCCCCCTCTAAACAGAGTATGACACTGAACTGCATCTGGTGGTGAGGCTCCAGTTCTAGAGATCTGGGGAGTATAGTATACCTCTCTATTACCATTATTCCCAGTGCCACTCAACCCGAAGTGTTAGTATTTGTTAAGGTCCAATCTGTGGGTTAAATAGATCTACCTGCAAAGTATTTGTATTCAATAGAAATAACTGATGCCTTATACAAAAGAAATAAGAAACCACATAAAAATATAATATAAATGTACAATGTACACAATTCCCGACCTTAAAGCATAAAATAACCCCAGACGAGTTGATATGTCATTAAAATCAAATAATTAATCAATTGAAATAGGCACACAAGAAGAATACGATACAAGGGAAGACCTTGTGCCTTCTTGTATTCATTACAAGAAATAAAAAGAATACGATACAAGGGCGCTAACCCAAACGTAACAGGCATTTTGTAATTTTCATCATACAACGTGTGGAAGCACGTGCGATACCCTAGCCTCATCAGCCGCCATCCAGGGTGATAACACAGTTTCGGTAGCTCAAGGCTACCTTGTGCCTTCTTGTATTCATTACAAGAAATAAAAAGAATACGATACAAGGGCGCTAACCCAAACGTAACAGGCATTTTGTAATATTAAAACAGAGTTATTTCCCTTACTCTAATAAATTTTTTTTCAAGCTTTTTGTCATCTAAGAGTCTTTTTTTTTTTTTTTCTAGCTTCTCTATTATCTTATTTTTGTGTTTTATGGCTACGTTATTTTTTTTTATATTCAACAAGTGTTGAGTGAGCTTATATATATATATATATATATATATATATATATATATATATATATATATATATATATATATATATATATATATATATATATATATATATATATATATATATATATATATATATATATATATATATATATATATATATATATATATAGGTATTATTCGGTCCAGTTAAACCAGAGTTGGGAGTAATTCTTTCAGGACAAGAAAATCATTCAGGAGCTGAACATTTAGATATTTTTCTTCGTGTTTTTGGTTCACAGAAGAAACGGAAAACAGGATGGAAATAAATTTATAATCCTAAAATAACCGTTCTTTGGTTTTTTCTTTAAAGAAAAAAAAAGATATTGGCCCAGCGGTTAGAGTGTTCGCCAATGGCCCGGGAGACCTGGGTTCAATCCCAGGTCGAGTCATACCAAAGACTTTAAAAATGGAACTTGATACCACCTTGCTTAACACTCAGCATTATAAGGTACGGTTCAAGGGTAAAGTGGAGCAATCCTGGGAATGGAGTAGCGCCCTCCCCTACACCTTGGTGTAGTAGCTATCGAAAAGGGAGCCTTCGTGTCACCCTCGACTATGGTCGCTAACTTTACTTACTTTTTACTATATATATATATATATATATATATATATATATATATATTATAACAGTGTTGGTTGTTACTAAATCACTTGTGGGTTTGTGTCGAACCAAGTGCAATATAATATGGAGTGTGCTCAATATCTCGGATAGAGCTATTGTATAATAATAATAAATATATATTAGATATATATATTTAATTCATGGAATTTAGACTGCAGTCTAAATTCCATGAATTAAATATATATATCTAATATATATTCATTTATCTAATATATATTTACATATATATTTATATAATCTTCCAGGAAGCGGAATGCAGTCTACGAATCAAAGACATCGTAGGCGTCACTCAAACCAATTGAGCTGGGCTGGGTAGCAACAAGGTATTCTCCAAAATGGGCCCAAAGGGAAAAAGATACATTGTGAGCGAAGAAATCAGGATGTTTGAAAAGGAGCAAAGAACAGTCAGTGCTGTTACTCAGGCCAAACAACGTGCTGGGACAAAATGGAATGATATCGAACCAATTAAATTTTTGTGGAAATCCTTAATTGCAATGGAACCACTGGCGATATCACCCCTTCTTCGCTCTACTGATGATCTCTTACCAAATGCGACCAACCTAAAATTGTGGGGATATACCGATTTGGACTTGTGCTTGTCGTGTAAAAGCGATCGGGGGTACCTTGCGCCATGTACTATCTGCATGTCCATAATGTTCAGATGTACACGTGGTGACATAACAAAGTGATAGAAGTGGTCATAGAATTGTTAAAAGTACAATGTAAAACAACCTATTACAGCTAAGGAACCCATAATTCAGTTTCTCAAGGAAGGTGAATGTCCTGTGAGGAAACAAAAAAATCCTAATATGAAGCTACTGAACGGAGCTAGTGACTGGAAAGTTTCAGCGGATCTAAAGACATCTCTACAATTTCCAGTTCACATTATTCAAACAGAAAAGCGACCAGACATGGTAGCCTGGTCCGATTTAAAGAAGACTGTCCCCCTCATAGAATTGACTGTCCCCCGGGGAAGAAAACCGGGAGGAAGCACACGAGCGGAAGAAAAAACCGATATGAGACACTGCGTGCCGACTGCGTGCCGACTGCGTGGAAAAAGGTTGGATATGCCATGTGATTCCTATTGAGGTTGGTTGTCGTGGTTTTCTAGGACGCTCAGTCATTTCTTTTACATTAAATTCTTCTCTTTGGATTACTTTGTTTTCCAATCTCTCTCTCTCTCTATATATATATATATATATAAAGAGAGAGAGAGAGAGAGACTGCTGTGAGAACCACGATGTAATGGTGAGCAAGCTAGACTAGCAAACGTTCGAGTTTCATTGGGTGCCCCATTAACTGGGCCTTGTGCCACATTTAAGCAAAAAGCTAAGTAAATTACAATATAGACTGTTGTGTAAACTACAGCGTTGCTTCCAACGAAGTATTCATCAGATGATGACTGGGTTTAGGCATGGTTTCGGGACCAAAACATCATTGCCATTAACCCAGCGCCCCCTCCCCACAATAGTACCTCACGATACCACCTGGTTTTGTTGATTTATCACCACTCTGTAGGAATGCCATATCCACGTTGATGCAGTTAGGTTCTTATTGTGGATCTTATATATATATATATATATATAGTCATCCACAGACAGACTGTTTCGTTCTATCAGAACTCTTCAGTGTGGCTAGACACGCAGGACGCTCGAAGCCGGGATAGAAACCCGTCCAACTTTACGTTAGACTGTGTTTCAGACCACTCGTCCACCAAGCGGACCACGTTGGCTAAGGGAATTTTAAGATATTTTTATTTTTAGAAACAGCAGCAGCAGCCTTTGTTTACATATATATATATATATATATATATATATATATATATATATATATATATATATATATATATATATATACTGTTGTCTGATGGTGAAAATCTAATCAGGTATACAGATTTGAATTTAGTAAAGAAACCTCGGCCTCCAACCTCGATAGGAAATATTTGTTATCCAGCTATCTGACTCATTATTCGCGAAGATCTTCAAATTTTTCCAACTTACGTTGATGCGCCCAGTAGATATTTTCCTAAAAAGGGACCAATAATTCGACAACGAAAACTTTCCTTGAATTAACGGACCAAATAAAGATATCTGGAAGCTGAGCAATTAACGTTATTTGATTTTCGAAATTCGAGTTATGTTCCAAATCAATTACTACGTGTCCGTACAACCATAAAAAAAATTATGAGCTGTGCCACCAGTTGTATTCTCTGTCCTGATCAAACAGGCTCTTGTTGATGTGGGATACGAATTCTTCTTTTAATTTTTTCTGTTTATGGCTTACTTAATGTAAGTAAGCAAATTTGGCGACCGTAGTCGAGAGTGACGCGAAGGCTCCCTTTTCAATAGCTATTACACTAAGGTGTAGGGGAGAGCGGCAGGTTAGAATTGGTAAAGGGACTGGAAGACTTAGAAATCAGACGACAACCGGAAACCATCCAGAATATAGGGGTTTTATGATCAGCCAGAATACTGATAAGAGTCCTTGAGACTTGAGAAGACTTGCTGTCACTCAAACTCCAGTGGAAGACCTTCAACTAAAGCTGGTGTAAAAAACTCTCAAAGGAGTAAAATAATAAAGTGTGCATCAACTCAGATTGTTGTTTGCCCAGTTGACTGGGGCTGTATAATAAACCAGCTGCATCACTGCAGAAGGGTAAGACTCCCCCAAGGAGTGTCCTGTATATGACACTAAACAATCTGATGGTGAGGTTCCAGTAATGTTGGAGCTTTGGGATATGGAGAGCACCCCTTCATTGCCATCGCTCTCAGGTCCACTCTGGCCTGGAATGGTAGCACCTGATTGGGTCAAATAAAACTAAACTGCGTATTTATGCTAAACTGAATTACTTGAAATAGAACTATTTTGACATTTAAACTGCGTACTTATGCTAAACTGAATTGTTTGAAATAGAACTGTTTTGACATTTAACTGTGTGTGGACAAAAACTATACTAATACTAAACTGAACTGTTTGACTAAACTGAATAGCTTGAAATAGAAACGTTTTTGACTATTAAACTGTGTACTTGCATTTAAACTGCGTACTTATGCTAAACTGAATTGTTTGAAATAGAACTGATTATTTGTATAAAAATGGATTTGGCATTAAATAACCTAGAAAGGGTGATATGTCATAAAATCAACCAACTAACCATCAGATTGTTGTAATAAATAGTACCACTAATGATGGATGGGTGTGGTTTCGCTTGTTTTTACGGCATGTCAACCCTTATGGGCTTATTCAGTGCTGAAGTCAGTTTTCCTTTTCAAGCAACAATATGGTTTCAAGTAACTAATGACAACTTTATTTGTTCTCCGTCCCACCACCGGACAAGTACGGCACAAGGCCTTTTTCTTAAAGTGGGTACGGACGCAGGACCGCAGCCCACATGCGTCCGGCAAAATCCAAAAATACCTTCGACCCCGTCGGCATTCCCCCAATGGGGGTGCCTCGGACGCCAGGAAATAAAAACAGCAAACAATTAGTAAAACGATTGGTGAATTTAAGTAACTAATGACAACAGTCACTTGCAAACAATTGCATAACTAAAAAAAACCCAACTCCAACCCAAAAATAGTAATCCTTTGTTCTCACACAATTATATGGTATCAAGTATTCCTATCCCATTTTCAAACTAGCCCAGAATACACCAACTGCATCTCTGCAGACGGGTAACCCCACCTCTACCAACAACATGTGTCCTGAATATGACATTAAACAATCCGATGGTGAGGTTCCCGTGGTGTAATGGTTATCGTCGTAGGAAATGGACACGGCGACACGAGTTCAAATCCTAGACGAGGCTGATTGCATTTCACATAGCTGACCTTATGTCATACCCTGCCCGAGCGGAGGGGTTGGTAAATATGGATGGTGAGGTTCCAGTAATGCTGGAGCTTTGGGGAATGCGGAGTACCTCTTCATTGCCATCACTCCCAGGTTCACTCTGTCCCGGAGTGGTATCATCTGATAGGGTCCTATCTATGGGTCAAATAGAACTGTTCGGCATTTAAACTGTGTATTCATGCTTAACTGAATTGCTTGAAATAGAACTGTTTGATAACTTAACTGTGTGTTAACAAATGATTTTTGTTTAATTGAATAGTTAGTCATACATAGTAATACTTGGAATCATTTAACTGTGCAAACGAATGCCAGCTAATGAATATTGAACATAATTATTTGTGTTGAATTGGAATACTTGAAACCGTTTGATTGTATGCAAAAATTGAATTATTGGTACTTCATACAATATTTGAAACCATTGAACTGTATGCAAATGAGCTCTGGCTTTAAAAAGGACTTCACCTACAAATTATTCGCTTGCGAATTCAATATAAAATATATATGTATAAACCGCATTTGGCATTAAATAACCAGCAAGAGTTGATATGCCATAAAACACAAACAAACAAATAAAGAAACAAACAAGTTTTAAATCGATCAATTTGACCCATATATGGTACTATCACTTCGGGTCTGAGTGGACCTGGGAGTAATAACAATGAAGTGGTGACTTCACTCTTCCCAGCTCTCCGGAAAAGGAGCCTTACAATCAAATGTTTATTTGTGCTGTATCCAGAACACCCCTTTTGGAGGATCGTATCTCACTGCAGTCAGTGTATTCTGAGTCTCATCAACAAGGCTAAATAAGATGATATAAAATTTATCGAACGCTACGAACTCCCAAAAAGAACACACGAGCAGATAAGATACTCGAATATTTGTATCCTTGTGCCATACCAAGTAAGGAACATTGAGCTCAGATGTTCGTGACTTCGTGCTGTACTAAGTGAACTGTTTGGGACTCGGATTGTTTATTGTCTTGTCGGAAATATAAACGTGTGGTTTATTTTCGCGTTAAACAGTTTTTGTCTTGAGACGTAAGAGAAAATGAAATACCTTTAAAAAGGGATGTGTTCCTGATGGGACCTGTTTGTATTAGACATCCACATTGCTGTATATAATTATAACTGAATGGAATTATAAATGTCAGTCATATAAGTCATTTTTGATGGAATCACTGATCTTGTAATGGATATCGTCGAAAGAAATTGACCCAGCAATCCGAGTTCAAATCCCGGACAAGGCTGTTTGCATTTCATATAACACAAATACTCTTGGGAAGGGTATGCATCCAATTATTCTTTCTCCAGCTATGTGTTAATAGTAGAGCAGACTGATTTTTAATCTTGGTATGGTAACCAGTCAAGGAGAAGGAAATTACTGGATTCAAACCTGTTTAACTCCGTTTAATGGATTGATCTTGTGTCACGTCCAGCTCACGTAGAATTTTTTTTGTATACGAGGTTTGGTTTGGCTGACTATTTTAATGGCATATCAAACCCTAATGGTTATTTGATTCATTCGTATATGTTTCATTATCATATTTACCAACCCCTCCGCTCGGGCAGGGTATGACACAAGGTCAGTTTTTAAGCGGAGTTTAACAGGTTTGAATTCAGAGTTTTCCTTCTCCTAGACTAGTTGCCTCACCAAGGCTGAAGAACCCAGTCTGCCCTACTATTTACCCATAGCTGGAGGGAGAATAATTGGATTCATACCTTTCCCAAGGGTATTAGTGCTATGTGAAATGCCATCAGTCTCGTCCAGGAGGTGAACTCGTGTTGCCGTTTCCATTTCCTAAGACGATAACCATTACACCACAGGTACCTCCTGTATATGTTTCATTATAATCATAACTATATTTTCAACATTCTATTGATCTAGTACTAATCATTTGTCCGCAGTTATATTGTTTCAAGTATTTCAAGCAACTGTATGGTTTTAAGTAATAATAATAATTCTCTGTAAACAATTATTGCTTCGAGTAACTATTTTTTGTACAAATAATTTCCACGGTTATATTTAGTCCAGTCGACTGTTGTTGTCGAACACACCCATGGCACAGTTGCTGTGATGGTTAAATGTTTTATTACCTGGTCTGGTTAGGCCACGAGGTTTTCATTAAGCTGTTAGGTTGGCTGAGGTCTTTGAGTGGAGATGTAAGTCAAGTTGGAAAGTTTAAGCGGGTACATAATGTTCTACACAGGAAGGCCAAAATGTAAACAAAATGGATTCACATCTTGTCGGTGACAGGTTTGATTGGAGAAATAAAAACAGTGAATTTGGGACACGTGAGAGATGACACAATAATTTAGCAAGATTACATCACCCTCACAGATATACTGAATTTAAATTAGCGAATTTTGAAAAAGGGGTCAGTTAGCCAGTCGGTCAGTTTTCAAATAGAAATTTGCATTCAAAGGGTTCTGTCGGGCTGGGGCTCTTTGCGTCTGTTCCTAGACCCTTACAGATTTCTCTCTCCCTCTCTCTCTCTCTCTCTCTCTCTCTCTCTCTCTCTCTCTCTCTCTCATGATACTGTATACAATCTGAACATCGAACAATAAAAGATTGTTAACTGTTGACGGAGAGTTCTTCTTGTTTTTGAGTTGCCAACACTCAAGCAACTTTGTTCCAACGGATCACCCCAACCGTCAGAAGAAGTTTCGAGTGGATTATGTCACTCTTTGTCTGCGGTTCTTTCAAACACAACGTGGGCACAGATGAACGAACTATCCGAAAATGTGATACTATAGTATCACACCCCAACTGCAGCATTGCAGAGAGGTAAAAACTCCCTCAACGAGTGCCCAGGATATAAGATTAAACAATCTGATAGCGAGTCTCCACTAATGCCGGAGCTTTGGGAAATACGGGTCACTCCCTGATCCAATGTGTCGCAGAGTGGTAGCACCTGATAGGATCCTATCTATGGGTCAAATTTAAACTGTGTTTATTTGTCGCTGCCAGGACTTGACACAAGGTCAAAAGCCCGAAAGCAGATTAAAGTGGGGATGAAGGGGAGGGGAAGGTCGGGAACGAGCCGAGACTCGAACCCTGCTGGTCTATGCTGCTCATCGGCTCACTTGCTGCAATGGGAGCCTGATGAGGCAAGCAGTTTCATGAACCCAAATGTGGGTCCGGGCACGTATGCCGGGTTATGGCTTGAACTAGACAGCAAGGTCTAGTGCCATAAACTGTGTGCTAACAAAAGCCTTATGATAGAATTGAATGGTTAGAATGAATAGTAAGAAACTTAACTGTTTGATCATTTAACTGTGTGTAAACAAATGACAGCTGTTTAATTGAATTATAAGTGATACATAACGATATTTGGTATCATCTAACTGTGTTCAAACGAATAAGTTACGTTGAATAGAATAATCAGTGATAAATAGCAATACTTGTAACCTCTTCACTTTGTGTAAACAAATGATTTATAGTAAATAGAATTATTCGTATTTGATAGCAATACTTGAAACCATTTAACTGTGTGGAAAAAAGGGAGCTCAGGCTTATTTAAAAATGTTATCAAGAAAACGTGTTTACAAATCATATATATTTGATATATATGAATAAAAAGGATTTGGCATTAAATAACCTACAATGGTTGATATGCTATAAAACCTAATCCAACGAAATCCTATATATTTGATATAGATGTATAAAGAGGATTTAGGATTAAATAATGGTTAGCATTGCATAAAATCGAACAAAACAGTTATATTGTTTGAAGTATTTATATCTAATATCAAAGATTTGCACGCAAGAGTGTTCGCTAATGGTCTGGGAGACCGGGGTTCAATCCCAGGTCGCGTCTTATCAAAGACTTTAAAATGGTACTTGAAACCTCCTTGCTTAACACTCAACAATATAAGGTACGTATCAAGGGTAAAGTGGAGCAATCCTGGGAAAGAAGTAGCACCCTTTCCTACACCTCGGTGGAGTAGCTATTCAAAAGGAAGCCTGCGGGTCACCTTCGACTAAAGGGAGACAACTTTACTAACTTACTTTATGTAGTTTTAAATATTTTAAGAAAGTATATGGTTTCATGTAATTCTATCAAATACTCATAATTTGTTTATAATTATGTAGCTTAATTATAAACTTGATTATATACTTGAAACTATAAATTATGTCGTTTAATTATATACTTGAAACTATCTAATTTTATGCAAATCTTTTGTTTTAATTGTTAGTTGAAGTTAGAAATGTTTACGAAGGATTATAATCCTGGTTTACAAATAAATTGAGGCAAGCACAAAAATACCCGTTTTTACCTAATTTGAGGGTGCTGAATTCAAATTTGAAATCCGTTTTTACTCATCCCCTCTAGTTTTTTAGATATGCTTAGTGTGCATTTTGTGCATATACGGTACATAAAGGCGTATATGAATTCAGGGTTAATTCTTGCGTGACATCCTGGAGGCAAAATACACCAGATCTTCTAAGAAAACACACTTTTGACTGTCTGTGGTACTCTGAATTGTGTAATTGTGTCATCCAAGTATATTGATTCAATCAGTGTTCTTTATCTATCCTGTTTTATCTGTTATAAGCTGCTGCAACTCTTGAAATATGCACATATATTCTCTTTTTATACTAAGATGAGACAATTTAAAAGCCAGAAAACTAGAGGTGATAGAGCAAAACTATTTATAAATTTGAATTCAGCACACCCAAATTAACAAAAAACACCTATCCCATTCTTGCCTCAGACCAAAAATTTATTTTTGTAAACCAGTGTTATTGTTCGTGACTTGAAACTATATAATTATAAGTTATTGGTCTTAGGTAGGAATATTTGAAGTCATATAGCTGTGTGCAAGGAAATGATTATAAAACAGGAATACAACAGTTGGTTTCTTTGTTTAATGGTATATCAACCTTCATGGGTTATTTAATACCAAAGCCATCCTTATAGAACAGTAGTGATACTAGTTAATCTATAGCTGGGTGGATAAGGGAGTTCGTATCGTTCCCAGGGGTATTAGTCTGAAAGTGAATGCAATAGAGCGACGGGAATTCGAACCCGCTGACTTCGAGGACGAAATCCAGCGTGTTAGCTATGATGCCACGGGGACTTACCTCCGATAACTGTGTGCAAATTATTGAAGCCAGATAAGAATACTTAATAGTATATAGTCGATGTCTGTGACGTAACGGTTATCGTCGTTGGAAATGGTGGACATGTGGACTCGAGTTCAAATCCTGGACGAAGTAGTTTGTATTTCCCAGAGCGCGAATACGCTTATGAAAGGAATGAATCTAACTGTTCTCCCTCCAGCTATGGGTAAATAAGTAGGGCAGACTAGGCTCTTTAACCTTGGGGTGGCAACCAGTCTAAAAGAAGGAAAAAATCTGAATTCAAACTTGTTAAGCTTCGCTTGAAAATTGACCTTGAGTCGTATCTTGCTCATAGGGGAGGGCTTGTAAAATACATACATAATACCATATAATACATAATACCGTTATATAACATATAATACATAATACCGTTATATAACATATAATACATAATACCGTTATATAACAGTGAATACAGCAGATCTCATTGAATATAAATTGTGACTTAAAATCATATAAACTTGTACAAATTATGCTTGCCCAGTCAGCTGGGGCTGTAGAATACACTGACTGCACCTTTGCAGAGGAGTAAGACCTCCCCCCTAACGAGTGTCCTGGTATATGACACTAAACAATCTGATGGTGAGGTTCCAGCAGCGCTGGAGCTTTGGGGAATGCGGAGTATCCTTTCATTGCCATCGCTCCCAGGTCCACTCTGGCCCGGAGAGGTAGCACCTGATAGGGCCCTATCTATGGGTTAAATAGAACAAACAGCATACTTATGCAATTGTTTGAGTAAACTGAATAGCTTGAAATAGAAATGTTTTTGACAATTAAACCGTACTTACATTTAAACTGCGTGCTTATGCTTAACTGAATTATTTCAAATAGAACTGTTTTTCGACATTAAAACTGTATTTACACTTAACTGAATTGTTACATATAACTGCTTGAATAGTTTGAAATGGAAATGTTTTTGACAATTAAACTGTGTACTTATGCTAAACTGAATTGTTTTAAATAGAACAGATTATTTACATAAAAATAGATTTGGCGTTAAATAACCTACAAGGGTTAATATGCCATAAAACCTAGCAAACCAAACCAGACAAATTATGAGTATTGACTGTAGTCGAGGGTGACCCGAAGGCTCCCTTTTCGATAGCTACAACATCAAGATGTAGGGGAGGGCGCTACTGTATTGCCCCACTTTACCCTTGATCCGTACCTTAAAATGCTGAGTGTTAAGCAAGGAAGCATCAAATACCATTTTTTTGAGACTCGATATGGTATTGAACCCGGGTCTCCCAGGCCATTGGTGAACACTCTAACCATCATGCCAATGTCCGGTGAGTATTAGTATGAACTATTTGTGAACGGTAAATAAACAACTTGGGTCTCGGATACTTGCGACCTTGTGTCATACAAAATAAACCACTGGGTCTCGGATATTTGTGGACTTGTGCCAAGTGAAATTTGTGGGTTTGTTCTAAGTGAAATTTGTGACATTGTGTGATTCCAAATCAATCCTTTTGATGCTCGGATATGTGGGACCTCAATGCTCAGTCATTCATGACCTTGTGCGATACCCAGTTACATGATGCCGCATGTGTCTCTAAATAAAACAATCAGAACTCAGATATTTGAGGCCTTGTACCATATTAAGTGAACCGCTTGAGATTTGGATATTTGTCGCTTTGTACGGTACTTTGTAAACCACATGAGATTCGGATATTTGTGGCCTTGTGCAATACTTTGTAAACCACGTAGGATGTGGATATTTGTGGCCTTGTGCCATACTTTGCAAATCACTTCGGACTGCAATATTTAAGACTTTGAACCAACGGAACCCCTCTTAAACTAGTAGACAAATTCACTTACCTAGGAAGCAGCGTCTCATCAACCGAAAAGGACATCGACACGCGGTTAACGAAGGCATGGACAGCTATCAATAGGCTATCGATCATATGGAAATCAGACCTAACCGATAAAATGAAACACAGTTTCTTCCAGGCAGCTGTCGTATCGATACTGCTGTATGGATGCACTACATGGAAGCTAATAAAACGACTGGAGAAGAAGCTAGATGGCAATTACACAAGAATGCTGCGAGCAATCTTGAACAAGTCCTGGCGGCAACACCCCACAAGACACCAACTATACGGCCACCTGCCTAACTATCCAAGTTAGACGAACCAGACATGCAGGACACTGCTGGAGAAGCAGGGACGAGCTCATAAGTGATGTACTCCCGTGGACCCCCACATATGGCCGGACAAAAGCAGGACGACCAGCACGAACATACATTCAGCAGCTATGTGAGGATACGGAATGTAGCCCTGAAGACCTGCCAGAAGCGATGAACGATAGGGAAAAGTGGCGAGAGAGGGTCAGGGATATCCGTGCTGGTGGCACGACATGATGATGATGATGATGATGATCATACTAAATGAATCACTTGGAACTTTGATATTTTTAAGCTTTTGACCAAAGGGAGGATTTTCTAATTTTAAATGTCATTTTTATTCTATAGATTTTCCTATATTCTATTAGTGTCAAAAACAAACGATTTTTTTTAACAAAATCTCTTCTCTTGTCAATAATGCACTTGATACAATACTTGTCCACCGGTCAAGGATTATCCGGAGAAAATTCCTAATCCAATCAATTCACCTCCTGTGGCTGGCGACGGACCAATTTAATCTAATTACGCCGAGAGTGCGCGCGCGTGTATGTGTGTGCGCATGAAAAAATAAGAGAGTGAGAGTAAGATAGAGAGGGGGTGGAAAAGGGAAAATAGGTGAAAGAGAGAGGGGTTTTTTTTACATCCGTGTATATAACCCACTTGAAAACACACTCGTATATACACCTATACGATTTTACAAGTAACCACTCTCCAGCCACACACCGGGGGACACATATACACAATCATCTTTCCAACAAACAAACGCGCACACACATACGATGCAAACAAAGTAAAATATATATATATATATATATATATATATATAGGCAGCATTTCTTCGTTAATGCAAATTTCATTAAACATAATAGACATTTTATGCCTACATATTTTCTTCTGGATCCGTTCGAATTCCTGTATTACTTTTATCGTATTCGGGGGGAATTGATTTAGGTATTGTCCATAGTTGTATGTATCCCTAGTACTTTCTGCCCGACTTTGGGCCATCAACAGGGGAGAATCTATTACAAAAGTGATGTAACTTTTGTTTTAGCAAATTACTACTGTGTAAGGACGTCTTTGCTGATGGAGATTATGGCGTTTGCTTTTAAATGTAATGTATACAATGCACCTTTCTGACACAAGTTCAATAGCTCAGCATTTAAAAAAACATTCATGCCCAACAACACAACTACGAAAAATTCTCACCGACAACACAACAATACTCGAACATCAAAATAATAAACAAAAACTTCAGATTCTCGAAGCACTATATATTAGAAACCTGCAACCAGCACTTAATAGAATTAATTTTCAAACCAGTGCTAATGTACTTAAATGTCCTTTAGCTACTGGCACTATTTACAGAATTACATTTAAAAGCAAACGCCATAATCTCCAACAGCAAAGACGTCCTTACACAGTAGTAATTTGCTAAAACAAAAGTTACATCACTTTTGTAATAGATTCTCCCCTGATGATGGCCCAAAGTCGGGCAGAAAGTATTAGGGATACATACAACTATGGACAATACCTAAATCAATTCCCCCCGAATACGATAAAAGTAATACGGGAATTCGAACGGATCCAGAAGAAAATATGTAGGCATAAAATGTCTATTATGTTTAATGAAATTTGCATATATATATATATATATATACCACACCGATGAGCAGGATGCGACACAGTCAATTTTTAAGCGAAGTTTAACAGCTTTGAATTCAGAGTTTTCAATCTCTTAGACAAGTTGCCATACCGAGGCTGAAGAGCTCAGTCTTGCCCATAGCTGGAAGAAGAATAGATAGGTTCATATCTTTCCCAAGGTTATTAGCGTGAAATGAAATGCTAACAGTCTTGTCCAAAATTTAAAATCGGTTCCATACAACAGTGTCTGGTTGTCATTATCTCACTTGTTGGGTTTGTAGCAGACCAAATGCGGTATAACTTGGAGAGTGCTCAATATCTGTGATAGAGCTATTACATAATATAATAATAATGATAAATATATATTAATTTATATATATATTTAATAGCATGGACGCTTATCAACGGCCACTGGTTTCATGCGATCTTTATACAACAATAGAATGATTA
The DNA here is from genome assembly GCA_963585895.1 of Sepioteuthis lessoniana. Classification (NCBI taxonomy): domain Eukaryota; kingdom Metazoa; phylum Mollusca; class Cephalopoda; order Myopsida; family Loliginidae; genus Sepioteuthis; species Sepioteuthis lessoniana. Next base: position 42,697,048 of record OY757944.1, on the reverse strand, counting down.
CCATGTAAAGATGGCATGAAATTAATGCTCGTAGATAAGGATCAATGCTATTAAATATAAATAAAAACTAATATATATATATATATATATATATATATATATATATATATATATATAAATATGATCCAAGGAGGAAATTCAAAGGGTAGGAGTATCCAATATGAGTGCTCAGTACTAACGGCTATCGATGTATAATTAATTTGGGATTAACAATACATCAACACTTAACGCGTAGAGCAAGAGAATCTTTTATATAAAGACACAAGAAAAAAAATTCACTTTCTTGATGTTATTCTAAATGAAGACGGTTTTTATAAAGCTTTTAAGTTAAAGCCTGGAATAAATTCATAATGACGCCAAAAAAGTGAATTTTTTCTTTTGCCTTTATATAAAAGATATATATATATATATATATATATATATATATATATATATATATATATATATCTTTTAGGTAGGTTTTTGGTGAATATAAAAAACGGCGTTTTCTCCTGTATCATTGGTCGGTATGAGACTTCCTGATGATCCGTTAAGGTGAAACTTTAGTAGGAGATTTCCGACTCGCGATTTAAGTTAATTTTATAATTGGCTTCACTCGTGTTGAGCACTCTTGTAATTGTAGCATTGCAGTGTTTACGGTGGTTTTTAGTTTTCTTTTGACTAACTGACTGCATATCTCTTGATTTTTTTTCAACTGGTGTGACGGGGTTGGCCTTGGTAGGGGGTATTCTAATTCCTGCTGTAGCTGTTCATTTGAACCTCGAATCATCTCATAAGATATATAGCAATAACCTGCTGAATTTTCCAGAGTCTACGACAATTTTAAATGCCTGTACAAAAAAAGTCTGGAAACTTATTGAATGCACCATGTAATTCTTTTTTTTTTTTTTTTTGGTCCAAAGAGGGAAAAAATTGAGTATTCAAAAAAAATGTCCAAAAGGAAAAGAAAAAAGAAAAAGAAGAAAAAGAGAAAAAAAGGAATCGACACCTGCAGAAAATCTATCACAAAAGAGACAGTCGCCACTATATAAACCAAAAACGACGACTGTCCAAATCATTAAGACTCTCTAAAGACAGAAAGAAGCTAGATACATGTTAGTGTAAAATGATAATAAAAATAATAGATATAAATCTCTTTGTGGATCTATCTATCTATATATATATATATATAGGGTGCTCCCCCCCCAAGAAAAAAACAGAACCCATATATTTTTGACTGAAATTCATAAATCTAATTCTAGCCTTTTCTTTTTTTTTCAGGATATGAAGTAGATTCTGTGCATGAAAAAATGGGACCATAGTATTCACCAACATGTCTTGTTCTACCAAGGAAAAGAGTGTACAAAATTAGAATTATTTTGCTTTATTTTTGTAGAAGTAATAAAAAGGTTTATGGGTTCTGTTTTTTTTTTTGGAGGGGGTCACCCTATATATATATATATATATATATATATATATATATTAAAGTGAATACGTCGGCAAGTGAATTTTAATGTGATACTTTAGATCTTATTTTATATGATTATGCTTCATACGTATTTCAGACTTCGCGGTCCTCTTTAGGAGATTAATAATGTCTTTGTTTTGATTTTTTTAAATTAAAACCACTTTATTTATTCATTTATTTATTTTCAATAAAAAAAAAATCTAAAGTACCCCTTCAAATTCATTTGCGGACCGGTTCATTAATAGTAAGTGAGTTCTAACTTCAGTGGCGCTCTTACATTCACTTACACTCTTGGGAAAGATATTGAACCCCTTTGTCCTCCTAGATTGGCCTAGTGGATAGAGTGTTCGCCAATGGTCTGGGAGACCTGAGTTCAATCCCAGGTAGCGTCTTACCCTCGACTATGGTCGCCAACTTTACTTACTTTTTTATTCCTACATTCTTCATTTGTCATATATAGCGAATTCTTCCTGCTGTATGGAAACATGTACACCCATAAAACGGATGTACATTGCATTTTATATATATATATATATATATGTGTGTGTGTGTGTGTGTGTGTGTGGTTGGGCGACAGTCTTCCATTTAAGCATGTTTGATTTAATAATAAAGACACGAGTTCAAATTCTGGACGAGGCTGATTGCATTTCCCATAGCACTAATACCCTTGGGAAAGGTATGAATCCAAATATTCTCCCTCCAGCTATGGGTAAATAGTAGGGCAGACTAGGTTCTTCAGCCTTGGTGAAGCAACTAATCTAAGAGAAGGAAAACTCTGAATTCAAACCTGTTAAACTCCGCTTAAAAATTGACCTTGTATCATATCCTGCCCGAGCGGAGGGGTTGGGTAAATATGATATGATAAAGACATGTTTTGTCTTATGATTTTATTAAGATCCTTTCAAGTTTCCGGATAAGTGTCTTGATTTCATGTCACCAACTTTACTTACTTACTGTCCTTTTACAAGGATGGCTTCGGCATTAAATAACCCATTAAGGTTGATATGCCACTAAACATAGAAACTAAACCAAACCTTAGCATCCTTATTAAAAACGTCGATTAAAATAGTAAATCTCAAGTGAGATTGAAATCTTTTTTTCTTTAATCGTCTGGCAGCAAATGATATTCTCATAAAAAAATACAATTCATTGCAGATTAATAAGGAAACTTATTATTATAATTCAGCATGAGTCAACAAAGTTAAATGGTTCCTAGTATTGCTATGTATCACTACAATTCAATTAACCATCAGTCATTTGCTTATACAGTTAAATGATCAAACAGTTCTATTTCAAACAATTCAATTTGCCATAAGTCATTTGTTTGCACTCAGTTTAAATGTCAAACAGTTTTATTTGATCCATAGATAGGACCCTATCAGCATCTACCACTTCGAGCCAGAGTGAACCTGGGAGCGATGGCAATAAAAGGGTACTCCACATTCTCCAAAACTCCAGCATTACAGAAACCTCACTATCAGATTGTTTTATGTCAATCGTTAGCAGGTGGTCTAACCCCTCCGCAGAAATGCAATCGGTATATCCTACAGGCCCAGCCAACTGGGCTGAGAAATACTTGGAACCAAATTACTGTGTTCAAACAAATGGTTATTATTCTATAAATAAACTATATAATCGTGTATAAATTATTAGTATTAGTTAGGAATACTTGAAATCATAAAAACAGCGCTCAAATAAATGATCACAAATAAAACAATTCAATGAATCATTGAAAATTTTGATTAGAGTCAAACATTTTGAAATGAAACAAATTTTGGCATTAAAAACACATAAGGAGTTGATATGTCATAAAATAAAACAGACCAAACCAAACGTCTCTCTCTCTCTATATATATATATATATATATATATGATGCAATTAGAAAAAAAACTAAAGCCTGGTTAAATTGTCATTATAAATTTATTTCGGCGAAGAATATCATTATACTCTTCGTCTCATCAGATGACTACAGACGTTTAATTTGAGGTTGAAAAACAGCAAATATGGATTACAGTCTATATATAATGAAAAAGAAAAAAAGGGAAAGTAAAACAATAGCTATACATCGAGCACTCCTATAGATTTATATGAAATTCCTCATATAAATGATAGATTGTAGTGAATCTGACAGTATGATAGAAATATGTAGAAAGTTAGTTAAATCAAACACTTAACTCATATATATATGTATATATATATATATATATATATATAACACTGCTGGAGAAGCAGGGACGAACTCATAAGAGATGTACTCTTATGGACCCCCACACATGGCCGTGCAAAAGCAGGACGACCAACACGAACATACATTCAGCAGCTGTGTGAGGATACGGGATGCTGTCCTGAGGACCAGCCTAGGGCGATGAACGACAGGGAGGAGTGGCGAGAGAGGGTCAGGGATATCCGTGCTACCAGCGCGACATGATGATGGTGATGATGATATATATTTGAAATGATAGATTGTACTGAATCTGACAGTAAGATAGAAATATGTTGAAAGTTGGTTACATCAAACATTTAACATGTATATTTATATATATATATATATGTGTGTGTGTGTGTGTGTGTGTGTGTGTGTTAAGTGTCTGTGACCCAGGGTTTCATGCATTTTGCATTAGTAAGACAAAGTGAAGGTTTTCAAAAAAAGACCGACTAATATGGTTACATTTTTGTTCGAAAAGTGTGTGTGGGGTATTTGTGTGTATATATGTCTACGTTTGTGTATATGTGTGCATGTGTGCCTACGTTTGTGTGTATATATGCATGTATGTCTACATTTGTGTATATGTGTGCACATGTGCCTACATTTGTGTATATGTGTGCACATGTGCCTACATTTGTGTATATGTGTGCATGTGTGCCTACGTTTGTGTGTATATATGCATGTATGTCTACATTTGTGTATATGTGTGCACATGTGCCTACATTTGTGTATATGTGTGCATATGTGCCTACATTTGTGTATATGTGTGCACATGTGACTACATTTGTGTATATGTGTGAATATGTGCCTACAATTGTGTATATGTGTGCACATGTGCCTACATTTGTGTATATGTATGCACATGTGCCTACATTTGTGTGTATGTATGCACATGTGCCTACATTTGTGTATATGTGTGCACATGTGCCTACATTTGTGTATATGTGTGCACATGTGCTTACATTTGTGTGTATGTGTGCACATGTGCCTACATTTGTGTATATGTGTGCACATGTGCCTACATTTGTGTGCGTGTTTACCCAAGAATGTGTGCTAGTGAATGTTAACATGTAGGTGTATGTGCTATTACTCGCGTGTACATATATATGAATGTTTGCGTATATATTAACATGCATCTTTACATATATACACATATTTCTGCTGTCTGTTGTTGGGAAGGGGTGGGACGAAGGAAGGGAGTGTGAGAAGGGAAGGGTGGGTGAGGAGGGGGTGGGGAAATGGATTGTTGGAATCACAATGATTTTTTTCTCTTAACTCTAACTTCATGAAAACTAAAGGTTTATTTGATGTGACGATGAAATGTCTGTTTTGTGTTTAATTTTGTTGGGTGATGATGATAATGATTAAAACTAAAGTCATCATCACGATACTATACATACATATATACATATATATATATATATATATATGTGTGTGTATATATATATATATATATATATTTTATAATAGTGTTGGTTGTCACTAAATCACTTTGTGGGTTTGTGTCGAACCAAGTGCAATATAATATGGAGAGTGCTCAATATCTAGGATTGAGCTATTATATAATAATAATAAATAAATGTATATTAGATATATATATTTAATTCATGGGATTTAGACTGCGACCCCTGGGTTTCATGGAGTTATTTTGCAAAACAACAATCATCAAGCAGTTAAGAAAATGAACTGCCTGATGATTGTTGTTTTGCAAAAAACTCCATGAAACCGAGGGGTCGCAGTCTAAATTCCATGAATTGAATATATATATATATATATATATATATATAATGATTGCGTTGTCAAGCGTTTTATGATATAGTATTTATGGGCAGGTAATAAAAATGATGTTAGCTTTTGGGTTGCTTTTTCAATAATAATAATAATAATAAATGTAATGTAAATGTAACTTGCTAGAGAATTGAAAAACCTGTGGAACATGAAAGTAACAATTGTGCCAATTTTGATTGGTGCTTTAGACACAATAACTAAAGGATTATTAAAAGGCCTGGAGGACTTGGAAGTTGGCGGACGGGTAGAGACTATCCAAACGACAGCATTGCTTAGAACGGCCAGAATTCTGAGACGAGTCCTGGAGACTTGAGGAGACTTGCTGTCACTCAAACTCCAGTGAAAAACCATCAGCTAACACTGATGTGAAAAACTCTAAAGGAGTAAGTAATAAATGTAACAATTATGATTATAATCATCTTTGACAATACTGATGGGTGTTTGGGTGTTTATAACGCAATAATGTGAAAAATAGTGCTTATAATTATCGACAATACTGAATATATATATATATATATATATATATATATATATATATATATA
>OY757944.1:42683563-42688563 GCA_963585895.1 Sepioteuthis lessoniana | reverse complement strand
CACCCCACTCGGGCGTTCAGGCACCGCCCACCTTTTAAGAACGAAGGCTTCATTTGCAGATTGACCAATGAAATCAATCACTGTCTAAACGGGTACCCACTAACAATGAAGCTGCACGCACGACCCCCCTCCACTCACTTGAGCGTTGCTTTTTGGCTTTATCCGACGAAGGAGAGTCGTTGGTGGGTGGTATTGATAGTGGTTGTAGTGGTGAGGGTTCGTGAATGCAATTTAGCGGGCAAGGAAGCAGGGTTCAGGTAAAGAAAAGTACTAAGTGAAGAAGAATTAGTTGTTGCTCCTGTATAAGGGCTGACGTCATAGAAATCCTTACACGGCCTGCTACTCACCACTACGCATGTGTACGCATATACACTAACACGTATACACTGGTATACCACCTCACACACCTTGAGTCTCCGATAGTTTGGTTGAAGTGCTCTCCACACAGCTGTGATATGTCGGACTACACAAAGCACATGGCTTTTGAACATTCAGTAAGTAAAATAATGTATTTTTGTTCTTAATTTAAATCTCTCAATTCTTTAAATGTTATCCTTGCAGTTTTTATAATTAATAAGTCTCGATCATAAAATGTAATCTTATAAATAGTTTAAAATTAGTCTGAGCGACTCTGATGGTTTTAAATATATAAAACTAGTCTTATCGTATCAAACGATATCGTGGCTCGATTTGATTTGCCATATACGAGGGTCGAAAGTAATGCATCCAACTTATTTCTACGGAAACTAAAACATATACAGGAAGCACAATAACGTATTTGTATAGAGCAAGTTTTCAGCTACAAAATGACATCTTTTCACATGGTTACCATCGATGCCAATTCATTTTCATCAGCAAAGATCAAGAACCTGCATGTCACGCTTATCAGAGGGTCGTACGAAAGTAATGCCCTCTATTTCCTCGGAAACTACAGTAGATATAGGGAGTGCAATAACACCGTTGAATAAAGAAAGTTTTCAGCAAAAAGAAAAAAAAATCTTTTTGAGGCACACCTAGCGTAATAGTTATCGACGATCACATTTCAAATGCCTGACGAAGTTGTTTGCGTTTTTCTTCGCTCTAATGCCATTGGAAAAGGCATGAACTCGTCCCTTCTAACCGTCCACCTAGTCTATGGTTAAATAGAAGGACAGACTTTATTTTTTTGTTTTGGTTAGGCAACCAATCAAGGAGAAGAGAAACTCTGAATTCAAATCTGCTTTACTCCGCTTAAAAACTGACCTTGTGTCACATCCTGCCCGTTGTAAAGGGAAAGGTAAATACATATGAAACATCATCTTCTCTATATCATATCCTCCACATCATTGCCTACACATTTTTGAGGGCGATGGACAAGAGCCTGTATGATAGACAAGTAAAAAAAAAATCTGCACCAGCGGAGGTGACCTATTTTTTTCACAGAAGTTTTGACGGAGTCATTGTCATATATGTGTGTTTGTGTGTGTGGTCCATTTTCCACAGCACAATTAACGTGAATGAGCTGATCTAGGTACGTTTTGTTAATTTGGTTGACAGTCGCGTTAAACGTGCTTTCACAACTATGAAAAACACAATACCCATCGCCAAACTGTACTCACATCCACCCTTAGGTCTCCGTAAACATTCCATTTGTGGTAATGAATGTTAATGGGTGATTTTTTCCTCATGGAGTAATTCAATGACATAACTTTGGTTTAATGTCAAAACGGCATTTTCCTATACTACTGACTAGCTGCTACCTGTAATATATATATATATGTATATATATATACACATATATATATATATATATATATATATATATATATATATATATATATATATATATATATATATATGAAATTAGTTTTATAACTATTTTGTAATTCTGATGGTGTGAACTTTCTCGCCAATAACCGAGAATATATATATATTTCCGGTTATGGGCAGGAAAGTTCACCCTCTACTACCTTACCAATAATATGCCCCTCTGAAATATTGAAACAATAAAACTGGAATACGTTTCTATCTATCTATCTATCTATCTATCTATCTATCTATCTGTCTATCTCAGATTGTTCATGTCTATTTGTCGATCTATCTAGTATACTTACGTATATGTTTACACATAGACATATATACGTATGTGCGTACGCACGCGCACACACACACGCGCACATGCACGCGTGCTTACACACATATTTGATATAGACATCAAGTGAGAATTTTTTAAAAATAATTTCATATTAACAACATAACAAAACTGGAGGCATTACTTTCGGAACAACCATCTTACGAACGCAAAACGTTTGTTTATTTTTTGTTTGTTTGTTTTTTTTTCTTTGTTAGTTTTTTAGCTGAAAACTTTCTCTATCCAAAGAAGTTATTGTGTTTTCTGTATCTGTTGCAATTTCTGTTAAAATAAATAGAAGGCATTATTTTTGGAACATCTCTGGTATTTTTATCTGCAAATGCATGTATGCATTTTATCTTTCAATATGCAAATTTTGCGCGCCGAACAGAATTGATCAGGAAATGCTGATCGGGGAGCAATAATTTTTTTTTTTAAGTGAGTTTTCTCCTCATTTGATGTCTCACTCTTCTGACATTAGGATTTCAAAAATTTTTACATAATATTTTGGATCTCTCTCTCTCTCTCTCTCTCTCTCTCTCTCACACACACACACACACACACACACACACACACACACACACACACACACACACACACACATATATATATATATATATATATATATATATATATATATATCTGAGAGAGAAAGAGAGATTCTGTGAATTAATATATATAGCTAAGAATGCAATGAAATAAATATTTCCCCTCCCCTACCACCATCAATACCACCACAAAAAGGTGTAATATTCACATATTGAATCCAAAAATTTTATTTTACGATAGATAGATAGATAGATAGATAGATAGATAGATAGATAGATAGATATTTTCCAAATTAATATATTTAGCAAAGAATGCTATGAAATAAATATTTTCACCTCACCCGCTAAAAAAAAGGTATAATTTTCACATACTGAATCTAGAATATTTTATTTTACTAGAGATAGATAGATAGATAGATAGATAGATAGATAGATAGATAGATATTTTACGAATTGACAGATATTTAAAAGAATGAATTAAATGTTTTCAAGATACTTTTTTAACAAAAAATAAAATAAAATAAATTAGAATAATATAAAATAAAAGAATCAAAATAAAACGAAATGGCTGTCATTTTAATATACAGAACTCCGAAATATTTTATTTTTACTTTTTCACCTTTACTTTCATCAAACAAAGAAAATTTCATTGTTAATATAAATTAATTCTAAGGTTTTAAAGGGGACTAACATGGTTAAAAACTAAATATTCTGATTCTTTTCAACCGCCTTTTTTTTTTCTTTACTTTCTTTTAAAAGGTTTTAACAGTTTATGAGAATTTTACTATGTTTGATTATATTTCGATCTTATAATTTTAAACTGTTAGTTTTCATAGAGCCTATCTCAGATTAACAAATTAATATTAAAAAAGAAAAGAAAAAGAAGGACTTTCAGTTTGTAAAATTCTGGGATAATTAAAATTTAACTAATTAATTCTTATAATATTTCTTCTTCTCTTCGAATTCCTTTGAGTAAACTTTATGCATATCAACACAACTTAAACCATAAATGATGAAATGACCACCATACTTTTCGTTGAATCAATAAAACTAAATAATTGAAAAAATAAATAAAACTAACTACCTAAATAGATGAATAAACAAACAAATATTACATATTTCCGAGTATCGAACGATTTTGTACAATGAACGACTCCTAACTTTTAGCCAGAAAAAGATTGTTTTTTTTTTTTACTTCGTGTATTGAGTATAGTGAACGACAGTCATCTTCGGCGTGTTCAAACACATATTTCGTTTAAAGAACGACACTGGTTTTTCAAATGAAAAATTGGTCTTAAAAGTCGTTCAGTTCATGAGTATATACGTTAAAAAAATAAATAGGACGATTCTAATCAACTTATATAAATCTTATATAATTAAAAAGAAATCAGACAAAAAAAAGGTATTAAAATAATTTATAAACAAGTTGATCTTTATTAGCTCTTTAAAATAAAACACAAGTGTATTTGAAATTGAAATATTCTAACCGATTTCTTTGTAATAAATGTTAACACAGTATATATATATATATATATATATATATATATATATATATATATATATATATATATATATATATATATATATAGTACAATTTAATGGAGACTCAAACTCGTTTAAGTCGTCATAATAAATTTATTTCGACGGAGAATGTTATTGGTATTCTCTCTCTCTATATATATATATGTATATATATATATATATATATATAGAGAGAGAGAGAGAGAGAGATTTATTTCACATATCTATTTATTTTGTATATATTCATTTCATGGTATGTCAACTCGGGTGGGTTATCTAATGCCAATCATGTTATATATATATATATATATATATATATATATATATATATATATATATATATGTGTGTGTGTGTGTGTGTGTGTATATATATATATATATATGTATATTTATTTATATCTATAAATATCTATATAAGGGTTTGAGTGTTCGCCAATTGTCCCAGAGACTAGTGCTCAATCTCAGGTAGATTCCAAAAATGATACTAGATGCTTCTTTGCATTATGAGGTACGTATCAAGGGTAAGTGGAGCAATCCGATGGGAAAGGAAAAGTGCCCTCCCTTATCCCTCGATGTACTACCTAATGAAAAAAGGGCCTTTAGGTCGCTCTCGATCACTCTCGGCTAACATACTTTATATATATATATATATATATATATATACATACATATATATATATATATATATATGATTTGTAAGCGAATTGTTTAGAGTTCATATGTTTGCCCAAAGTTAAATAGTTTTAAGTATTGCTATTTGATTCTGTTTATCAAGTATTCCTGTCTAATTCTAACAATTTGCACTCAGCGACATTGTTTAA
>OY757944.1:42671063-42676063 GCA_963585895.1 Sepioteuthis lessoniana | reverse complement strand
ATTTTCATTTTTTGTTGATTATTATTATTATTATTATTATTATTATTATTATTATTATTATTATTATTATCCATTTATTGATTTATTTATTTGAAATTGTACTGCCGTGTGCAAATTACATTAGAATACTTGATAAATAGATTACCCCGTCGGCTAGGGCGCCTCTGCAGAGGAGTAAAACTCCGCCCCCAACAAGTGTCCTGGATATAACACTAAACAATCTGATGGTGAGGATCCATCAGTGCTGGAGCTTCGGGGAATCCGGAGTACTCCTTCATTGCCATTGCTTCCAAGTCCACTCTGGCCCGAATGGTAGCACATGATAGGGCCCTATCTATGGGTCAAATCGAACTAACAGCATACTTATGCTAAACTGAATTGTTTGAATTAGAACTGTTTGACTAAACTGAATAACTTGGAATAGAAAGGTTTTTGACAACTAGACTGTATTTACATCTAAACTGCATGAATTGTTTTAAATGGAACTATTTTTGACATTGAAACTGTACTTACACTAAACAGAATTGTTTAATATAGAACTGTTTTGACATTTAACTGTGTGTAAACAAAATTTGTACTAATACTAAACTGAATTAGCTCTGTTTGACTAAACTGAATAGCTTAAAATAGAAATGTACTCATGCTAAATTGAATTGTTTAAAATGGAACGGTTTGTGTATATATATATATATATATATATATATATATATATATATATATATATATATTGGATTTGGCGTAAAATAACCTACAAAGGTTGATATGCCATAAAACCCAAACAACCAAACCAAAGCAAACCTTGATAAATAGATTGTCCACCCAGTTGGCTGGGGTTATAGAATACACTAATTGCATCTCTACAGATGGGTAAGACCCCTACCCCAACGAGTGTATTGTATATGACACTAAATAATCTGATGGTGAGGTTTCAGTAATGCTGGAGCCTTGGGGAATGTGGAGCACCCCTTCATTGCTATCGCTTCCAGGTCCCCTTTGGCTCGGGGTGGTAGCACCTGATCGGGTCCTATCTATGGATCAAATAGAATTGAACTATGTACTTATGCTAAATTGAATTGCTTGAAATAGAACTGCTTTGACACTGTGTACTTATGCTAAACTGAATTGTTTTGAAATGGAACTGTTTTTGTATGCTTAACTGAATTGTTTTAATTAGAACTGTTTTTGACATTGAAACTGTACTTACGCTAAACGTAATTGTTTGAAATAGAACTATTTTGACATTTAACTGTGTGTAAACAAAAACTATATTTATACTAAACTGATTTGTTTAAATTAGAACTGTTTGATGAAATAACTTTGACTGAATAACTTACAATAGAAATGTTTTTAACAATTAAACTGTGTACTTATGCTAAATTGAATAGTTTGAAATAGAACTGTTTATATGTATAAAAATGGATTTGGTATTAAATAACCGACAAAGATTGATATACCATAAAACCCAAACAAACAAACAAATTGATAAATAGAATTACTAATGCTGAAAAGCAATACTTGAAGCCATTTAACTGTGTGCAACCAAATGATTGATTTTAAATTCTGTCATTAGTATTTGATAGCAGTGCTAGAAACGATTTTACTAGGGGCAAAAAAAAAAAAAAAGAAAAAAGAAAAGAAAAAAGAGGTTCAACTTATTTATTAATAAAGTTACCTACAAACTATTTCCTTAAAAAATGATATGCATTATATATATGTAGAAATAGGACTTGGCATAAAATAACCATCAAAGGTTGATAAGCCATTAAATCAAAATAATTCAATAAACAGTGAGAGAAAGATGTAAAAAGACACAGAAAGAAACACACACATACATACATACATACATACATACATACATACATACATAAATACATATATATATACACACGTACATACACACGCGCGCGCGTTCAAACAAATACCCTCCCGTATAGGATTAATATACAACCGGCTGACAATAGAATAAAATTGAAAGAAAGTGAAAAGAAGTACCTGGGCCTTGATAGGGAATTATAAAATCTATGGAGCATGAAAGTGACGTTTACATGAATTGTAATAAGTGCTTTTCGTAGAGTCATCGGGGGATTAATAAAGAGACTGGAGGACTAGGAAATAAGAGGACGAGTGGAGACCATCCAAACTACTACATTATTGAGATCGGTCAGAATACTGAGAAGAATCCTGGAGACTTGAGGAAACTTGCTGTCACTCAAACTTCAGTAAATGACTATCAGCTAATGCTGAAGTAAAAAAACTCTCAAGGTGTAAATAATAATAATAATAATAATAATAATAATAATAATAATAATAAAGAGAACTTGTAAAATAGTCGACTTTGCTGTCCCGGCTGACCACAGAATAAAACTGAAAGAATGTGAAAAGAGAGATAAGTACCTCGACCTTGCTAGGGAATTGAAAAAACTGTGGAACATGCCAGTGACAATTATACCAATTGTAATTGGTGCGTTTGGAACAGTAACTAAAGGATTGATAAAGGGACTGGAGGACTTGAAAGTTGGCGGACGAGTGGAGACCATCCAAACGACAGCATTGTTGAGAACGGCCAGAATACTAAGAAGAGTCCTAGAGACTTGAGGAGACTTGCTGTCACTCAGACTCCAGTGAAAAACCATCGGCTAACGCTGATGTGAAAAGCTCTAATGAGTGAATAATAATAATAATAATAATAATAATAATAATAATAATAGAGTCTCGTTTTAATAATTGTGTGAACCAGTGAACCACACAAAACTTTAAGTAACAAACTTTTATAATATATATATATATATATATATATATATTACAAAATTATCAGACTTAACTTCATTATTTTTATTATCATAATTATCCTAATTATTGTTACGCCTTTTCAAGTTTTTCACATCAGCCTTAGGTGACAGGAAGTCTCAAGTCTCCAGGACTCTTCTCAGTATTCTGGCCGATCTGAACAATTTTGTAGTTTGGATGGTCTCCACTCGTCTTGTTATTTCCAAGTCCTCCAGTCACAGTACCAGTTCTTTAGTGATTGTACTAAGAGCACCGATTATTATTATTATTATTATTATTATTATTAATTCATAAGTGTGAACACACCCAAAACACACACACACACACACACATATCTATATATATATATATATATATATTATTATATTATTATCATTATATATACTATATTATTATATATTATTATTATCATTATTATTATTATTATTAATTCATAATTGTGAACACACCCAAAACACACACACACACACACACACATATATATATATATATATATATATATATATATATAAATATATATATATATATGTAGATAAATATATAGATAGATACACATCTACATATATGCATATACTTGATATATATATACATATATATAAATACACACACACACACACACACATATATATATATATATCACATGTATGTACAAATGCATATGCATATTACACATATATATATTTTCACACATACACACACACATGTTCACCGATAGTACTTGATGCCTCCTTGCTTAAAACTCGTCATCATAAGGTACAGATCAAGAGTAAGTGGAGCAAACAAGGGAAAGCGGTAATGCCCTCCCTTACACATCGGGGTTGTAGCTGTTGAAAAGGAAGCCTTTCGGTCGCTCTCGACTACGTCTGGCCAATATATATATATATATATATATATATATATATGAAATAACAAATTGTATATAAAAAGAACAGGTTAAAATGAGCTCAATGTATTTAAACTGATTTAAAACATAAAGATATAAGATTACAGTCCCACTGTACTCCTGTTGCTGTGAGTTTCATGTGTCACTTCTAACATTATATATATATATATATATATATATATATATATATATATATATATATATATATATATATATATATATATATTTCCATCCTGTTAAGAGCATTGACATGAATCAACAACTCCAAAACAATTTAACAGGACTTCTTCAGATCCAACATGAAAATAATGAACACAGCCAGATAATGGATCTGAAGAAGTCCTGTTAAATTGTTTTTGAGTTGTTGACTCATGTCAATGCTCTTAACAGGATGGAAATAAATTTATAATCCTAATGAGACCGAATTTTGTTTTTTTCTTGAAATAAAATTTCCTCAGAGAAATTATTTACAATGAGCACTTTACCAGGAATATTTGAATATTCGAATTTTGAATAATTTAATTGCCCTGACGGAATTGTTCCCTACTCCGGATTTACTGGATTGAAGTATATATATATATATATATATATATATATATATATATATATATATATATATATATATATATATGATAAAAATAAGTGGAAAAGTGGATAAATCAAATACTTATAACGAGTACCATATAAATATATATATATATGTATATGTATGTATGTATGTATGTAAGCATGTATGTATGTATATTGTAGATGGCAATATTTATATATGGAACATATATATAATACATGTGTGTGTGTGTGAGTGTGTGTGTGAGAGAGAAAGAGAAAGAGAGAGAGAGAGAGAGAGAGAGAGAGAGAGAGAGAGAGAGAGAGAGAGAGAAATATGATACTTTAACATTAATACATAATATCTCATCATTTGTTATTCATACCGACCGGTTTCAACTTTGGGCCATAACCAGGAAGAGTTTACACTTCAAGACCGTAACAGACGACACACACACACACACACACACACACACACACACACACACACACACACACACATATATATATATATATATATATATATATATATATATATATATATATATAAGTATGTACGTCAAGGTATGGGAGGTATATGTAAGCTATATATAGGCAGCAGTCTTTTTGCTTCAACTTTTTTCGTTTTAGTCAAAAACCGCAGACAACTTTCTTAGCGATTCCCGTCTGTCATATTCAATGAAACATTTCCAGGTGTTCTAATCAAATCAACAGGTAGAAATAATTAATTTACAGCCTTTTTGCGAAGTCAGACTGAAAGAGGTTTCTTTTTTTTACAGATGAA
>OY757944.1:42653563-42666063 GCA_963585895.1 Sepioteuthis lessoniana | reverse complement strand
ATAGTGTATGTGTGTATGTGTGTGTGTGTGTTGACCATGCTGACACGAGAAAATCACAATCATTAGATGAGTACTGTGTAATTTAATCTAAACTTTTAAACCAGCTTTGCTCTTAAACACACCATCTATATACTGATTATTATTTTTTTTTATACTTAATGAGTTTTTCACATCGCTATTATCTGGAAGTTTTTCACAGCAGTCTGAATGGCTGCAAATCTCCTCGGGTCTCTAGGACTCTTCCACATATTCTTGTTAATCTCAACACTGCTGTGGTCTGAATGGTCTCGATTCTCCCTTTGATCTCCAGTTTTCCCAGTCTCTTTTCTTGGCGTTTCAAGTGCACCAACTACAATTGGTATCACCGTCAACTTCATTCTTCACAGTTTTTTTTAGTTCTTTGACCAAGCCCATCTATTCTCTCAATAGTCCGTTGGAAAGGCAAAATCGGCAAGTCAACAAATTCTTTACTTGTTAATTAAAACTAGATGTAGTATTCTTCCTGAATTTATTGATCAATTTGTATCTTAAAGTCCTATAGCCCAGTCGGCTGGGACTGCAGAATACACCGACTGCATCTCTACAGAGTAGTAAGACTCCCTCGACGGGTGTTCTGGATGGCCCAGTCGGCTGGGACTGTAGAATACACCGACTGCATCTCTGCAGAGGAGTAAGACTACCCCAACGAGTGTCCTGGACAAGACATTAAACCATCTGATGATTCGGCTCAAATCAGTGGAACTCTGGGGAATATGGAGTACCCATCATTGCCATCAAGTCCACTCTGCTTCAGAGAGGTAGCACCTTATAGGGTCCTATCTATGGGTCAAATGGAACTGTTTGACATTCAGACAGTGTGCAAACAAAGGACTTACGCTAAACCAAATTGTTAGAAATAGAACTGTTTGATTTAACTGTGTGTAAACAAATTAATGTTTAATTGAATTGTTATTGATACATAGCAATACTTGAAACTCTTTAGATGCGTGTCCAAATTGAATTATTGGTAATTCATAGCAATACTTTGAACCATTTGACTTTGTGCAAATGATTGAATTGTGTTGAATTGAATAGATAGCGTTAAATAGCAATTCTTGTAACCACTGCACTGTTTGCAAACAAATGATTAATATCGAATCGAATTATTAGTGTTAGATAGCAATAATTGAAACCATTTAACTGTTTAGAAACAATAGCAAAACTAATATGCAAACAAGTTAGTTCTAAATCATTTAAAAATGAAATTATCAACAATCTGTGAGCTCAGAAATGACTGGTGTTAAATTGTGACTGTGATATAACAATAACTGAAAATGTGTGCAAAAAACGAGCTAAGACTCGTTTAAAAATGTTATCAACAAATGTGTTTATAAATCAAGTACGTATATCTAATATATGTGTAAGATGATTTGGATTTCAGTAACCTAAAATGGTTGATATGCCATAAAACCCAATTAAAACAAATCAAATCCTATGTATAAAGATGTATAAAGAGTATTTGGCATTAAATCACCTACAATGGTTGATATACCATAAACCCCAACCAAATCAAATCATATATATCTAATATATATGTATAAAGAGGATTTGGCATTAAATAACCTAAAATTGTTGATATGCCATAAAACCTAATCAAACCAAATCATATATATTTAATATATATGTATAAAGAGGACTTGGCATTAAATAACCTACGATGGTTGATATGCCATAAAACCTAATCAAACCAAATCATATATATCTAATATATATGTATAAAGAGGATTTGGCATTAAATAACCTACAATGGTTGTTATACTATAAAACCTAACGAAAGTCCAAAAGAATTTTATTGGTCTCATTTTCTGGGATAGATTCTGGCTTGTGCATATACCATTTGACAGTATGGTTTAACTTTCGTCTCTTACGCAATTCCCAGTAGATTACTCTTCCTACCCGATCATGTCTGCTCTTGAATTTTATCTATGTCAGTTTGCTTCATTTGCTTATTATGTGATTAACTATTTTATCTTTGTAGCCACATAATCTACACTTGCTATTCTGTTATCAATTTTTGATTTGATATGATTGGCCCTTACGTCATTATGTTGTGGTGATATTAATAGAAATTCACCTTCTCTTTCTCGGTTAACCCTTCGAAGGCACGAGCAATTTCCTTTGTCACTTATAGTATCCCTACAGTTATTTCTTCCCATTTTTATTTCCTAGATTTTATTTTCACGTTATTTATATTCTTTACTGTTACTGGTGGCTCTAATAAGTTTTTCTTTCTTTTTAATTGTATATTCTTCAGGTCTCTGAATTATTAAATCTACGCTATCTCCAATGCTAAAGAGTTTTATTCTTCCTTCTGTTCTTGACAAATAGAATCAGTCTATGTGATCTCTCTGCTGTAAGGCCTGGTGCATTGCCACCAATATCCTTGTTCTATAGTCTGAGTCCCTTAGTATCTTACAAACGAAATTGCCCAGATATTTATTTATTTGATGAGATTTCTGCTGCAAAGTTTGGTTTTGAGAAGTTTTCTGGTTCTTTTGAAGTACTCTTTTCTTTCTCTTTCTTTCATTTTAGTGTGCAGCAGATTACAAAGTTTGATTTTGAGAAGTTTTCTGGTACTTCTGAAGTACTCCTTCCTTACTCTTTCTTTCATCTTTGTTTGCTGTAGAGTTTGATTTTAAGAAGTGTTCTAGTTCTTTTGAAGTACTCCTTCTTTACTCTTTCTTTCAATTTTGTGTGCTGCAGTGTTAGCTTTTGAGAAGTTTTCTTGATTTTCTGAAGTACTCCTTCCTTACTCTTTCTTTCGTCTTTGTTTGCTACAAAGTTTGATTTTAGAAGTTTTCTGGTTCTTTTGAAGTATTCCTTCCTTACTCTTTCTTTCATCTTTGTTTGCTGCAAAGTTTGATTTTGAGAAGTTTTCTTGATCTTCTGAAGTACTCCTTCCTTACTCTTTCTTTCGTTTTAGTGTACTATAGAGTTTGATTTTAAGAAGTTTTCTTGATCTTCTGAAGTACTTCTATCTTACTCTTTTGAGTGTGTTGGCTAAATGATGTCCGCTTTTAATATTCCTCAGTATTCGTAGTTTTCTTTTTCTTCGAGTGACGTTTTCTTTATAGTATACTTCTGTTCCATATGTTTTTTTTCTTTTATCATTATAAGTAACACGTATTTTTGAAAACCAAATTCTATTCCTTAAGACTTTGTAAATCTGTGGCCTTAGAATAAAATTCAGTGGCATCATTACTTTAACATATAATAGAGGTGAGTGTGAGTCTTCCAGAAAAATGACTGTATAGATTTTTACCTCTGCTTGCGTTTGTTTTTCAGATGCTAGTTATATTTTCCAGCTTTCCAAAGATTTGGTAATGAAGTCTACTATTTGCTTATGAACATTTTCAGACATTCTATTATCTATATTTGTGGGGTCGTGTCGTATGTCTTTTTGTAGCCTAGCCATGGCTACTTTGTAACTCTGTCTTTGTCCTCTTTAGATCAATTATTACTATTCTTCTTCTTATTACTCTTTGAGTGTTTTTTCTCATCAGCGCTAGTTGATGGTCTTTTACTAGAGTTTGAGTGACAGCAAGTCTCCTCAAGTCTCCAGGACTCTTCTCAGTATTCTGGCTGATCTCAATAATGCAGTAGTTTGGTATGGTCTCCATTATTATTATTATTATTTTACTCCATTGCAAGTTTTTCACACCAACGTTAGCTGATGGTTTCCCACTGCAGTTGAGCGAACTCAAGTCTTCAGAACTCTTCTCAGTAATCTGGCCAATCTTTATAATGTTGTAGTCTGGATGGTCTCCATTTGTCGTCTTATTTCCAAGTCTACCAGTCCCTTTATCAATCCTTTGGGGATTGTTCCAAGTGCACCAACCACAAATGGAATCACTGTCACCTTCATGTTCCATAGTTTTGTTATTCTCTAGCAAGGTCTAGATATCTATCTCTCTTTTCGCTTTATTATTTTTATTATTATTATTTTTTACTCATTAGAGTTTTTCACATCAGCGTTAACTGATGGTCTTTCACTGGAGTTTGAGTGACAGCAAGTCTCCTCAAGTCTCAGGACTCTTCTCAGTATTCCGGCCGATCTTAATAACGTAGTAGTTTGGATGGTCTCCACTCGTCCGACAACTTTCAAGTCCTCCAGTCCCTTTATTAATCCTTTAGTTACTGTTCCAAACGCACTAATTACAATTGGTATAATTGTTACTTGCATGTTCCATAGTTTTTTCAGTTCTTTAGCAAGGTCGAGGTACTTATCTCTCTTTTCACATTCTTTCAGTTTTATTCTGTGGTCAGCCGGGACAGCAAAGTCGACAATTTTGCAAGTTCTCTTTTTTTGTTGATGGTCTGCTCTTCTGGCCGAGATTCGGTGATCCGTTTGTATGTCAAAGTCCAATAGGAGTTTATGCGTGTTATTTTCTAGGACAGGTGCTGGGTTGTGCATATACCATTTGTTAGTATGGTCGAATTTAAATTTCTTGCACATCTCCCAGTGGATCACCTGCCGACCCAGTCGTGGCTAGTCTTATATTCCTTCAGCGCTAATTTGCTGCATTCGCTTATTATATGATTGATGGTTTCATCTCTATCACTGCATAGCTACATTTGCTATTTTGTTGTGTCTTATCTATTCTCGCTTTGATATGATGGTTCTTACGGCGTTATTTTGTATTGTTATTAGGAGAGATTCTGTTTCTCTCTTAAAGTTTCCTTTTCTTAGCTATGTCCAGGTTTTGTCGTGTGAGATGTTGTTTATAAGTCGTTTTAAAACGCCCATAGAGTTGTTGTTTTCTTCTCATCATTATTATTTGTAGTAGTCGAAGCAGTATTTCATTTTTACCCTCATTTTCAGTTTTCATACAATCCTTCACCGGGTCTTTACCCAAACCAAGCGTGAGGGAAGATAGAGATTCTATGTATTTATGTTTTTTGCTGTCTCTCTTGGGTGATATTTTTCCCTCACTTTTATTTTATTCTCCAAAGGAGATGAGCAGTTCCGCAAAGTGCATTTTTTCTATTTTTCTATTTCATATAGGCTTGGACTGCCAGGTATCTTGTCAATGTGTTTATCTGTCCCTTTCTTGAGCATTTCCAGTGCTCCTACTATTACTGGCACGGTGGTAGTTTTAAGGTGACACATTTTCTTAATTTTTATTTCCAGTTCTTTGCTTTTAATTTTTTTTTATACCCTTTGATAGACATGACATTATCTGTTGGCGGTTTTGATCGTTTCTTTGGCTTCCGTTCTTTGGCTTCCGTTCTTTGATTGGAGTTTTTACCATTTTTAAGATTTTGGTACTCACAAGGTGATCCACTTGGAATTGTGCAAGAAATTGAAATTTGACCATGCCAACAAATGGTATATGCACAACCCAGCACCTGTCCTAGAAAATAACACACACAAACTCCAATGGGACTTTGATATACAAACGGATCACCTAATATCGGCCAGAAGACCAGACCTTATAATAATTCACAAAAAAAAAAAAAAAGTAAATCTGTCAAATTGTCGACTTTGCTGTCTCGGCTGACCACAGAATAAAACTGAAAGAATGTGAAAAGAAGGATAAGTACATCGACCTTGCTAGAGAATTGAAAAAAAAAAAAACAAACTATGGAGCATGAAGGTGACAATTATACTAATTGTAATTGGTGCTTTTGGCACGGTAACTAAAGGATTATTAAAGGGCTTGGAAGATTTGGAAGTTAGCGGGCGAGTGGAGACCATCCAAACAACAGCATTGTTGAAAACGGCCAGAATACTGAGAAGAGTCCTGGAGACTTGAGGAGACTTGCTGTCACTCAATCTCCAGTGAAAGACCATCAGCCAACGCTGGTGTGAAAAACTTTAATGAGTAATAATAATAGTAATAATGATAATAATACAGAGGGAAAATTGAAGTAAACGAAAGAGAGATAAGTACTCATACCTTGCCAGAGAACTAAAAAAAAAAACTATGGAACTTGAAAGTGACGGTAACACCAGTTATAATTGCACACTCGGAACAGTTGGCTGGAAGAGTTGGAAATCAGAGGACGAATTGAGACTATCCGAACTACAGCATGGCTAAGATCGGCCAGAATACTGAGAAGAGTCCTGGAAACTTGAGGAAACTTGCTGTCACTCTGACACCGGTGAAAGAACATCAGCGTAAGCTGATGTGAAAGACTCGCCAGGAGTAATATATATATATATATATATATATATATATATATATATATATATATATATATATTATCCATGTTTGAGGGATCGTGTGAGAGTGAGAGACAGTCAAAGAGAGAATAGTATTTAAATCTTTTTAGAATACAACTTCTCACTTCCACTTGAATTATGGGGGTGCTATGGTTCACCTTATTTCATTTTGCCGTAGTTCTCCTTGTACTGCAATAATCCAGTCGCCACGGTTCGACGATTATGTATTTACCCAACCCTCTGCATGAGGAGAATGTGATGCAAGGTCAATTTTTGAGCGAAATTTTACTGGTTTGAATTCAGAGTTTTTCCTTCTCCAAGATAGGTTGCCATACCAAGGCTAATGAGCCTAGTCTGCCCTACTATTTATCCATAGCAGGGTAAGCGTATAGAGAAAAACCATGAGGAAAATTGCACAAGGATGCTACGAGCTATATTAAATAAATCCTGGAAGAAACATCCCACAAAACAGCAACTGTACGGCCACCTACCACCCATCTCAAAAACCATCCAAATTAGACGAACAAGACATACAGGACACTGCTGGAGGAGCAAGGACGAACTCATAACCGACGTTCTCCGATGGATCCCTTCAAGCGGACGCGAAAGTGTAGGACGATCAGCGAGAATTAATCTACAACATCTCTTTTCGGACACCGGATTTGGTACGAGGTCAGTTTTTTAAGCGGTGTTTAATAGGTTTCATTTCAGAGTTTCCTTCTCCTTAACTGATTGCTATACAAGATTAAAGAGCCAGCCTGTCCAACTATTCGTCCATATCAAATAGGAGAATCGTTGGATTCATGCCTTTCCCAAGAGTATTATTGCAATGTGAAATGCAAACAACTTCGTTTAGGATTTGAACTCCAATTTCAACGGCGATATCCATTACACTGCGTGCACATCCAGCGAGTAAGGAGGTGGACATCTCTTAACTTTGAGTCGGTTGTATACATAGATTAGAAGTTGGTAACCATAGTCGAGGGTGACCTGAAGCTCCCTTTTCGATAGCTACTACACCAAGGTGTAGAGGGAGGGCACTACTCTTTCCCTCGGATTGCTCCATTTTACCCTTGATACGTACCTTATAATACTGAGTGTTAAGCAAGGAGGTATCAAGTAACATTTTAAGTCTTTGGTATGACGCGACCTGGGAATGAACCCTGGTCTCCCAGGCCATTGGCGAACACTCTACCCACTAGACCAATGAGCCGGTTAGAACTTGAGAATAATTCACTCGTGAATTCTGTAACTGATTAGGCGCGTTTTTAATTAATTCATTTTGATCACTTTAAATCTTTCCAAATCTGTTTTTTAGGTTATTTTGTTTTATGGCATATCATACCTTTTGGGTTTTTTGATACCAAATTCTCTTTACACACACACACACACACACACATATATATATATATCAAGTACAGCCAATTAAGTCAGAGTGGACCTGGAAGTAATGGCAATTAAGGAGTACTCCATATTCCCCAAACTCCAAGACTGGTGCCTTACCTTCAGATGCAGTTTAATGTCATACCCGGGATACTAGTTCTATCTAACCCATAGATGTAACCCTATCAAGTACAGCCAATCCTGTCAGAGTAGACCTGGAAGTAATGGCAATTAAGGAGTACTCCATATTCCCCAAACTTTAAGACTGGAGCCTCAACATCAGATGCAGTTTTATGTCATACCAAAGACACTTTAAATTTTTGATGATCCCTACTTAAACAATAACTAAAAATTGATTTGTTTCTTTTATGGCATATCAACCTTCATGGGCTATTTAATGCTAAATCCATCCTTCTAAAAAAAACAGTAGTAGTACTATTTACCAACCGGCTCATTGGTCTAGTGGGTAGAGTTTTCGCCAATGATCTGGGAAACCGGAGTTCAATCCCAGGTCGAGTCATACCAAAGACTTAAAAAATGGTACTTGATACCTCCTTGCTTAACACTCAGCAATATAAAGTACGTATCAAGGGCAAAGTGGAGCAATCCAGGGAAAGGAGTGGCGCCCTCCCCAACTCATCGTTGTAGTAGCTGTTAAAAAGGGAGCCTTCGGGTCGCCCTCGAATACAGTCACTAACTTACGTACTAAGTACTATTTCACCCCTAGCTGAAGGGATAAGAAGGTTCGAATTTTTCCTGAGGGTATAAGTCCTTAGTGGAGGTGCCCGTGGTGTAATGGTTACCGTCATAGGAAATGGACACGGCGACACGAGTTCAAATCCTGGACGAGACTGATTGTATTTCACATAGCACTAATACCCTTGGGAAAGGTATGAATCCAATTATTCTCCCTCCAGCTATGGGTAAATAGCAGGGCAGACTGGGTTCTTCAGCCTTGGTGAGGCAACTAGTCAAGGAGAAGGAAAACTCTGACTTCAAACCTGTTAAACTTCGCTTAAAAATTGACCTTGTGTCATATCCTGTTCGAGTGGAGGGGTTGGTAAATATGATTAGTCCTGAAGTGAAGGTAATAGCGCAACTTGAGTTCGAACTCATTTACGACAATGTTGCAATCTAACACGTTAGCCACTACGTCATAGAGACACCCTCCAATAATTATGAAAAACAAACAGCAACATATATAAATTTATCTCGAACAGTTTGTATGGCACTAAACGGTATCAGGTGGTAAGACTCAATTTTGGAGATCTGGGGAGCTTAGGGTAACCCTTCATTATTTCCAGATCCATTCTGACTTGGAGTGGTATTACCTTTTGGCATCCCTTCTATGAATGAAAAAAAAATCAATCGTATTAGATAAAAATATCTGATATCATATAACTGTAAATTATTTGTTTGAAGAAGAGTCACTTGAAGTTAAAATTGCTTTCTAAGGATTATTATTAGTTACTTGAAACATTATAACTCTGTGCAAAAAAAAATGACTATCATTTAATAGAAATAATTACATAAAATAATATAATTATTAGTATTAGATAAGAATACTTGATACCATATAACTGTTTTTGTATCAAGAATAATAACAGCCCAGACGGCAGGGGCTTTGGAATACTACGACTGCATCTTTGCAGAAGGGTAAGACCATCCTCTCTAACGAGTGTCCTGTATTTAACATCCAACAATCTGATGGTGAGACTCCAGTTATGCTGGAAATTTGGGAATGCGGAGTACTCCCTCATTGCCATCACTCTCAAGTCCACTCTGGTCCAGAGTGGTAGCACTTGATAGGGTCCTATTTCTGTATCAAATACAACTGTTTGACATTTAAACTGGATGCGAACAAATGACTTATGCTAAACTGAATTGTTTGAAATAGAACTGTTTGATCATTTAACTGTGTGCGTACAAAGGACTGATGTTTAATAGTTTCCTGGAGCTATAATTGATTACTAAGGATTATTATTAGTTACTTGAAACCATATAATTGTGTGCCAACAAATGCCTATTATTAAATAGAAATAATTACTTGAAATAATATGGTTATAATTATTAGATAGGAATACTTTAAACCGTTCATCTGTGTGCAAATTATTTGTATTAGATTGGAATACTTGATGCCATATAACTGTATTTGTATTAAGAATATTTACTTGAAGCAATGCTTGTATACTAAGTATTATTATTATTATTATTATTATTATTATTATTATTATTATTATTATTATTATTATTTACTTGAAACCATATAACTGTATGCAAACAAATGATTATTATTAAATAGAAATAATTACTTGAAACTATATAATTGTTAGTATTAGATAGGAATACTTGAGACCATACAATTATTGGTTTTAGATAGGAATACTTGAAAACATATAATCATTTCTCTTATATAGGAATACTTGAAAACATAATTATTACTATTAGATAGGAATATTTGAAACCATATAATCATTCGTATCGAATACAACCGTCTGCAAAATAAAATCTCTGAAGAAACAATTACTCCAAAAGTGGACACATGAACGTCAATGAACGCAATTCCCTAACCTCTTGACATGAAATAGCCCTTGATGGGTTGACATGCCGTCAAAAGAATCAGTCGATCAATAATCAAACAGTTTGCCTATCGAAGTACCTGTGGCGTAGTGGCTAATGTACTGGACTGTGACGTTGTATGCGAGTTAAAACAAAGTCTTCCAATCTTTTGACACTGACAATGAAAAACAATTGTTAAAATATTTAAAAATCCGTGAGATTCACTAATCTATCGTGATTTTACTTTTTTTTTTTAAATTTTATTTCACAAGGGAAGTCCCTGTGGCGTAGTGGCTAACGTACTGAGCTGTGACATCGTAGAATGCGAGTTCGAACTCCAGTTGTTCTATTATGTTCACTTTCGAACTAAAACCTATGGGAGAGGCATGAACTCCTTTATTCCCCAAGCTATGGATTGTATAAACCACTACTATTCTTCTATAAGTATGGCTTTTGCATTAAATAACCCATGAAGGTTATTATGCCTTTAAACAAAAAACAGAAACCCAACCGATTTCTATCAACTACAAAATCAAGTTAAGATATTGTAGTTTACAGACTTAAATTAAGGACCTTGTGAGCACTCTGACTTCCCATCTGAACATTTTTTTCCTTTGTTTTTATTCTTCTTTATTCAATTTTCTGTTTTTCTATATTCGTAATTGGAAAGTCCTGTTGTCACCGATACGTACTCCTACTTATTTCATTCAAGGGATTAGAGAGAGTCTGATTTTCAAGAAAAGGCTAGAACCCTAAACCATCCACACTATCACCAAGCGGTGGTCCAGTATCTCGGCTTGTTATTTATCCAACTTCCCACCAAATAGGATTTGCCACTAGGTCATTTTAATGTGGGGAGCCATGCATGAATCGAGACTCATGCGCGTCCATTTCAGTATTTCCCGATTGGTGCATCTCAGGCCTTGCATAGCGGGTATTGTCTACGGGGGACGGCCCCCTGGAACCAAGCGTTCAGTTTTCCAGTTACCAGGCCCAGTATCTGGGCTGACCACTTTCAAATTTCAGTATTATCCGAAAAGAAGTACCTGGACAGAAAAGGGAGGATTTATTATGTTCCTGGATGATTCATTGCTGTCAGTCTAAAAGACATCCATACAAATTTCGTAAGGGCAAATATATACGAGGGTCATTTAATGAATAAGGGATTTTTTTTTCATAAAAGTAAACTCAACATTTTTGGGAGGAATTGGCTTATAACAAACATTATTTTAATCTCGCAAAAGTTTTTCGTTAGAGACTACTCACTATAGCATTAAATCAAATACAGTGCTCCAGGCTTGAAGAGAGGTCTGTCGTCAAATTTTTGCTAGCTGAAAAGTGCAAACCATGTGAAATTTACGGAAGAATGTATGATGCATACGGATAAGCATGTTTTAGTCAAAAGATTTTTACAAATAGGCTAAACATGAGGATGCACTACGAGTCAGAGTCGAAAAAAAGTCCATGGAGTGGAAACACATTGACTCTCTAGTCAAGAAAAAGTTTTGGCCGTAGCAATCAGTAAAGAAGTTGATGCTACCAGACTTCTGGGATATGAAAGGACTCATATACATGAGGCGCCCGTGATGTAACGGTTATCGTCGTAGGAAATGGACACGGCGACTCGAGTTCAAATCCTGGACGAGAATGATTGCATTTCATATAGCACTAATACCCTTGGGAAAGGTATGAATCCAATTATTCTCCCTCCAGCTATGGGTAAATAGTAGGGCAGACTGGGCTCTCCAGCCTTGGTGAAGGAAAACTCTGAATTCAAACCCGTTAAAGAGAAGGAAAACTCTGAATTCAAACCTGTTAAACTCCGCTTAAAAATTGACCTTGTGTCATATCCTGCCCGAGCGGAGGGGTTGGGTATATAGGATATACCTGAGGCGCCATTATACCATCCCAGGCGTTAAAGGAAGCATCTTTTTCAATGAAATCAAGAGTGATGAGTCCTTTCATACCCTAGAAGACTGGTTGACGAACAAACCTTCACGAGTGAGTTCGAATCTCTTAGGGTTCCCCATTCATATGACCTGGTGTCAAATCTTAGCAAAAAAAAAAAAAAAAAAAAACTGAGTAAATAACAAAACAATATTTCCTATTGTAAAATGCTTAGGCAATATTTCATTTTCTTTATTGAATGGTTCTTGTGTTAGTTTTATAAAATTGCAAATAATCTAAACTATAAATAAAATTATTCTCTGAAGACCTTGCGTTTTTTTATATTTGTACATTTTCATACAGTCGGATTTATTTCAAATTTCCCAGATATATACTTGCCCAGTCGGCTGGGGCCGTTGAATACACCGACTGCATCTCTGCAGAGGATTAAGACTCCCCCAACGAG
>OY757944.1:42628563-42646063 GCA_963585895.1 Sepioteuthis lessoniana | reverse complement strand
TGTCTCTCTCTGTCTCTCTCTCTCTCTCTATATATATATATATATGTATGTATGTATATATATAGCCTTATGTATACATATACGATTGCATATATATCATGATTATATATATATATATATATATACATGTACATTATATTTATATATATATATTATGATTATATATACATATATATATATATATATATATATATATATATATATATAATGATTATATATATATATATATATATATATATATATATATATATAAGGGTACGCACCTACACAGTAGGTTTGCTAAATCTTAAACTAATTTAATCGTTTAATCTCAAATCCACTTGCCCTTTTTTTCAGCGTCTTTCTTTTCCTCGCAATGATCCTATTCGGAAGCGCCAAACTTTTTTTCTGACATACTCAAAACTGATATTTGTTAAATATCAAAATAATCTTTCTTTTATTGTTTTTTTTGTTTCCATTTTTCTTTTTTTTTTAATTAAATATTCAAGTTTTTCTTTAGAATGATAATTAAAAATAAAAACAAAATTGCTAAAACACGTAAGATCAAATTGTTTCATACTAATTTTTTTCGATCATTATTTATTCAATTAATGGAGAATCTCGACGGCAATTAAGCTCCATGTCAAATCAAATACTATTGACAGAATTATTAAAATAGGGGAAGTACTCTTTAATTAATATTCAATATTTATCTGTCGTGATAATCATAATAATAGTATTTTTGAGATACATACGGACTGACTGGTAAAAAGTTAAAAACTGAAAAGATATATTTAAACTTACTAATAAATCAATTATTGATAATACTATTAATTGTTATTAATAAAAATAATGATAATAAACATGAAAGTGGCGGTGAAACCAGTTGTAATTGGCGCACTCGGTAGTCACCAAAAGATTGGTGAAGGGATTGGAAGACTTGGAAACAAGAGGACGTGCGGAGACCATCTAAACTACAGTATTGTTGAGATCGGTCAGAATACTGAGAAGAGTCCTGGATACCTGCAGAGACTTGCTGTCACTCAGACCCCAGTTGAAAATCATCGGCTATCGCTAGTGTGAAAAAACCATCGGCTAACGCTGATGTGAAAGGCTCTAATAATAATAATATACGGATCACCGAATCTAAAGGATTACTAAAAGGGACTGGAGGACTTGGAAGTTGGAGGACGAGTCAAAACCATCCAAACTACAATATTGAGAACGGCCAGAATACTGAGAAGAGTCCTGGCGACTTGAGGATTCTTGCTGTCACTCAAACTCCAGTGAAAGACGATAAGCTAACGCTGATGTGAAAAACTCTAATGATTAAATAATAATAATAATAATAATGATAACACCTGTAGCCACAACAGTAACAACAAAATTTTATGTAAAAAAAAAGTGCTCAGTGCACTAAGAGCAGGGTTGTTTTCAAGCCTAAAATTATGAAAGGCAATCTGGTCGTACTCTTTGCGCAACTGCAAGTTTCACGTAACGAGATTATGATCGGACGGATATATGTATATATAAACTTGTTTTATTCTCAATGAAAATTTGACGATATTGCGTCCACGAAATTCTCACAACAATGTGTTAAATTTGGTCGTGTAACATTATTATTATTATTATTATTATTTAAAATATAAATCATTTGTTTTCATAAGAACTTGTGTAGATTTAAACATCTTTCGAATATATATATATATATATATATATACACAGGGTGTCCCAAAAAGATGTATACACACTTCAAGTAAATGCAAACCAAGTTTTTATTATTATTTGTTTCATCTTCAACAGCGTTTTCATGCTTCCAGTAGCATTTTAGAATGATTTTTTTTTTTCTTCAGAGGTTAGCCTGGCTGCCATCATTAAAATCGAGGAGTTTAATCTGCAAAGAAAAAACAAGCATCTGGTTTAAAATTATTTAA
Source organism: Sepioteuthis lessoniana (assembly GCA_963585895.1). Classification (NCBI taxonomy): domain Eukaryota; kingdom Metazoa; phylum Mollusca; class Cephalopoda; order Myopsida; family Loliginidae; genus Sepioteuthis; species Sepioteuthis lessoniana. Next base: position 42,644,150 of record OY757944.1, on the reverse strand, counting down.
AGTGTGTATATATCTTTTGGGGACACCCTGTATATATATATATATATATATATATATATATTGGCCAACTTACTTAACTTATATAAGTATAGATTGTTCTACTTATCATTATGGAGAAAATGCTTGATGGCAATTACACAAGAATCCTTCGAGCAATATTGAACAAGTCTGGAGGCAGCACCCGACAAAGCAGCAGCTGTACGGCCACCTACCACCCATCACGAAAACTATCCAAGTGGACCCCCCCTCCAATGTGTGAGCAAAGGCAGAACGACCAGCTAGGACCTATATACAACATCTCTGTGCCGATACAGGATGTAGCCTGAAAAACCTACTAGGTGTGATGGACGATAGTGACGGGTGGCGAGAGAGGGTCAGGGAGATCCATACTAGCAGAGCGACATTATTATTATTTAATTTCCAGCTACACTTTTGTTTTTTTTATAATCCGATAATCCGATAATTACGATGTCTTTATCTTAGACCCAAGCTAAGGGTAGTTAGTGATTATATATATTTACTAGCCCCTCCACTCGGGCAGGATTTGACACAAGGTCAATTTTTAAGCGGAGTTTAATAGGTTTGAATTCAGAGTTTTCCTTCTCCGAGACTAGTTGCCTCACCAAGACTGAAGAAGCTAGTCTGTCCTACTATTTACCCATAGCTGGAGGGAGAATAATTGGATTCATACCTTTCCCGAGGGTATTAGTGCTATGTGAAATGCAGTCAGTCTCGTCCAGGATTTGAACTTGTGTCACCGTGTCCATTTCCTACGACGATAACCATTACACCACGGGCACCTCCTCAGTAGTTAGTGATTATATGTATTCGTTGTATTCATATTTATTTATATTTATTTGCTGCATCTTTTGGGTGATAATTTTCTCTCGCATTAATAGTAATCGCAAAAAGAGAAAAGTGGTTCCGCTAAGTGTATTTTTTTTGTATTTCATATAGGCTAAAACAGCTGGTTAATGTGTTTAAATGTCCGTTTCTTGATCATAACCAGTATTCCTACAATTACTGGTACGGTGGTGATTTTGTAAAATATACAGATGCAGGGAAATACGAAACACTGACGACTCTCCGTTGTTCCGGTACGAAACATTTATGAACTTCTTGACTTTAGTTTTTCGACACGAGGAGAGAGAGACACACAATTTTTACTGACTGTACTATCTGACCCAACAAACGCGCTGCGCATCCCGTAGCCCCCAGTTGGACTGGCCCGGTCCAGAGTCGGATCTCAACGAATGTCTTTTTCAAAATCACCACATTCTCCTCCCATCGCTTCGGGGCATGACGTTATTCACACCCCAATACATTTTCTATCTGGGGTTTTTATTATGACATTTGTGATTGTCATATCCTCATCACGCGAGCGTGAACTGTACTCAATGTGTGTGCACCTGCACTAAGAGCCGAATAGTTCAAAGCCCAACCAAACCGAATGATAAAATATAATTAACAAAAAATGATTAATATGAAAAAAATCATTCCGTAATTATATAACAATTTTAAGGTACCACATTTTCTTAATTTCTATTTCAAGGTTACTTACTAACATATCAATTAGAAAGCAGGTTTTTTTATATAGTTCTAACACTCTATATCTGATTTATTGCTTTTTATTTTACAATGAGTTTGGATAGCAAAGTCTTCGAGAATTGTAGTTTCTTTGATTGCTGTTATTGGTTCTGGTTGGTGTTAATACCATTTTACTTATTTTATCATATTCTTTGACTGATATATGATGATCTGTTGGCACTGATCGTGGATGTGGATAAAAAGGGAAAACTTTAAAAGAGAAATTGAATCTCTTTTAATAGCAGCAAAAAACAAAGTCGTAAGGACCACCCATATTAAAGCAAGAATAGATAAGACGCAACAAAATAGCAGATGTAGGTTATGTGGTGATAGAGACGAAACCATCAATCACATAATAAGCGAAATAAGACTGATATTGACTGATATATGATTATCTGTTGGCGCTAACATATCAATTAACCACTTTATCTGGTCAGTTGTTCTTAATTTCTCTATCAGTTTGGATAGCAAAGTCCCTGAGAATAGTGCCTTCCTTGGCTTTCGTTATTGGTTCTGGTTGGGGTTAATATATTATTATAACTCAATTGAGATTTTTTTCACATCAGCGTTTACTGATCGCCTTTCACTGAAATCTGTGTGACAAACTCTCCTCTAGTCTCCAGGACTCTTCACAGTATTCTAGCCGATCTTAATAATGCTGTAGTTTGGATGGTCTCTACTCGCCCTTTTATTTCTAAATCCTCCACTCCTCGTACCAATTCTTTGGTAATTGTACCAAGAGCACTAATTACAATTGGTATGATCTTCACTTTCATGTTCCACATTTTTTTCAATTCCCCTGCAAGGCCCATCTTTTTCGCTTTTTTTCAATTTTACTCTATGGTCAGCCAGGATAGCAAAGTCCACAATTCGGAAAATTCTCTTTTTTTTTCTTGATTATTATAAGGTCTGGTCGTCTGGCCGAGATAAGGTGATCCGTTTGTATCTCAAAATCCCAGAAGAGTTTGTGCGTCACATTCTCCAGGACAGATGCTGGGTTGTGCATATACCATTTGTTCGTTTGGTCAAATTTCAATTTCTTGCTCAATTCCCTGTGGATCATCTTGCCTACCTAGTCATGTCTAGTCTTATACTCTTTCTGTGCTGATTTGCTTATTTCGCTTATTATGTGATTGATCGTTTCGCCTCTATCACCACATAACCTACATCTGCTGTTTTGTTGCGTCTTATCTATTCTTGCTTTAATATGGGTGGTCCTTATGACTTTGTTTTTTGCTGCTATGAAAACAGATTCAATTTCTCTCTTAAAGTTTTCCTTTTTTAGCCACATCCACGATTTCTCGTGGGATATGTCACTTGTTACAACGTTGTAGAGTTAAAACAACTCTACAACGTTTTAAGCGACAAACAAGTGACATATCTCTTCCCATTTTTGTTTTCTGGTTGTTTCCATTCTGTTGATCCTCGTGTTGTCAGAATTATTTCTGGTGGCTGTAATCAGTCTTCCAACGCGAGTCGTTGTATCGATGCGTCAACGTTCTTTAATGCTGATAAGTCCTCTTCCCCCTTCTTTTCTTGGCACCTATTGTTTGTCAACGTCATCTCAAGGATGTACTGTCTTATGCATGGTCATTAGTTTTCTTGTTTTTCGGTCCATTTGTTTAAGTTCTTCGCTTGTCCATTTCAAGAATGGTCCCGAATATCTTACGAGGGGATCGCACATGTATTTATCCCTTTGATAAGGTTCATGCTATATAGTTTTGTCTCGAGTAGTTTTCTGGTACTCCTGAGATAAAAGTAAAGTTGGTGACCCTAGTCGAGGGTGACCGAAGGCTCCCTTTTCAATAGCTACTACACAAAGGTGTAAGGGAAGGTGTTACTCCATTTAATGGATTGCTCCACTTTACCCTTGATTCTTACCTTATAATACTGAGTGTTAAGGAAGGCGGCATCTAGTACCGTTTTTTTTAGTCTTTGGTATGACTCGACCTGGCATTGAACCCCAGTCTCCCGGACCATTGTCGAACATATACTCAATAGGCCAATGGTCCGCTTTCTTAACTTTTTCTTTCATCTCTACTTGTTTGGTGGTGTCATCTTTTATTATTCCCAAGTATTTGTAGGTTTCCATTTCTACGATATCATTATTATTATTATTATTATTATTATACTCTTTTTGAGCTTTTCGTACCAGTTTTAATTGGTGGTATTTCACGGGAGCCTGAGTGACCGCAAGTCTCTTCGTTTCTCCAGGACTTTTCTCAGTATTCTAGCCGATCTTAACAATGTGTTCAGGATGGCTCTGTTTCTTTTCTCTGATTTCCAATTCCTCTAGGTTTTGATTTCCTAGCTTTTGAGGTCCGTTCCAAACACATTAACTAGAATTGGTATCACCACCACCCTCATATTTCATAGTCTTTTTTTTTTTGTTTTAGTTCTCTACCAAGGTCCAAGTTTTAATCAACCTTTTCGCTTTCTTTTATTTTAACTCAGCGCTCTGCTGAATCAGCAAAATCCACGAGAAAGTTCTTTTTTTCTGATTAATTAACACTAAGTCTGGTCGTCTGGCCGAGATTAGGTGATCCATTTGTACCTCAAAATTCCAGAGAATTTTATGCGTCTCATTTTCTGGGACAGATTCTGGTTTAAATGCATATACCACCTGATTGAATGGCCAAATTTTAATCTCTTGCACAATTCTCAGTGGATCTTTTTTCCCATCCAGTAAAGCCTTGTCTTGCATTCCTTTTGTGCCAGTTTGCTGCATTCGCTTATCATGTAATTGACTGTCTCATCTCTGTCTTCTCACAACCTACACTGGCTATTCTGTGGCATTTATCAATTTTCTCAGAGACCTAATGACATTATTTTGTGCTGCTCTTAAAAGTAATTCCGATTCTCTCTTGAGGTTTCTTTTTCTTAACCATTTCCGGGTTTTCTCGAGTGAAATCTCAACTGTTTGTCGCTTGAAGTATCCATATGGTTGGGGTTTTTTTTCGATTTCTTTTTTCTAGTTTTTTTGTTGTTTATCTATTTGTTTTTATGTTGCCATAGTTGTTACCGGCTGCTGTAATTAGTCTTTCTTTACCCTTTTAGTGTATTCCTCGAGTCCCTGCATTGATGCATCAACGCAATCCCCGGTGCTGCCGAGTCCTCTTCTTTCTTCTTTCCTGACACATATAGTCTCTCTATATCATCTCTCAGGTACAAGGCCTTGTGCATTGTCATTACTTTTGTGTAACATCTTAATTATTATTATTATTATTATTCGAGTTTTTCACAAAAGCGTTAAGTGATGGTCTTTTACTGAAGTCTAAGTGACTGCAAGTCTCCCCATTTCTCCAGGACTTTGTCATGTTGTAGTCTGGATGGTCTATGCTCGTCCTCCGATTTCCAGCTCTTCCAGTCCTCTTACGAAGCCTTTGGGGATCGTTCCAAGTGCACCAATTACAATTGGTATCACCGTCACTTTCATGTTCCATAGCTTTTTTAGTTCTCTGGCAAGGTCTAAGTACTTGTCTCTTTTTTCGTTTTCTTTGATTTTAATTCTGTAGTTCGTCGGGACGGCAAAGTCCACAAGTCAGCAGGTTTTTTTGGGTGGAGGGGTTTATGCCAATTACAAGGTCTGGTCTTCTGGCTGAGATTAAGAGACCTGTTTGTATCTCAAAATCCATGAAAATTTTCTGTGTGTCTCATTCTCCAGGACGAATTCTGGTTTGTGCATATACCATTTCGTAGTTTGGTCTTTGTGCATATTATCACTATTATTATTATTATTATTATTATTATTATGAGTGTTGGTTGTCGGAGGTGCCCGTGGTGTAATGGTTATCGTCGTAGGAAATGGACACGGCGACACGAGTTGAAATCCTGGACGAGACTGATTGCATTTCACATAGCACTAATACCCTTGGGAAAGGTATGAATCCAATAATTCTCCCTCCAGCTATGGGTAAATAGTAGGACAGACTGGGTTCGTCAGCCTTGGTGAAGCAACTAGTCTAGGAGAAGGAAAACTCTGAATTAAAACCTGTTAAACTACGCTTAAAAAATTGACCCTGTATCATATCCTGCCCGAGCGGAGGGGTTGGTAAATAGGATTATTATTATTATTATCAAAAAGAAAATCTCTAAATTTCTATCTTAAGTTTTCCAATTTCTTTATTATAACATAATGGTGACAACACCACTCACCTAATGATTAAGATATTAAGATTCTTAAGTTTAGAAGTTAACAGTTTGTAATTTCAAATTGAAGTCTCATTGGTGCTTGGTGACTGTCAGTTTCTCGCCTATGCACTCATCAAAATACACTATATATATATATATATATATATATATATATATATATATATATTGTATTATATATAGGGTATAAAAAATATAAACGAATGGGTACTGCTGCTGTTGCTAAATAAATACCTTAAAAATTCCCTTAGGCAACGTGGTCCGTTTCGTGGCCGAGAGGTCTAAAACTTAGTCTAATGTAAAGTTGGACGGGTTTCGATCCCGGCTTCGAGCGTCCTGCGTGTCTAGCCACACTGAAGAGTTCTGATGGAACGAAACAGTCTGTGGATGACAATATATATATATATATATTATAAGAGTGTTGGTTGTCGCTAAATCCCTTTGTGGATATGTTTCGAACCCAGTGCAATATAATATGGAAAGTGCTCAATATCTAGCATAGAGCTATTATATAATAATAATAATGATAGTATATATATATATATATATATATATATATATAAATATATATATTTAATCCATGGAAAATATTCTGCAACCCTGGGTTTCATGTAGATGGAATCTTCTTAACTGCCTGATGATTGTTGCTTTGCAAAAAACTTCATGAAACCCAGTGTTGCAGAATATTTTCCATGGATTAAATATATATATACCTAATATATATATATTGTCATTCACAGACAGATTGTTTCGTTCAATCAGAACTCTTCAATGTGGCTAGACTGGCTAGATTCCCGAAGCTGGGATCGAAACCTGGCTATATATTAGGGGCCAAGACTATGTATGCTACGCATGCGCTGCGTGCCTAACATTTTTCTTGGATAGATAATTTTATTTAATATAAAATTGATTATTGATAATTATCACTATCTGCTGTATACTTGTAATTATTTTATTTTTATCTATTTATTCTTTTTTTTTTCCCACCCTATTTCTTCGTTTCTTATGGTAATTTTTACAAGCGATATTATTCAGGGAGTGTAAGAAGAAAAAACGCATGTTGGTTTAGCGAGAAAAGACACAAGTAACAGTAGCTTCTCTTTCGCTTTTGAGTTGAGAGTATGAAACACAAAACATAAGACTGGGTGAGCGAAAGAGGGACTATTATAGAAAAGCTCTTGGCCTTAGTAGTCCTTGTTTTTTTTTTTTTTTTTTTTTTTCAAGCTGGGTGCATGAAAATGAGAGATTGTGGGCGGGCGAAAGAGAGATCATCAGAAAAAAGTAAAAATATTTTCACTTGTGTTGCTTACTATAGCAAAGTTAAAGAGTTCAGTCTGCCCTACTATTTATCCAAAGCTGAAGGGAGAACAATTAGATGAATATAAAAAAAATTACCATGATACGTTGTGAGTGAACTCAGTGCTCTTTCTCACTGTATATATATATATATATATACACACATATATATATATAGAGAGAGACGGAGATAGCACCGAGTTCACCCACTAAGAACTATGGTAATCTTTCTCTCTCACTCTGCATATATATATATATATATATATTAGATTGGTGTTTGAGTCAACCGGGTTTCGATCCTAGCTTCGGGAATCTAGCCTGTCTAGCCACACTGAAGAGTTCTGATAGAACGAAACAGATCAGTCTGTAGATGACAATATATATATATATATATATATATATATATATATATATATAGTATAACCCGGATATAAGAGAGCTGTCGGGATTTGACAATAAGTCTCTTATATATAACACAGGCTCTAATTTGGGACCAGAGAAAATCTCTCTTATATCCTGATTTCTCTTATATCCGGGTTACACTGTATATATGCAGTGAGAGTGAGAGAGGGAGAGAGAGGGGGGAGAGGGAGAGAGGGGGAGAGGGAGAGAGAGGGGGAGAGAGAGAGAAAGAGAACTTGCCGAATAGTCGACTTTGCCGTCCTGCTGGACCACAGAATGAAAATCAAAGGAAACGACGAAACAAGTAGTTGGATTTGCCGAAGAACTAAAAAGTTTGGGAACATGAAAGTGACGGTGATACTGATTTTAATTAGTGCACTTGGAAGGGAACTGGAAGAACTGGAAATCAGAGGACATGTCAAGACCATCCAAACTACAGCATTTTTAAGATCAGCCAGAATCCTGAGACGAGTCCTGGAGACCAGAGGAGACTTGCTGTCACTCAAACCCCAATGAAATACCATCTGCTGACGATAGTTTGAAAAACTGGCAAGAAATTTGAAGAAAATGAAACCTACAAATACTTGGGCATCTTGGAGGCTGACACCATCAAACAAGTGCAAATGAAAGACATGAAAGGACAAGAAAACTAATGACCATGCATAAGGCATTACACCCCAGAGACGACGTTGACAGATTATATGTATCTAGAAAAGAGGGAGGAAGAGGACTTGCCAGCATCGAAGACACCGTTGACGCATCCATGCAACAGCTCGAAGACTACATAGAAAAACACGAACTCGGACTAATTACAACCATCAGAGTCGATACGGACAACACGATAAACGAAAGAATGACAACTAGGAAACAAAAATGGGAAGGAAAACAACTCTATGGCCGCTTTAAGCGTCTAATAAACAACATCTCATACCAGAAAACCTGGACCTGGCTAAGTAAAGGAAACCTTAAGAGAGAAACGGAATCCCTCCTTATAGTAGCACAGGACAATGCCATAAGAACCAATCATATCAAAGCGAGAATAGATAAGACGCAACAAAACAGTAAATGTAGGCTATGCGGTGACAGAGACGAAACGATCAATCACATTATAAGCGAATGCAGCAAATTAGCACAGAAGGAGTACAAGGCGAGACACGACTGGGTCGGCAAGGTGATTCACTGGGAAATGTGCAGGAAATTTAAATTCGACCATACAAACAAATGGTATATGCACAATCCGGCGCCTGTACTAGAAAATGACTCGCATAAACTCCTATGGGACTTTAACATACAAGTACTTCGACCTTTCTAGAGAATTGAAAAAACTGTGGAACATGAAAGTAACGATTGTGCCAATTGTGATTGGTGCGTTAGGCACAGTAACTAAAGGATTATTAAAGGGCCTGGAGGACTTAGAAGTTGGCGGACGGGTAGAGACTATCCAAACGACAGCATTGCTGAGGACGGTCAGAATCCTGAGACGAGTCCTGGAGACTTGAGGAGACTTGTTGTCACTCAAACTCCAGTGAAAAACCATCAGCTAACACTGATGTGAAAAACTCTAAAGGAGTAAATAATAATGTGGAAAGAAGGATAAGTACATCGACCTTGCTAGAGAATTGAAAAAGCTGTGAAACATGAAAGTAACGGCTGTGCCAATTGTGATCGGTGCGTTAGGCACAATAACTAAAGGATTATTAAAAGGCCTGGAGGACTTGGAAATTGGCGGACGGGTAGAGACTATCCAAATGACAGCATTGCTAAGAATGGCCAGAATCCTGAGACGAGTCCTGGAGACCTGAGGAGACTTGCCGTCACTCAGACTCCAGTGAAAAACCATCAGCTAACACTGATGTGGAAAAAAAGGAGTAAACAATAATTATACTTATAATTTTAATATATAAACAAATCCCCTAATCTTGGCCAGACGACCAGACTTAGTGACTGTCAATAATAAACGTAGAACTTTCCTGAATTTTAGACTTTGTCGTCCCGGTAGATCACAGAGTAAAATTGAAGGAAAGCGAAAAGAGAGATAAGTACCTAGACCTTGCTAGAGAACTGAAAAAAATATGGAACATGAAAGTGATGGTGATACTAATTGTAATTGGTGCACTCGGTATAGTCACTAAAGAACTGGTAAAGGTACGGGAAGAATTGGAAATTAGAACACTATAAACGACAGCTCCGTTAAGATTGGCTAGAATACTGAGAAGAGTCCTGGAGACTTGAGGAGACTTGCTGTCACTCAAAATCCTGTGAAAGACCATCAGCTGATGCTGGCTTGAAAAACCATCAAAGGAGTGAAATAATAAATAATGATATGATAGTGACAGTAATAATTCTCAATGACTTTCCCTTATAATTCATAATTTGAGGAATCAGGTTGTCTTCAATGTTCCGACTGGGATACTAAGCGTCTAGTTGTAGGGGTACATTTGATACTCGCGTACCCGGTTGGTAAGTGATTAAAAAAACAATGGAATTAAATAAACTACAAAAAACAAATAAACATGGACGCACCAACAGAAAATGCAATTTAATAGGACATATTAAAGGATACATTTTTTTAAATTGATAAACAAATTTAACTTTTTACCCACTGGGTTTTATCATACGGCTCAAATTTCAAGGATATTTTGAAAATAAACTTAAATATTAATGTTTTAAAATTGCGTCACAGTGAACTTGAAGAATAGTTATCTGTTTTATATATATATATATATATGTGTGTGTGTGTGTGTGTGTGTGTGTGAGCGCATGCGTGCATGAAGTGTGTGTGTGTGTGTGTGTGTGTGTGTGTGTGTGTGTGTGCGAGTGTGTGTGTGTGTGTGTGTGTGTGTGTGTGTGTGTGTGTGTGTGTGTGTGTGTGTGTGTGTGTGTGCTGTCTTTTGCAGCCGGATAACTCTTTTAAAAAATATTCTAAAATCTTTTTTCATAAGAGCTTTTCTCCTGACGGTGACCGAAGATCGAAATTTTTGGGGAACCTCTGAAAAATAAATGACACAATAAACAGTTTTATTTGTCTTAGTCCTTTTGTTCATCTCCACACACACACATACACACACACACACACACATATATGTAAGTATATGCGTCAATATATATATATATATATATATATATATATATATATATATGGGTCTTTCAAAAAGCTCTGAGCCGCACCCAGATTTTAGATTTGTCGTCCACCATCGTCAACATTTTTGTGCAGGTGAGGCCTATATAGAAATCTGAAATGCTTAGCATTATAAGGTAAGGATCAGGGGTATGGGGAGTAATCCAGGGAAAGGAGTACAGACCCCATACACCTTGGTGTAGTAGTTATTCTAAAAGGAATCTTGGGTCGCCCTCGACTACGGGCGGCTAACTTACCCACACTCTCTCTCTCTCTCTCTCTCTCTATATATATATATATATATATATATATATATATATATATATATGTGGGGGGGGTGATAATCTGACGATTAAATTTTTTAACGTATGGAACAAGGAGTTATTTTTTGGTTTTGTATAAAAGCAATCAAAATCTCATCTTACGATCCTTTTATTTCAATAAGTTTCATGTATCATCTATAAAATGGACATAAACATCAAATGAAATCTATTTTTTATATTTTCTCACTCCCTCCATCTTTCTCTGACCTTGTCTCAGTTTCTATCTGTCTATCTGACTGTCTGTCTGTCTATCTGTCTGTCTCTCTCTATGTACATATATATATGTGTGTGTGTGAGTATATATATATATATATATATATATATATATATATATATATATATATATATATATATGTGTGTGTGTGTGTGTGTGTGTGCATATATATATATATATATATATATATATATATATATATATATATATATATAAATCTTTTTTGACTATATCCGTGTGTGAGTATGTACATATATATATATATATATATATGTGTGTGTGTGTGTGTGTGTGTGTGTGTGTGTGTGTGTGTGAGTGTGTATATACATATATGCATATATGTATGTATATATGCGTGTGTACGTGTGTGTGCAATCGTTATAAGCAAAAATGTTATCCCTCTCTGTGTGCATATATATATATATATGTGTGTGTGTGTGTGTGTGTGCAATCGTGAATAAGCAAAAACAGGACATAACAAAAAGTTTTTTTATAGGTGTATTTTTAGCATAACACTTAAAATACTCTAACTTTGGGAATAAATAATTTTCCAGTTCAATTTAAAACTGAAGTAACACTTTGGGGTGTCTGTAATTGTGCTGGAGGCGGCCATTTTTTAAATGATCTAAATTCTCGATATAACGGAGATAAGTATAACGTAAGAAATCTTCACTCCTTCCTAAATCAAAATATCTCTATCGTAATGGAACAATGTCACATCGATTTTTGGATCGTCTTTTTGCTTCTTTTTTTTCTTCTTTTTTTTTTTTAATTTTAAAATTCATTTTTTCAGTTTAAAAAAAAATTATTTCGATCATTTAAAAATTTTTTTTTTAATTAAAATTTTTATTAAATTTTAATGCAAAACTGAAAAAAACTTAAATCAAAATTAAAAGAAATTTTTAAATTTCAATTTGGAATTTTGATTTTTGAATAAGTTTTTTAAATTTTTTAAAAATTTTAAAAACTTATTAAAAATTGAAAAATATTCATTTTCAAAAATTTCCTTTAATTTCAATTTAATTTTTTTATTTTTCAATTTTGCATTTTTTTTTTTATTCAGTATTTTCCCTTAGTGATTGGAACAAAAACTAGCCCAGTCGGCAGGGGATGTAGAATACACCGACTGCACTTCTGCAGAGGGGTAACCCCCCCCCCCTCAAAGAGTTTCCTTGATATGACGTGAAACTATCTGATGGTGAGGATCCAGAAATGGTGGAGCTTTGGGGAATGCGGAGTACTCTTTCATTGCCAGCACTCCCAGGCCCACTCTGATCCGGAGTGGTAACATTTGATATGTTCCTATCAATGGGTCAAGTAGAACTGTTTGATCATTTAACTGCGTGCAAACAAATAACTTAAATTGAATTGTTAGTGTGAACAATACTTGGAACCATTTAACTTATTTTATTTCTGTTTACAAATCATATATATGAAATATATATGATTCAAGAGAATTCGGTATTAAATAACCTACAATAGTTGATATGTCATAAAACCCAACCAAATCAAATCATATATTTTTAATATATATGTATAAAGAGGATTTGGCATTAAATAACCTACAATGGTTGAAATGCCATAAAAGCCAACCAAACCAAATCATATATATTTAATATATATGTATAAAGAGGATTTCGCATTAAATAACCTACAATGGTTGATATGCCATAAAAGCCAACCAAACAAAATCATATATATTTAATATATATGTATAAAGAGGATTTAGTATTGAATAACCTACAATGGTTGAAATGCCATAAAAGCCAACCAAACCAAATCATATATATTTAATATATATGTATAAAGAGGATTTCGCATTAAATAACCTACAATGGTTGATATGCCATAAAAACCAACCAAACAAAATCATATATATTTAATATATATGTATAAAGAGGATTTGGCATTAAATAACCTACCATGGTTGATATGCCATAAAAGCCAACCAAACCAAATCATATATATTTAATATATATGTATAAAGAGGATTTCGCATTAAATAACCTACAATGGTTGATATGCCATAAAAACCAACCAAACAAAATCATATATATTTAATATATATGTATAAAGAGGATTTGGCATTAAATAACCTACCATGGTTGATATGCAATAAAAGCCAACCAAACCAAATCATGTATATTTGATATATATGTATAAAGAGGATTTGGTATTAAATAACCTACAATGGTTGATATGCCACAAAACCCAACCAAACCAAATTCTTTATATTTAATATATATGTATAAAGAGGATTTGGCATTAAATAACCTACAAAGGTTGATATGCCATAAAACCAACCCAACCAAGAACAAAATCGAATATTTTTACTGTGCCATCACGTATTGTGGTGTGGCAGAAAACAAAAATGCATACCTTCTTATAAATAGAGATTCTTGCTTGAAGTGTCCTTCCATACGTAATTAAAAGAAGTGATGTCGAGAGATATTGGAAATGTCTAGCAAGACGAAGGAAACGATTGATAACAGGGAAGGTTCATATCTCCAGAACTTCTGGTCACCTCGTTAGAACTGATCGATTGATTGATTTTATCGGCATGTCAACTCGTCCAGGGTCAAGTTAGGCAATTGCGTTCAATGTACGTTTATATTCACGTCTTCTGTTTAGTCTTTTGCACACACTTATTGGGTTTCAAGTATTCCCATCAAACATCAATAATTTGCAGGTGATTATGCGGTTTAAAATAACTCATAAAAATAATCTTTAAGTTTTGAGTCTTCCTAACATTAATAATTCGAATAATAATCATTTATTTGCACACAGTTATATGGTTTCAAGGAGGTGCTAGTAGTGTAATGGTTATCGTCGGAGGAAATGGACACGGCGACACGAGTTCAAAACCTGGACGAGACTGATTGCATTTCACATAGCACTAAACCCTTGGGAAAGGTATGAATCCAATAATTCTCCCTCCAGCTATGGGTAAATAGTAGGGCAGACTAAGTTCTTCAGCCTTGGTGAGGTAACTAGTCTAGAAGAAGGAAAACTCTGAATTCAAACCTGTTAAACTCCGCTTAAAAATTGACCTTGTGTCAAATCCTGTCCGCGCGGAGGGGCTGGTAAATATGGTTATATGGTTTCAAGTATTCTTATCCAATACCAATAATTTTCAAACGGATCTATTCGACTCATAGATAGGACTCTAACAGGTACTACCACTCCAGGTCTGATTAGACTCTGGGAGTAATGGCAATAAAAGGACACTTTACACCACTAGAAGCAGTTTAGTGTCATATCCAGTACTCCTTCTTTTGAGGAGGAGGAGGAGGAGGAGGAGGAGGAGGAGGAGGTCCTACCTCCTTGTAGGGGAAACAGTCAGCGTATTCTAAGATTCACCGAACGGGTGATAAAAGGGGGCATGATTACGAGAAATGTGGAAAACGTCCTGAGAGACTAGAGAAAAGATTAATAACAAGAGAGACTAACAGATTGATAGAGCCTGCTAAATCTCCTGGATTTATGTTCACTTCGTTAGGAGGAGAGAGAAAGGGAGAGAGTGAGCATATGTGTGCGTGTGAGAGAGAGAGAAAAAGTGAGAAGGAGAAAGTGTGTGTGTGTGTGTGTGTGTGTGTGTGTGTGTGTGTGTGTGTGAGAGAGAGAGAGAGAGAGAGAGAGAGAGAGAGTGTGTATGTGTGTGTGTGTATGAAAGAGAGTGAATGAGATAGAGAGTGCGTGTGTTTGTAGGTGATAGAGAGAGAGAGAAAAAGTGTGTGTGAGTGTGTGAGGGAGAGGGAGAAAGAGAGAGAGTACGTGTATGTGTGAGAGAGAGTGTGTAAGTGTGTGTGCGAGAGAGGGAGAGAAAGAGAGAGAGAGAGAGAGTGTGTGTGTGTGTGATAGAGAAAAGGTAAGAAATAAAGCGTGTGTGCGAGAGAGAGAGAGAGAGAGAGAGCGTGTGTGAGAGAAAAAGAAAGAGAGAGTGAGGTGTTGAGATAGAGATTGTGTGAGAGAGAGAGAGAGAGAGAGAGAGAGAAAAAGAATTTGTGTGTATGTGTGTGTGTGTGTGTGTGTGTGAGAGAGAGAGAGAGAGAGAGAGAGAGAGAGAGAGAGATCGTGTATGTGTTTGTAAGAGACAGAGAGAAAAGAGAGTGTATGTGTTTGTTAGAGAAATGGAAAGTGTGTGTAAGAGAGAAGGAGAAAGAGAAAGAGAGAGAGTGGGGGGAGAGGGGAGAGAGAGAAAGAGAATAAGTGAGTGATTATGAGAGAAAGAGAGAAAAAGAGAGAGAGGGTCTATGTTTGTGAGAGAAATGTAGAGTGTGTGTATGAGAGAGAGAGAGAGAGAGAGAGAGAGAGAGAAAGAGTGTGTATGAGAGAGAGAGAAAGTGTAAGTGAAAGAAAGAGAGAGAGAGAGAAAGTGAGAGAGAAAGAGTTTGTGTGTATGTGTTTGTGAGAGAGATGAGGTGGGAGTATGTGTGAAAGAGAGAGAGAGAGAGCGATAGTGAGACAGAGAAAGAGAGAAAGAGAAAGCTAGTGGAAA
>OY757944.1:42624709-42628363 GCA_963585895.1 Sepioteuthis lessoniana | reverse complement strand
GAGAGAGAGAGAAAGAGAAAGAGAAAGAAAGTGCGTGTGTGTGTGTGTGTGTGTGTGTGTGAGAGAGAGAGAGAGAGAGAGGGAGTGTGTGTGTGTGTGAGTGTGTGTGTGTGTGTGTGTGTGTGTGTGTGTGTGTGTTTTCAAAAGATATACTTAAATGTAAAAGATAAAAAATTCTTCATCATAAGAATACAATAAATATTTTCTTGTCATTCGAGATTCGAACTCCAGTCTCAGTATTGCGTTCCCTTTCGGACAAATAATCTTAAGAGATATCTGAGCCCCCTTATCCCCCCACCAGCTATAGATCAAATAGTACCACAATAGTTCTTTTACAAATATGGCTTTGGCATTAGATAATCCATGAAGCTTGATATGTCATTAAAGAAAGTAACCAAAACAAACCAAATGAAAAAAAACCTTAGTAGTAACTTTTCTTTTTTTCCCTCCTTCTCGACATATTACTCGTCTTGGTCGATTCTCTTCCATAGACGCCGCTCTGTATATATACACACACACACACACACACACACACACACACACATATATATATATATATATATATATATATATATATATATATATATATATAATCTCGTAGGCATTTGAATAATAACATTTACGCGGGAACCTTTATAAAGGTATATAGGGTACGCACACACACACACACACATGTACACACACACACATACGGATACACACACATATGAATACTCATACACATGTACATGCGTTCACACGAACGCACGCATTTACACACGCACACACATACACATACATACACACATACACACACACATACGTATATTCACTCATATCCAGAAGTGATATGATTTTTGGTGGGTGTAAAAGAGCTATGCGATCGGTTTACATAAGTTGTTAGCGACTGTAGTTGAGGCCAACCCAAAGGCTCCCTTTTCAATAGCTACTACACCAAGGTGTAGGGGAGGATGCTACTCCTTTCTTTGGATTGCTCCACTTTACCCTTGATACGCATCTTATAGTACTGAGGTTTAAGCAAGGAGATATCAAGTACCATTTTTTTAAGTCTTTGGTATGACTCGACCTGGGATTGAACCCCGGTCTCCCGGACCATTGGCGAACACTCTACCCATTCGAAAAACATATTAAGTAATAATTCATATGTTTAGATAGTATATATATATATATATATATATATATATATATATATGTATATATATATATATATATATATATATTAGTTACAACGAGGGTGGTGATAATTAATCATGTTTTGGTCTCTATATCATTCTGCTTACGAGCACTCTGATTTTGCTGTCAACACTCGCTTTTTGCAATTCATATATATATATATATATATATATATATATATATATATATATATATGGGGGGTGCATCGGAACCCAACCACAAGGGTACACATCCAGACAAGTTTTTCGAACCATGCTCTTTAAATGTCTTCAATTAGAGAATCAGGCAATTTTCAGTCCATTTGGCAAGTGAATGATATTTTTGAGGGAATCCCGCATTCACGCTATAAATTATTGCCTTAACATCTAAATTCTCTTTAACGATCCACACACACACACACACACACACGCACACACACACACACACATATATATATATATATATATATATTTATATATATATAAATATATAAATATGTGTGTGTGTGTGTGTGTGGATCGTTAAAGGTATTGTCAAAGATCTACGTGTTTTATGGGTGGTGTAATATTTAGCAAGCCAAACAACGTGTGAGTTCGAGTCTCACAGGGTACACCATTTATTCTGCATTGTGCCTCATCGAAGCAAAAATCTTCGTAAATTACAACGTGTTCTATGAAGAAGTATAATGTTAAATGTATGGACAAAGAAGGAGATTATGTGGGAAAAATAAATGAATGAGTTATCCATTTCATTCTTTCATCATTTTGAAGTAAGTGATAAACCTTATATTAAGTAATTTATATATACGGAATGAATATATGCACACACACGCACACACATATACACATATATGTATGTATGTAAGGAAAAAAAGAATATAATAATAATAAAACAGAAAAAAAAAACTCATGATTCAGAGTGTCACTTAGTCGATCTTCAGGTGAGATCGTATTCAACACATCTGTCTTTTTTTTAGATTCGACTGAACCTAATGTGTTGACTACTATATCAGCTGAAGATCGCCAACGTGAAACTCTAAGTCGTGAGTTTTTATCTTGCTTCATCATTATCTTATTTTATACTTGAATATATTGCGGTTTTACTTTGCGTTTTCGTGTAACGATCTCCGTTTGAATTTTCCTGATTTAAAACGCTTATGTCGTTAATTTTCAATCTTATATATATATATATATATATATATATATATATATATATATATATATATATATATATATATATCAACTCTTCCGTAGGAGTTTAATTGGTTTGAATTCAGTGTTTTCCTTCTCCGAAACTGGTTGCTATACCAAGGTTAAAGAACACAGTTTGCCCTATTATTTACCCTTAGCTGGAAGGAGAATTGTCGGATTCATGCCTTTCTCAAGAGTATTAGCATTATTGTGAAATGTAAATAGCTTCGTCCTAAATTTGATCTCAGGTCGCCGTGTCCATTTCCTTCGATTGTAACGAGCGCCAATCGATTAAGGAAACATGGACTACAGAGTCACTCTCTCTCTCTCTCTCTCTCTCTCTATATATATATATATATATATATATATATATATATATATATATATTTCTAACCTGTATATTAGAGAGAATCTAGTGTCCATCTTTTTCCTTCATCGATTGTTCGCGCCTTTTCTAAATAAGCTAGTTAGAAGACGCCAAAACCTAGAAAAAATTGAATGAACAAAAAGAAAATTCGATCATTCCTTCCCCCTTCAAACATATCGCTGACGGCGATCACTTGAAGTCAATTTTTGTGTGTATGTATTATGATATTTGTATGTATGAGCGTGTTCTTTAGTTAGTGAGTGAATGTGTGTGTATGTGTGTGTGTGTGTGTGTGTGTGTGTGTATGTGTGTGTGTGTGTGTGTGTGTGTGTGTGTGTGTGTGTGTGTGTGTGTGTGTGTGTGTGTGCAAAAGGTTCTAATTCTTTCCTTTGAGCATTTATTTGGACAGTTGAAGTCATTGTTTTTGTTAACTGCAATTTTCCTTAGGTTAAATTAAGTCAGACGATATTAATTATTCCCTCCCCACAAAAAACCTGTAGTTTCAATTATAAAACCCAATTTCATCATCAAAAATACTTCTTTGGATAGATATTTGACATACACCTCATATCTATCTATCTATCTATCTATCTATATCATTCTTTGTGTCTTTATATAAATATGAGTTGAATGAGATAGATCTATGAAACACTTTTCTCTGAATATTCTTATACTATACTCAATCCGAGGTAGCAGGCCTATATAATTCTTTTTATAGTCATTTGGAGGTGCACGTGGAGTAATGGTTACCGTCGTAGGAATTGGACACGGCGACACGAGTTCAAATGCATTTCACCTAGCACTAATACCCTTGGGAAAGGTATGAATCCAATTATTCTCCCTCCAGCTATGGGTAAATAGTAGGGCAGACTGATTTCTTCAGCCTTGGTAAGGCAACTAGTCTAGGAGAAGGACAACTCTGAATTCAAACCTGTTGAACTCCGC
>OY757944.1:42597209-42619709 GCA_963585895.1 Sepioteuthis lessoniana | reverse complement strand
ACGATCATTCGAACAGGCAATAATCGATCGCTGCACATCAGCTGCCTAATACGCCGGACGTTGACCTCAGTCGTGCTTGTTAAAGGCTACCCGCTCCTAGAGTCATCTTTCACCTCCTTACATCAATCTTTGAACCTCTTGTTCCATTCAAGAATCACGAGCGTGAACATGGTCTTATCTCCATACGCTTACTGAAGCATTTCAATAGCTTCTGACAGAGTTTTTCCTAACCAGGCTCAAAATTTCAGTTTTTTTTCATTCCTCGGTGTTGAAAAAAAGGAAGTGTAAAGAAAAGAATGTAAAAAAAAATGGCATGGTGGCAGAAAGCTAAGAATACAGTGATATAATCCCAGGATATCATGTTAGATGATAACACAATCCACTTATCCCCCTTTCGCCCATAGCTCACACAGTACACCCAGTCCTGTTACTATTCAGACCGAATTCGTATATATATATATATATATATGCACACACGATTATCTGTTGAAAATTTATTTGTTACTTTTAGTTGTTACAATGCTCTGGGCACTTTTTGATTTATCAAACGTGCTTTAAGCGATTTTTTATAATAATCTGATTATACCACACACACACACACACACAGCCTGTCGGTTGTGGCTGTGGAATACATCGACTGCATTTTGGCCAAGGAGTAAGACTCTCCCTCAACGAGTGTCTTGAATATAACATTAAACATTCTGATGGTGTAGCTCCAGTAATACTGGAGCTTAGGGGAACGCGGAGTGCCCTTTCATTGCCACTCCATCCCTGAGAGGTTGGTTGGTTTGATTTTATGGCATATCACCCTTTGTTGGTTATTCAATGCCAAATCCATTTTTATACAAATAATTAGTTCTATTTCAAACAATTTAGTTTAGCGTAAGTACAGTTTCAATGTCAAAAACAGTTCTATTTCAAACAATTCAGTTTAGCATTAGTACGCAGTTTAAATGTCAAAACAGTTTTATTTCAATTAATTCATTTTAACCTAAGTACGCAGTTTAGTTCTATTTGACCTATAGATTGGGCCCAATCAGGTACTACCACTCCGTTGTAGAATACACCGACTGCACCCTTGCAGAGGGATAAGACCTCCCCCAATGGGTGTCCTGGATATAACACTAAACAATCTGATGGTGAGGCTGCAGTGATGCTGGAGCTTTGG
Organism: Sepioteuthis lessoniana; assembly: GCA_963585895.1. Taxonomy (NCBI): domain Eukaryota; kingdom Metazoa; phylum Mollusca; class Cephalopoda; order Myopsida; family Loliginidae; genus Sepioteuthis; species Sepioteuthis lessoniana. The sequence continues at coordinate 42,618,541 of OY757944.1, read as the reverse complement.
GGAATGCGGAGTACCCCATCATTGCCATTGCTCTCAGGTTCACACTTCCCAAAATGGTAGCACCTGATAGGGATCTCTCTATGAGTTAAATAGAACTAACTGCATACTCATGCTAAACTGAATTGTTTGAATTAGAACTGTTTAACTAAAGAGAATTGCTTGAAATAAAAATGTTTTTGACAAATAAACTATATACTTACATTTAAACTGTGTGCTTATGCTAAACTGAATTGTTTGAAATGGAAATGTTTTTGAAATTGAAACTGTACTTACACTAAACTGAATTGTTTAATATAGAACTGTTGTGACATTTAACTGTGTGTAAATAAAATATTTGCTTATGCTAAAATGAATTCGCTGAATTAGAACTGTTTGAATAAACTGAATAGTTTGAAATAGAAATGTTTTTAATTAAAGTGTGTACTCATGCTAAACTGAATTGTTTGAAATAGAACTGACTATTTGCATAAAAAATGGATTTGGCGTTAAATAACCTACAAAGTTTGATATGCCATAAAACCCAACCAACCAACCAACATTATATAACCAACAATGATTTATATGCCATAAATGCAACCAAAACACACACACACACACACACACACACACACACACACACACACACACACACAAATATATATATATATATATGTGTGTGTGTGTGTGTGTGTGTGTTAATGATGTAGTTCGCTATTTTATGAATTTAGTGTGCTCTCTCTCTATATATATATATATATATATATATACGCGAGGGTCATTCAAAAAGTTCTATCTGAAATGCTAACTGTCTCGTCCAGGTTCTGAACCCGAGTCGCCATGACGTCACGATCGCCTATAACAATTACTACTACATTGACTCAAAGTGGACCTGGGAGTAATAGCAATGAAGTGGGTACTACACACTCCCAAAGCCCCAGAAATGGTGTCTCATCACACGATGCAGTTTGATGTCATACCCATGATACAATACTGTTTGGAAAAGTCAATATATTTTCTGCAATAATTTTATCATCCAAAACTGTATGTACGTGACAAGAATATCCAATAAAAGACATGGAAATGGCCATTTAATTACACTGACTTCGCTAAAATGGAATCTCAGATTATTTTATGATATAAAATATTATTTCAGTTATATCTTAGAAACACCAAACTGTTTTATCATAAATCAAAAAAACATTTATATTGGAAACATATATACACTGTTGGCTCGTTAAATAAGCTGATTTCTAAGATCATCTCGTTTCCAGAAATTCTACGTTTCCATTGGTTGGTTGGTTGGTTGGTTTTGTAACATGACAACCCTTATTGATCTATCTATCTATCTATCTATCTATCATCAAGTCGCGCTGTTAACACTGATTTCTCTGACTCTCTTTCGCCATTCGTCCCTACCATTCATTGCTCCCAGCAGGTTTTCTTGACTGCATCTTGTGTCCGTACACAGTTATTGTTGGTAGGTTCTTCTTGGTTGGTAAATATTGGCACGTCCATGTTAAGAGGACCATGGGAGAACGTCACTTATGAGTACGTCTTTGATTCTCTAGCAATGTCCATAGGTTTTGTTTGTCTTATTTTGATTGTTTTTAGAGATAGGAGGTTAATGGCTATACAACTGTTGTTTTGAGGGATGTTGCTTTCAGGATTTGTTCAGTGTACATATTTACCAACCCCTCTGCTCGGACAGGATATGACACAAGGTCAATTTTTAAGCGGAGTTTACCAGGTTTGAATTCAGAGTTTTTCTTCTCCGAGACTAGTTACCTCACCAAGGCTGAAGAACCTAGTCTGCCCTACTATTTACCCATAGCTGGAGGGAGAATAATTGGATCGTGAATTTTCTAAGAGGAATTTGTTCAATATAGGTCGTGTGAAGATTACCATGATTCTGATTCAAACTCTCTCTCTCTCTCTCTCTATATATATATATATATATGTCTCTTCATATCTATATATCTAGAAGTATTAATTTAAAAAGAAAGGGTGATTCCATACTTTCTACATGGTTATTAAACTGACATCGGCATATGATAACCCTGCAACGATTGACATCTCGCTAAATCAAACCAGCAAAATCGAATAATCTTTTTTCCTAGAGAAAAATCTCATAAACGTACTGTGATAAATTGTCAGTCATGTTTCCTGGTTCATCAAGGGTTAACAGTCTTTCAACAACAGAGTTCCTTCACATCCTCATCCACGAGGCCAAGCTACGGTTGATCATTTCCCTGCGGGGTCCTCGCTGTGAAAATCTATGGGCTCTGCTTCTTAATTCAAAGCTACCAGATAGCTTTTTCCGCAGACTCCATTATAGTTATTTTGCTCTTGACACACTTTAAACAACTCCTGTTGTACAGCAATTCTGATAAGAAAAAAACAAAATGTTGTGTGGTCTAGCAAGGTACTGTTAGGTCCCACTAAATTAATGGTAATGAGGCCTTGGCCCCGAAACCATGCTTAATCTCAGTGTCATCTTCTGGTAAAGTCTATTTTCGGTACTGCTGCTATTATTTTTCTTCATTACACACCTCATATATATATATATATATATATATATATATATAATATATATATATATATATATATATTATTCGGTCCAGTTAAACCGGAGTTAGGAGGAATTCCATCAGGACAAAAAAACATTCAACAGTGAACACTTAAATTTCCTGGTAAAGAGCTCAATGTAACTAATATTACAGAGCAAAATTTCTTTAAGAAAAAACAAAACCGGTCACATTCGGATTATAAATTTATTTCCAATCTGTTATGTGTTTTGATAAAATCAAAAACACGAAAAAAAATTAACAGAACTTCTTCAGATCCATAAAACGTTTTATCCATAAGATCGGAGGGCGCTACTCCTTTCACTGGATTGCTCCACTTTACCCTTGATCCATACCTCATAATGCTAATTGTTAAGCAAGAAGGCATCAAATACTATTTTTTGAGTCTTTGGTATGACTCGATCTGGGATTGAACACCGGTCTCCCGGACCATTGGCGAACACTCTATTCATTAGACCATTGGCATGATGGTTAGAGTGTTCGCCAATGGCCCGGTAGACCTGGGTTCAATCCCAGGACGAGTCATACCAAAGACTCAAAAAATGGTACTTGATGCCTTCTTGCGTAACACTCAGCATTATGAGGTAGGGATCAAGGGTAAAAAGGAGAAATCCATGTAAAGGAGTTGCGCCCTCCCCTACACCTCGGTGTAATAGCTACTGACTAAGGTCACCAAATTTACTAATAGTATATAAAACTGTAGTAAATATTGTTTTTTATTTACATATAGTTGGGATTGAACCTGCAATATAACAATGAAGATGAAAACAAAAGTCCAGATACTCTAAGTGATAAGACTTATTAAAACTTCATCTCAAAAATTTATGTAAATCGAAGATAATTATTGTTTACCATAGTTGTTGAACTGACTTCAGCATAAAATAACCCAACAAGGGTGTAGTGGTTAAAGTGCTGGACGTTAACATCCTCGTAAGCAAGTTCGAATCCCAGTCCAGGACACACTTTGTTGGTTGAGGTCTTACCTTTCTGCAGAGAAGCAGTCGGTGTATTCTATAGCCCCAGCCGACAAAGTTGTAAAAATTTGAATTATCATAAAAACGTATTTCTAAGAAAAAAATTAATCTAACCACGTGCGGCACTTGATTTGATTTGAGTGGAAAAGGGAGAAGTAATCCCAGACTGTGGCACTAAGTAGTGACTTCCTCTTTTTGTCTTTAACTATTGAATTCTCGGTACGAATTCGGGGACCCGGACTGTAAAGGCACAAAAACTTAAACCAGAAGATGGGTTCGTCACTCGCTTCATGAATGGAGCTCCTCAAGAAATAAAAGTAAAAAAAAAAGTAAGTTGACTACTGAAGTTCTACCAAAAAATTCAACTGAAAGAAAATTCAACCAAAAATTCTGCGGAAAAGAACCTTAAAGAAGACTCGAAATTTAATGAACTCTGAAACTTTTCGATAAACGAAAAAAAAAAAAAAAAAAAAAAAAAAAAAAAGAAAGAAAAATATTCAAATTCAAAGAAGTTTGTTTCCCGGACATTCTCTCAGATAAGTTTCCAACAAATTGCACTATAATTTGCAACACTTTATCTTTTCTATCCCTTTCTTTGTCATTTCTTTTGTATAAAATTCCTTTTTAAAAACTTTATTCTCTGTTATCTTTTCGAATCAGTATCCGAACTAAAAAGCTGCGGAACTTACTGTTTAAACTCGCAGTTTAAATTTACTGTTTGAATTACCGTTAATGGGACACTAAAGCCCCCTAAAAACCTTACCCAGTTAAATACTAAACTTGGCTTGAGTGTCACTCACTTCATATCAAATTTTATTCACCCTTATATTGAAATTTTTATCCCTTAAATTTCTTTATAATGTATTGCAGTTGTCTGTTCTTCTCTATCTCAGGCTTTTTGTTTGGCCAACCTTTTCTTCACCAAATTCTTTTTATTCAAATCTCTTATGTTCAGTTTACACTATCGTCGAAGCTTAGAATACTCTAACTGAATTCTCTTACAGTGGGTTATAGCCTCCCTACCAAAAAAAGAGTGTCCTGTGTAGGACTTTAAATTCGTCCGGGGGTTAGACTCCAGGTCTGGAGATCTGGGCTGTGTAAAGTACCCCTTCATTGTCATTATTACCAGGTCCGTTCTGACCCGGTAATCCCCGTGATGTAGTGGTTTACGTACTGGACTGCAACATCGTAGTAAGCGAGTTCGAGTTACAGTAAAGCTATTACATTCACTTTCGGACAAATGCCTCAGGAAAAGGTTTGAACCTCCTTATTGCATTCTCCAGCTATGGGTTAAATAGTAACACTGTTTTTTACGGGGATAGCTTTGACATTTAATAACCCATCAAGGTTGATATGCCATTAATCAAAGAAATCAAACCAAAACAAACCAAACACGTCGAAGTTCTGATTCTAGCTAAAAAAAACTCATTATAGATGGTAATAGCAGTCTTTCCGGGTGCTCCCTTCCTCGGTTTCGATTTGCGTCAAGGTGACATTTCTGAGTGAACAGACAAACAAATTTAGAAACAGTTTTAAGGTAGATTATTATTATCTCTTTCTGGGTTATTCACACCAGTAGAAACTGGTGGTTTTTGATGAAGTGATAGTAGAACTCCCCAGTTTCGCAGAACTCTTCTACGTATTCTAGCCAAACCCAGAAGCTTCTTTTCCAGGTACTGCCAGATTATTCCAAGTGCTCCGACTATTATTGGTATCACCATCTCCTTCATGTTCCACAGTTTTTTCAGCTCTTTGGCAAAGTCCAGATATTTCTCCAGCTGGTTCACTTTCCTTTACCTTTAACACTGAGATCTGCTGAAAAGACGAAGTTCACAAACTGACAAGTTCTTTTTATCTTGCAAACGCAAAATCCAGTCTTCTGGTCGGGATTAGGTGATTCATTTTCAGCTCAAAATTCCGAAGAATTTTGTGTCGTATTCTCCAAGACAGATTCTAGTCTGTATATTTACCATTTCTCCGTATGGTTAAAGTGTAATGGTTTGCACAATTCTTAACCGGTCACTTTCCCTACCCAGTCGGGTATTCTCTTGTATTCCTTTTCGGTCAGTTTGTTACATTCGCTTGATATGTGATTAACTGTTTCATCCCTCTCTTCCTACAAAGACAACATTTGCTATTCTCTTGAATCCCATCAATTTATCTTTTATATCATAAGCTCTAAAGGGGTTATTTTGGTCCGCTATTAATAAGGACACCGTTTTTCTCTTTAAGTGTCCTATACGTAGCCATGATCAGGTCATCTGGTCATTAGTGTGCTTTCTGAAATGTCTATTGTTGTTCTCTTCCCATTTTTTGTTTTCTCCATTTAATTTTAAAACATCTTATAACTATTATTTTCCTTCGATATGAGTTTTTTGCAGCAGTTTTAACTGGTGTTTTTTTACCAGAAGTCCAAGTCATATTACGTTTATCCAGGACTCTTCAAAGTATTCCAGCTGATTTTAACACTGCTGTGGTCTCGATGGTCTCGATTTTTCCTCTAATCTCCAGTTTCTTCAAACTCTGTTCTGGGCCCATGAGGACACTTGTATGTATTTTAGCTGATTTTAACACTGCTGTAGTCTCGATTCTTCCTCTGATCTCTAGTTTCTTCAAACTCTGTTCCGGGCCCATGAAGACACTTGTATGTATTTTAGCTGATTTTAACACTGCTGTGGTCTCGATGGTCTCGATTCTTCCTCTGAACTCCAGTTTCTTCAAACTCTGTTACGGGTCCATGAAGACACTTGTATGTATTCTAGCTGATTTTAACACTGCCGGGGTCTCGATTCTTCCTCTGATCTCCAGTTTCTTCAAACTCTGTTCCGGGCCCATGAAAACACTTGTACGTATTCTAGCTGATTTTAACACTGCCGTGGTCTCGATTCTTCCTCTGATCTCCAGTTTCTTCAAACTCTGTTACGGGTCCATGAAGACACTTGTATGTATTCTAGCTGATTTTAACACTGCCGTGGTCTCGATTCTTCCTCTGATCTCCAGTTTCTTCAAACTCTGTTCCGGGCCCATGAAGACACTTGTATGTATTCTAGCTGATTTTAACACTGCTGTAGTCTCGATTCTTCCTCTGATCTCCAGTTCTTCTAGTCTCTTATTATTCTTATCCATGCGAGTTTTTCACACCAGCTCTAAGTGATTGTTATTGCATGATTTATGGTTTCGTCTCTATCACCACATGATCAACAGGGGGGTGTCCTTGTGGTGTAATGGTTAAAGCGATGGACTGCGGAATCGTAGTAAGCGAGTTCGTACCCCAGTCGCGCTATTACGTTCACTTTCGGGTAAATACCCTTGGGAGAGGTATGAATCCCCTTATCCTCCCAGCTATGGGTTAAATAGTACCACTACTGTTCTTCTAGGAGAAAGGCTTTGGCATTAAATAACCTAAAAAAGGTTGATATGCCATTAAAAGAAGAAACCAAACCAAACATGATCAACACTAGCTATTCTATTGCCTATTATCGATTTTTGCTTTTACATAATTGGTCTTGATGACGTTATTTTGTGCTGCTATTAGAAGAGATTCAGTTTCTCTCATAAGGTTTCCTTTTCGTAGTCATGTCCAGATCTTCTCGTGTAAGATTTCACCAGTTTTGTTGCTTGAAATATCCATACAGTAGTTTTTCTTCCCATTTCTCTTTCCTAGTTATTGTTGTTCTGTTTGTCCTTATATTGTCAGTGTTATTATTAGCTGCTGTAATTCGTCTTCGTTTTCTCTTTTTAATGTGGTTTTCGAGTCGTCATATTGATGCATCCACGCTATCTTTAATACTGGCGAGTCCTCTTCCTCATTCTTTTCTTGACATATATAGTCTTTCTGTGTCATCTCTCAGATGTAAGGCCTTGTACATCATCATAATCATCATCATCATCATCATCATCAACAGCAGCAGCAGCATACTATTATTATTATTATTGCCCGATCATAAAACTAAGTTAATTCTTAGCATAATGTGGCAATAATTGTCAATTACATTGATGATAGCAACAATAAATTGGCTGGATGTTTCTCAGTCGGCAAAGGAAAATGTGTCGGTTGTGTTGGCGGAAAGGGATACTATCGGCTGAGGCCAGTTAATTTAGACTCAATCAGCAATTAAGTCTGATTGACGCACATTTAAACTTGTTTTACGCTGTTCTTACGTTACCATCGACATTATGCACCGCAGCCATCAACGCCCTCTGGTGGTCGCTTTCTTGCCGTTAGGAAAGGAATCTGTCTGGACCCCATTCAATACACCCCACCGTGCTACAAGTTGTTTCCTCGCAGACACTATCCTCCCACTATTCTTCCTATCCGACCCTGCCTTCAATTCAGCGATCACTGCGGATGAATACGAAACGAAGCGTCTCTAGTTGATCTCTCCAGGCTGTCGTTCTGCGCAAGAAAATACTTTCAGTTTTAAATCTAAAATATCTAAATATTCAAATCTGGTTTGATTTGGTTTGGTTTGGTTTTATGGCATATCAACCATTGCATTATATATGATTTGTAAATGAAGAGTTTGTAGATAATATTTTTAAACGAGCCAGAGCTTGTAGAAAGTTAAATGGTTATATATATGATTTGTAAGTCAATAATTTGTTGGTAATCTTATTTTTAAATGAATCTGAAATAATTTGTTTGCACACAAGTATTACTATTGTTAGCACATAGTTAAATAATTCCAAATATTCTAACAGTATTAATCATTTGTTTGAAATCACCTAAACGGTTTCAAATATTGCTATTAATAATTTTGATTGCACACAGTTAAATGGTTCTACATATTCTAACAGTATTAATCATTTGTTTGAACTCACCTAAATGGTGGTGTAATGGTTAAAGCGATGGACATCAGAATCGTAGTATGCGAGTTCGAATTCCAGTCGCGCTATTACGTTCACTTTCGAACAAATACCCTTGGGAAAGGCATGAACCCCCTTATCCTCCCAGCTATGGGTTAAATAGTACCACTACTGTTCTTAGGGGGTGTCCTCGTGGTGTAATGGTTAAAGCGATGGACTGTGGAATCGTAGTATGCGAGTTCGTACTCCAGTCGCGCTATTACGTTCACTTTCGGGCAAATACCCTTGGGAAAGGTATGAACCCCCTTATCCTCCCAGCTATGGGTTAAATAGTACCACTACTGTTCTTAGGGGGTGTCCTCGTGGTGTAATGGTTAAAGCGATGGACTGTGGAATCGTAGTATGCGAGTTCGTACTCCAGTCGCGCTATTACGTTCACTTTCGAACAAATATCCTTGGGAAAGGCATGAACCCCCTTATCCTCCCAGCAATGGGTTAAATAGTATCACTACTCTTCTTCTAGAAAGGTGGCTTTGGCATTGAATAACCAACAAATGTCGATATGCCATGAAAACAAAGAAACCAAACCAATCACCTAAATTGTTTCAAATATTGCTATCTAGTATCAATAATTTTGTTTGCACACAGTTAAATGGTTTCAAGCATCGCTATATAACACTGACGGTTCAATTTCGGCACACAGTTAAAGAGTTTCAAGTATTACTAATCAACACTAATAATTACATTCAACATTACTCATTTGTTCGCACGCAGTCAAATTGCTCCAAGTATCACTAATAATCCAATTAAACATCAGTTATTTGTTTACACACGGAGTTCTTTTTCTAACAATTCAGTTTAACGTAAGTAATTTATTTGCACATTGTTTAAATGTCAAGCGGTTCTATTTGACCCATAGAGAGAACTCTATCAGGTGCCACCACTCTGGTCAGAGTGAACCTGGGAGTAATGGCAATGAAGGAGTGCTCCACATTCACCAAAGTTCCAGGGCTGGAGCTTCACCATCTGATCGTTTAATGTCATATTTGGGACACCCGTTGGCAGAGGGATCGTACCTCTCTGCAGAGATGCAATCGGTGTATTCTACAGCCCCACCCTCCAGCCGATTGGGCATTCTTATTTGGTTTTGAATCTAAAATCTAAATATTTTACGTCCTCCCAGCGGAGCTTAGAATACGCTAACTGTGCCCCCGCCCTGGAGAGGGATAAGACCCCCGCAAAATAAAGCAGTCCCAAACTACTTCTGATGGTGAGGCACCAATTTTGGAGACCTGTGGAGTATGGAGTATTGCCATAGTAACCAGGCTCACTTTGATCCGGTGTTGTAGTATCAGTATCTGATCTATGGGTCAAATATATCAATTCAAAGTCATTTGTATTCGATAAAACCTCTTGAGAAACAACAACACAAACAGTGTAAATATGAACGAACAATGAACGCGATTCCCTAACCTCTCGGCATAAAATAATCCTAGACGGGTTTATATGCCGTTTAAATATATAAATCAATCTAAATATTTCCTTAGAGTATTTTTAATGATTACTGCGTCTAACAATACACGTAAAGACCCGTAGCATTTTAGAAAATAATCTCTGTTTAAAATTTCGATGTTTTTATAGTTTGTTTAATTGCATATCAACTTTCGTGGGTTATTTAAAGCCAAAACTATCCTTGTAGAAGAATAGCAGTAATACTATTTAATCCATAGCTGTCTGGATAAGGGAGTTCGTACCTTCCTTTGTTTAACGGCATATCAACCTTAGCGGGTTATTGTTTTTATTTATTTATTTATTATTTTATTTTATTTTGATTTATTTTTATTTTATTTATTATTATTATTATTATTATTATTATTATTATTATTATTATTATTATTATTATATCTGTGATTTGAACTAATTAGACCCACAAATTCACCTCATTTTTTTTTATTTTTCGTAAAAAAAGATAAAAATCTACAATTATTTTACATTTGCTCTGTTGGGTTCACATTCACATTTTAATTCAATGTAGACTGATCCCTCATTTCTTGACCAGTTGGTGCTGGATTACAAAAATAACCAGACAGGTTGTATTGTCTTTTTTTTTTTTTTTTTTTTTTTTTACTTCCGAATGTGGCTGGGTCCTTTTTTAATTCTTGTTTCGAAAATGGGTAATCATTCTACATAGTATTAGAATGTGAAAGTGAAACCTCCCTTATAATTTTTTTTCCTTCGAAAAATGAAAAAAATTGCGGTTAGTTTGAGGGTAAAATTGGTTCAAATCACAAAAAAAAAAAAGAATTTCTCGAATTTTTTCCCCAGTAAACGTTCAAGTTCACTGGGAAGAAAAAGTTCCAAGAAATTCTTTTTCTGTACACATGTAGAATAATATCATGTATTTCTAAACGATAATTACAATTTATAAATAAATTATAAGTATTTTAAAATAATGAGTTACTTTTCAATCAGCTTGTATGATTATATGTTGTATAGTCACATAATAACCATCACCATGACTAACTATACAGACACATAATACATATACATCTACATATGCATGCACATCTGTATGCAGAACACAACGACACAATAAAGACGAGCGACACAGTCTTTTAGGAAAATATACCTCTCACTTTATTTGAAAGGGTTGTGTATGAGAAGGAGTTGGAGACCGAACAGAACTGCAACATATTGACCCTCACTTTATTGGCCATAACCGCGTTTCTTTCTCGTTCTCCTTGGCTGCTCAACCGGGGGCCTGGAGTCCCACTCTGCTGGGTGTTTGGCTTTCTCTACCGCATCTTGTCACCAACGGGTCTGGTCTCCAAACTAACTGACTTCCTGTCTTCACCGAGTTATATAATAGTTCAACGCCCCCTTCTTCTTATGGGCGTCACAATTGCACTCATTCAACCCATCCACGGCCAAGGTTATAATTCTGATATTCCTCGACCGGATGCACCTGTTATTTACACAGGTGCATTTCCTATTTTGACAGCCCGGTCGGGTCGTAGGTCAATATACAATATATATATATATATATATATGTGTGTGTGTGTGTGTGTGTGTGTGTGTGTGTGTGTGTGTGCGTGCGTGCGTGCGTATATATATATATATATATATATATATATCAGTAATATCCAGGGTGCGTCCGAAGACAAAGGTGTGGATTATTCGCGTATAGAATATATGAGGAATTTTGTATAAATCTATGGGAGTGCTCGATGTATGGCTATTGTTATATATTCCCTATCCAGGTTTAAATAACAAAACCCACTTGCAGTGCGTATACAAAACAATTAGAAGAAAACTCAAACCCGGTTGAATTGTCATTATAAATTTATTTCGGTGTAGAATATCATTATACTCTTCGTCTCATCAGATGACTACAGACGTATAATTTAAGGTTGAAACACAGTAAATATGGATTACAGTATATATATATATATATATATGTGTGTGTGTACGAAAAAAAAAAAGAAAAGAAAAACCAATATAAATTTAAATTCTCAGGTGAAAGTAAAGGGGATTTAAAAAATAAAGTATTAGAAAAATTAAGAAACCAGAAAAAAGGTGTTCCAGTAAATTAACCCACCCTAATTTGAATATTCCTACGTTTTTCGTAGTTGGTGGAATTTTATGAATTATGTATGATTGTAAACTAGACGATTATTTTCATATATTTTCCTGTTTACTTCTTATACATAAGTAAATCGCCTCAGCTAATGGGGTCATAGTCTTCCTCCTAAAAAAAACCCTTTCGGCAGCTATCAGGTGCCTTTATTTAACTCTAAAAATGGTCAAAGGGAATTAACTACTCCAGAAATTAAAAAACCCTAATTTTGAATTAATATTAAAAGTTCCAAGAATCTCCTTTTCTACATAAACTCCCCTCGTCATATAATATTAGTAACTACTGAAATAAATGTTGTTATTTCCAATAAAATCGTCAAACATCAATATCCCTGCTACTGTCTAGAGTAGAAGCCTCGGTGGCCCCAATTTAAATTACGTCTATGTCTATATCTAAACACAAGCTCGTTACGTTCATTCAGCAGTATTCTGCGATCTTTAAAATTAATCATACTAATTTTTTCATCGATACTCAAGTCACATCTACCATTGAAGCTATTCGCGATTGAAGACTGCCTGACTATTTTCCACTTTATTTAGGGGTTAGCCCCTGATCCTTAAGGTTCCAAAAACATATAGATAGAGTGGTTTGGTTTTTTAAATCAGGGACTGAAGAAAGAATATCTGTGGTTATACAGTCCTCGTTTCCAATTACCAGCTGAGATACCTATATAGACCCTCTCCCCATCATTATTATATTCTATGGGGGTGGGAATGAACGCTCGGTATACAACGTTCTTCGAGTTGCATCGTCCACCCAAGGGGCATTCCCCTTTTCTTCTATAGTTACAGAACACCTCATCTGGTCCCCCACTATTCCTATTTAATTCGTCTAGTAACCTCCTGTTGTGGTTATTTAAGATACTATGCATATTGATTGTACAAGAGTAACTAATTTTTACTATGTTCCTATTAAAAAATTTTCTTAATGGATTGTCCCTATTAAAGTGCCTATCCAGGAGGTTTAGGAAGTATTTACCTATGTTAATGTTGGTAAGTTTACAAAATGGCGGGTTAAACCAGATTATTCCTCTATTTCTATTTTTTCCCACGTCTATTTGTGTGATCATTTTTGGTGTCACCTACCTTGATGAGTGCATGGGTCCCACTACTATTACTTCTTCCATTAGAGCCGGAGTTCACTGGGTTCACATGCGCCAGTCTACCTTGGAATCCGCTGTTTTTGAAGGCTTCATTATATATACTTTTACTCTCCTCAAAAATTCTTTTACATGACAATAGCTTATTTATCCTCTGGTTCACGGCATTAGGAATCTGCTTCAATAACGATCTTGGATGGTTAGAATAAATATTTATGTAGGTGGGGGTGTAATTGCTCTTACTAAAAGGTTTGAAAGTGCCGTTATTTAAATTGAATGTGACATCAAGAAAGTTAACTATCTTTAAGTTTGAGGCTATTTCAATCCGTAGACCTAGTAATTTAGATGCCCTAATAATCTTCTTTAGTATTTTAGAGGTCTTTGGGCCGTTACTGTCCGGGATGAAGATAATTCCGTCATCTCGGTAAAGCCCCACCTGCTCTAAGTTGACAATACGACTCAATGTGTCCAAGATATAAATCCCTATTAAGTCAGCTACCTTGGCCGAATCGTAAGCGCCAATGGGTATATCGAAGTTGTTTACGTGACTTTTCACCCAAGTTCTACGATTGTCGAATAGAATAGATTTCCTGCATGCTACAATAATTTCTATTTCCTCGTCAGTGATGTCCGTATATTCCCTAGCATTGTTTAGCCTTTTTAGCAACAATTCTCTTGTAATGGACCGGTAAAACTCTATATCAAATTGGATGAATGTAAACCTCTTTTTATTCTTAATGTTTTTAAACCGATCGATAGTATCTAGAGAGTTTTTCTACAGGTTGTATCTAGAGTTACTTAGTAACCATGACGTAATTCTCTGCATTAAATCCTTCGATACTAAGCCAAGTTCGGTTTTCAAATTAAACGTGCGGAGTGATCTGATGAGACGAAGACTATAATGATATTCTTCGTTCTTCGGCGAAATAAATTGATAATGACTATTTAATCAAATTTGAGTTTTCTTCTAATTGCATAATATATATATATATATATATATATATATATATATATCCAGTGAATGAATGGATAAATAAGAACATAAAAACGTAAAAAGTATAAAGTTGGTTAGAAGTAAAAGCATTGTTTTATATGGATTGAATATAGAAAATATAGAAAAAAAAAAAATTTTTAAAGCTAAAGCTATAATTGGCATTCCTTTTGCCCTTTTGCGAGGAGACATTGTCTCTGAGATTAAATAACGATATATAAAATACGGTACAGTGAGGTTGCGAGACCAGCAATCTCTTCGCAAAGCTGCCATGGCTGTGAGCGTAGCGAGCATGTAACGGACCGATCAGGCCGCGTACAGAGCGAAGTGTATAGGCACCGTACGCGTGACGAACGACCTAGTATATATATATATATATATATATATATATATATATATATATGTGTGTGTTTGTGTGTGTGTTTGTGTGTGTGTGTGTGTGTGTGTGTATATAAGATTGGCGATTTTTAGAAGCATGAAACTCAATGTAATTAATCTATGATGTCCCACTTGGATTTTTTTAAATATATACGGAGAAAAAAAAGTTAAATAAGATTTTACTGATGCTTTTGTGGATTTTGTATATCTCCTGCTTTTTTACAAGTAGAATATTATGTTATATAATTTATACAAGAATATATATATATATATATATATATATATATATATATATATATATGTGTGTGTATGTGTGTGTGTGTGTACCATCACGCTCCCTTTCTTCTGATGGTCGCACAAAGTATCAAGTATAATTTTTTTTTCAATCATACAGCCCTGACTATAAATTCATGTGATATATTAAAGAAACTTTTTAAAAAATGCTAAGTAATTATCAACATTTATTTTCATTATATATATATATACATATATATGAAAAAAAAAAAATAACAAAAGATATATTTTTTTGTCTAATCACTTTTTTTTGTGTATATATATATATATATATCTTGTTACTTTCTTACATTTATATATATATATATATATGTGTGTGTGTGTGTGTGTGTGTGTGTATCTTTTGCATTGTTTAGATTTTTTAAAATCTAAATAAGTATCAACATTGATTTTCATTACACACACACACACACACATATATATATATATATATGAAAAACTTAACACAAAAAGTACATTTTATATTTCTTATCACTTATTTTCATATATATGTTGTAAACTTAGCAACCATAGTCATGGGTGACCTGTAGGCTCCCTTTTCAAAAGCTACTACACCGAGGTTTAGAGGAGACCACTACTCCTTTCCTTGGATTGCTTCACTTTATCTTTGATCCGTACCTAATAATTCTAAGTATTAAGTAAGGTAAAATCAAGTACCATTTTTTAAGTTTTTGGTATGACTCGACCTTGGATCGAACCCCGTTCCCCTGGGTCATTTTTATACACGGGAAAATTGTTTTTAAAAACGAGATTTTTCTGCTGGTTTTATATATTTCGTATATCTCCTGCTTTCTTACAATTTGTATATATATATATATATATATATGTGTGTGTGTGTGTGTGTGTGTTATTGTATACTGTTCTCAACTAATTTCAACTGTTTTTCGACATTAAAACTGTATTTACACTTAACTGAATTGTTACATATAACTGCTTGAATAGTTTGAAATGGAAATGTTTCTGACAATTAAACTGTGTACTTATGCTAAACTGAATTGTTTTAAATAGAACTGATTATTTACATAAAAATGGAATTGGCGTTAAATAACCTACAAAGGTTGATATGCCATAAAACCCAACAAACAAAACAAAACCAATCAACTAATTTCAATCTTTGTTCATCATCAGGAGGAAAGTTATTGGGAAAAAAATTATTTTAGAATTTAAAAAAAAAATGTTTTTCAAGGAGTAGCTTTGTTTCAAGAAAAGCGAAGAAAAATAATTTGTTAACGTACGAAATCCATTTGATGAATAAAAATTATTTTCTGGTATCCAAGTTTCCATTCACCTTTATGGATCATTTGAGAGGTATATGTTAAGCAGGAGTGTTACAGCTTGATGAAAAATATTGTTTGTTATGAATTAAGTCGATGCCTTCAAGAATTGAGACTGCTATAAAAGCTGAGAGAGAGAGAGAGAGAGAGGCCGTGGTGTAATGGTTATCGTCGTAGGAAATGGACACGGCGACACGAGTTCAAATCCTGGACGAGACTGCTTGGATTTCATATAGCTCTGATACCCTTGGGAAAAGTATAAATCCAATTATTCTCCCTCCAACTATGGGTAAATAGTGGGGCAGATTGTGTTCTTCAGCCTTGGTGAGGCAACTAGTCTAGGAGAAGGAAAACACTGAATTCAAACCTGTTAAACTCCGCTTAAAAATTGACATTGTGTCATATGCTGCCCGAGCGGAGGGGTTGGTAAATATGATAAATTACTGATTAGGGTTTTTTGGTGGTGATTCCATATCTTTTTCTTTAAAATCTAGTGACATCATGATTTCTTCCTTCGTATGTTGAATATATATATATATATATATATATATATATATATATATATATATATATATAAGTTGGCGACCTTAGTCGAGGGTGACCCCAAGGCTCCCTTTTCAATAGCTACTACAACGAGGTGTAAGGGAGAGCGCGACTTCATTCACTGGATTGCTCCACTTTACCAATGATCCCTACCTCATAATGCTCAGTGCTAAGCAAGGCGGCATGAAGTACCATTTTTTGAGTCTTTTGTATGACTCGACCTAGGATTGAACCCCCGTCTCCCAGACCATTGACGAACACTCTACTCATTAGGTCAATGGCCCGATAATGTAATTCGAAGGACGCTCAGGCCTTCCAAAGAAGGTGAGTTGGGAATGATTCTATTTGAGAATATATAAGAGGATTCTTATAAATCTCCAGGAGTGCTTAATGTATGATAATTAATATACAGATATATGAGTTTCATACAGAACAAATTCATATAATTGGAAGAAAAATTCAATTGACCGTCATTTGGCGAGAATGAATTTATTTCTGCTGGTTATATATAAGTAACATAGCCATAAATGAATATGTGACATGTACGTAGAATGTTCATAACGCACATAGGAATCCCGAAACACAAAAACATTTACGACTTCTTAGTTCAGGTACGAAACTTTTTATTACCTTTGAGTTTAAAGGTTTTTCGACATGAGGAAGAGAGAGGCACAATCTTTCTATGACGACTTTTTCATCTGCCCAAAACCACGTGCAGCACCCGCTGAAAGGCCTTGGCGAGCTCCGTAAGTCAACCGTATTCCTCGGACGCTAAAACTTAACTTTTTTTCAAATCCCCAAAATCCTCCGCGCACGCTTCTGGTGCATGACGTCATTCACACCCCGCGGTCATATTTCCTATCTGGGGTTTCTATTGTGACATCTCTGAATGACACGTCCTCTCCGCACGCGCGTGAACACCTGCGCTCATGTTGCACCTAACTAACCAATATGCTAAGCGAAAGGTTCTCAGCCTAACTAAACCGAAAGACAAGATATATAAAACGAAATTCCTCGGCCATTATATTACATATATATATATATATATATATACTCATGTAATGAACAACTTTTTAAGATCAGGTTTTTTTTACCTAAAAAAGCATGAGATATTCTTTTGAAATATCGAATTCTACCTTGTTTCTAGGCCTAATTTTGATACAACTTTCAGTCTCTTCGAGTAGCCTATATTTAAACAAAGGGTATTAATTAAGTAAATAATGGTTCTTCAGCATACATAATCAATATAATTCGTAATTATTATATTTCTAATGTTATTGAATATCAATGATGGGGTTTTAATGTGTTCGGTATGCTATATCAAGGTCTTGACTACATTGTTTATTAACGATATTATAGTAATTATGATTGTATTACAATAGTTTTGAAAGTATAAGTAAGTGTTTGAATGTTTTCTCTTTATGTCATAAATGTTGAAGAAATACTTTTTAGCCTGGCATAAGCAAAAGTTAGGGGTCATTCATTATTCGCAACATACGAGAAAAACACTGTTTTATAATTAAAAATTCATTACACGGAATCGTTCATTACTCGAGTGTATATATATATAACTTTTACATGACAATAGCTTGTTTAGCTTGTTAATTATCTTCATATTTAGTTATATATCTTTAGTTATATATATGATCATATATATATGATATACATATCATATACATCTTGATCATATATACATGATATGTATATGATATATATATAATATATATGATTATATATATATATATATATATATGTGTGTGTGTGTGTGTGTATTTATATATATCATTCAGCATATATATATTTCTATTTAATTTTGTATATATATATAATTTTGTATATATATATATATATATGTGTGTGTGTATGTGTGTGTGCGTGTGTATATGTGTGTGTGCGCGGGTATGTGTGCATGCATGTATGTGTGCATTTATATTATGTATGTCATTTAGAACGTATATGTGTGTGTGTGTGTGTGTGTGTGTGTGTGTGTGTGTGTGTGTGAGAGAGAGAGAAAGAGAGAGAGTGTGTGTGAGAGAGAAAGAGAGAGAGTCTTTTAATTTGTTTCATTTTTTTGTATTTTTTCTTCTAGGGGAGGCATTTGAAGATCAACAAAGACTAACGCATTATTTCCAGGACCCTCTTCCTGATATTTAGACTGATTAACCCTGTCTCCCAACCCCCCAAAAAATCTAAACTGGGAAATACTCTTCATTGTAAATCTCTTTGGTGCGCGTCACGATGCAACTTGGTCACAGCGGACTGCCGGTTTCATTGCCGTTCCCTGTCTGGTACTACAACCCCTGCCTTCGTTTCTCGGAGAACGCCCTGCACCCAGCATTCACAAGGAACGTCTTCCCAGCGTCCCCAAACTCACAACAAACTCCCACCCCTTGCATAACGAACACTAACGAGTGCACCACTCTACCCTCGCAGACCAAATCGGACGCTGGCTGGCGGAATGAGTCCAAGCCGAAGAAGAACTCTTTCAGTATCGAAGCCATTTTAGATATAGAGTCGGATCAGTCAGCGAATCGAGCCAATCAGAATGAATCGAAGGTGGCCGTATCGATCGCCGACAGACGACATCATAGGTTATTTGAAAGTTCACACCCTTACATCACCCAACCTTATCCTACAAATCATCACCATTTCGCCAATACTCAGATTCCAGTCTGCCAGGACTCAAAAAATGGTAAGTAGTCAAACAATACCTTTTTTATTATTTTTCTATAGGAATTCATTGGAAAAAATTTTGCAATATAAAAGTATTGCAAATTATTTTTCAATAGAAAGGCACAGGAAATTGTTTTACAATAAAAATACATTGTAAATAATTTCTCAATAAAAAGGCGCAGGAAATTATTTTACCTTAAAAATGCATTGTAAATGATTTTTTTAAAGAAACGCATGGGAAATTGTTTTACAATAAAAATGCATTGTAAATAATTTCTCAATAGAAAGGCACAGGAAATTATTTTACAATAAAAATACATTGTAAATAATTTCTCAATAGAAAGGCACAGGAAATTATTTTACAATAAAAATGCATTGTAAATAATTTCTCAATAGAAAGGCACAGGAAATTATTTTACAATAAAAATGCATTGTAAATAATTTCTCAATAGAAAGGCACAGGAAATTATTTTACAATAAAAATGCATTGTAAATATTTTTTCAATAGAAAGGCACAGGAAATAATTTTACAATAAAAATGCATTGTAAATAATTTCTCAATAGAAAGGCACAGGAAATTATTTTACAATAAAAATGCATTGTAAATAATTTTTCTGTAAAAATGCCACGGAAATGGTTTAACAGTTAAAAGTCTTGTCAGATTATTTTACAATATAATTCCCTGTAAACTGTTTTATTATAGACATGCATCGAAAACTATTTTACTATAAAAAGGCGTGGTAAATTATTTTACTGTAAAATGCATTGTAAATGAATTTATTATATATATGTATTGGAAATTATTCGACTATAGAAATGCATTGTAAATGATTTTACTATAAAAATACATTGGAAATTATTTTCCGCTAAAAATGCATAACGAATTATTTTACTATTGAAAACCTTTGCAGATCATTTTACAACAGAAATCCATTGGAAATTATTTACTATGAAAATGCATTGAACATTCTTTTAATATAGAAATGCATTGCAATTGAATTTACTTAAGAAATTCATTGAAAAGTATTTTGGAAATGAAATGTCTTAAACATTACTATAAAAATGCATTTGAAATTATTCTATCATGTAAGTATCATATTTTTTGCTGCCTCCCACCAGACAGGACTTGACACAAGGTCAATGATCCGAAGGCTGATTATGGTGGGGATTTAAGGGAGGGGAAGGTCGGGCATGAGTCGAGGCTCGAACCCTGCTAGTCTATGCTGGTCATCGACCCACTAAGTGCAATGTGGGCCTGATGAACCTGGCTGGTCTTGAACCCACGTATGCCTGCTTGTAGGTGTCAATGTTGCAGCTCACCCCCACCCCCCAAGGTGTCCCAGCCGAAGCCGGGGGCCTTTCGGCCTCGAATCTGCCATTGATTTTGATACCCCGTCCGGCACGAAGTATGTTGTAAATATTTTCAATAGAAAATCTAAGGAAATTGCTTGGTTATAAACATTGATTAGAAAATATTTTACATCGAAAATTATCTTAACATAAAAATCAATAGGAACTTATTTGATTATTTACATAAAAGATTATTTCGTATTAATTTTATATTGCAAATTATTATACTATGCAATTAACGTTATTTTATTTAAAATCACATTGAAAATAATTATACAATAGAAATAGGAGGTGCCCGTGGTGTAATGGTTATCGAGTTCAAATCCTGGACGAGACTGATTGCATTTCACATAGCACTAATACCCTTGGGAAAGGTATGAATCCAATTATTCCTAAACTAAAAATTATTTTACCGTAGAATATGTATTGGGAACTAAATACTATTTGCTAGAAAAATATGAATTAGAAACTATAGGATATATTTGCATTGGAACCTAAAACAAAGTTTTACTAAAGAAATCATTTTGCTATAGAAATATGTAAGCACAATTATTTTACTATTGAAGTATGTATTGGAAACTAAAAAAATATCTGCTAGAAAAATACATTTTGGAAACTGTAGAAATTATTTTGCTATAGAAATATACATTATAACGAAAAAAATCATTTTGCTAAAGAAATTATTTTGTAATAAAAATATGTATTGAAAACTAAAAAATATTTTGCAATATAATTTGTTTTGCAGTAGA
>OY757944.1:42574709-42592209 GCA_963585895.1 Sepioteuthis lessoniana | reverse complement strand
CCGGAAGTGGCATATTCCGGCCTGGCTAGCCATGAGAATAGATTGAGTGGGCGTAAAACAATAATATAACTCGGCACAAGAAGTTTGAGTTAGTTGGAGATCAGATGAGTTGGAGACAAGATTCGGTAGAGAGAACAGCACCCAGTGGAGAGGGCCCCCTGGCCTCCGGTTGAGCAGTCCAGGAGAACGAGAACGACACGCGGCTATGTCCGGAGGGGCTGGGGAGGTCAATATGTTGCAATCTTTGTTCGGTCTCCAACTCCCTCTCACACACAACTCTTTCAATAAAGTGAGAGGTATGTTTTTTAAAGAAGTCTTCGCTCGTCTTTATTATTGTATTGAGTATACAACGGTATACCAGTGACGTTTTAATGTGATTTGTGTGTGTGCGTGTGTGTATAGTGATGATTTTAACTAAGGAGCGAATTATCATCATCATTGCATTATTAAAAAAATGAATTTTTTGATTTGACGTGTAAGCATGATAGACGAAAATGTATGCTGGGTCTAGAACGAAAGGAAAATAGGTGAGGAGGGAATATCGTGGTGTGGAGACGTGTTATATTATACTATAATATATTATGGAGTATTATGCAATACTAGTGTTATGTTGGAATATGTTCTGTGTTGGATTACAATAATAATTTGTATTAGTTGTCTATCTTATGTTAATGTTATATTACGTATACGTTATTGTAATCTATGATCATATTTACCAACCCCTCCGCTCGGGCAGGATATGACACAAGGTCAATTTTTAAGCGGAGTTTAACAGGTTTGAATTCAGAGTTTTCCTTTTCCTAGACTAGTTGCCTCACCAAGGCTGAAGAACCTAGTCTGCCCTACTATTTACCCATAGCTGGAAGGAGAATAATTGGATTCATACCTTTCCCAAGAGTATTAGTGCTATGTGAAATGCAATCAGTCAGGTCCAGGATTTGAACTCGTGTCGCCGTGTCCATATCCTGCGACAATAACCATTACACCACGGGCACCTCCATAATCTATGATGGTATGTGCGGGTGCTTGGAGATGGATATAAAGGTTTAATGGAGGAAAATGATACTTACGGTGCATCAGGTTTGTTGTCTAATAAAGGAAAGTGGTACTTACGGTGCGTTGAGTGTGTTGTGGTGTTATATCTATCTAACTATCTATCTATCTCCTTCGCTTGCGCTGGTTTCCTCGTGGCGGTGTGGTAGAATCTTGGATTGGCGCTACAGTCAGCTAGGTTTCGATCCCAACTTCGGGAATCTATCCTGTCTAGCCACAGTGAAGAGTTCTGATAGAACGAAACAGTCTGTCTGTGGATGACTATATATATATATTAAGTGGCATAGAACAGTGAAATATGTATAGATAGTGTGTGTGTGAGTATATATATATATATATATATGGGGGGAATGTATCTGCGTGTGTAATAGTTCATAGGTAGTTTTTTTTTTTTATCAAGGACGAATTTGACCGACGCTAACTCCCAATTTAAAAACCTTTTAGAGTAACGAATAAATTAAGAAATGAGATAGAATTAGAGAAGGAAAAACAAAAGAGCTAAAGAGAATTGGGAAGAAAGGTTTGAGAAAAACATTTGCGGGCGACAGCGTTTGTTCAGGGCAGACGACAGTTTTTAGTGAGTAGTAGAGCGTTAGAAACATGGACGAAAAGTATCAGTTCTAATAAGCTTACCACATCCTGCAAAATTGTCGACTTCGGTGTCCCGGTTGACCACAGAATAAAACTGAAAGAATGTGAAAAGAGAGATAAGAACCTCGACCTTGCTAGAGAATTGAAAAAACTATGGAACAAGAAGGTGACTATTATACCAATTGTGATTGGTGCTTTTGGCACGGTAACTAAAGGATTATTAAAAGGCCTGGAGGATTTGGAAGTTGGCAGAGAGTGGAGACTATCCAAACAACAGCATTATTGAAAACGGCCAGAATACTGAGCAGAGTCCAGGAGGCTTGAGGAGACTTGCTGTCACTCAATATCCAGTGAAAGACCATCAGCTAACGCTGATATGAAAAACTCTTATGAGTAAATAATAATAATAATAATAATAATAATAAGAAGAAGAAGAAGAAGAAGAAGAAGGAGGAGGAGGAGGAGGAGGACTTGAAGACAGCATTGACTCATCGATACAACTCGAAGACTACTTAGAAAAGCGCAGAGGAAGACTGATCACAGCCACGAGAAACAATACTGATTACACGAGAACGGAAATAACCAGAAAACAAAAATGGGAAGAAAAACAACTCTATGGATGTTTTAAACAACCAACAAGTAACATCTCACACGAAAAAAACGTGGACGTGGCTAAGAAAGGGAAACCTTAATAGAGAAACAGAATCTCTTCTAAAAGCAGCATGAAACAATCATATAAGAACCAATCATATCAAAACCAGAATAGATAAGGCACAACAAAACAATAGATGTGGTGATAGAGACAAAACGATCAAAATTATTCTTTGTAGACAAGCTTCTTAATGCATTTATATGTCCTCAAATTAAAGTGTGATGATTAGTATTAACATTAGGGGTCACAGTAATTAGTCCTTATATGAATCCCTTCATGACAACCAAATCCTTGTGTTCTTGTTAATTCTTTGCCCGTACCTGTTGAGCGAAAAAGGACATGATTTTCATTTTTGTTCATTGAACAAAACGGAGACGTTGTTTCCCCAAGTGAAACACACTAACGCGAGTTCAATAATAATAATAATAATATCGTGCCGGAGGCACGGATATCCCTGACCCTCTCTCGCCACTTCTCCCTATCGTTCATCGCCTCTGGCAAGTCTTCAGGGCTACATCCCGTATCTTCACATAGCTACTGGATGTATGTTCGAGCTGGTCGTCCTGCTTTTGCCTGGCCATATGTGGGGGCCCATAGGAGTACATCACTTATGAGCTCGTCCCTGCTTCTCCAGCAGTGACCTGCATGTTTGGTTCGTCTAACTTGGATAGTTTTCGTGATGGGAGACAAGTGGCCGTATAATTGGTGCCTTGTTGGGTGTTGCCGCCAGGACTTGTTCAATATTGCTCGCAACATTCTGGTGTAATTGCCGTCTAGCTTCTTCTCCAGCCGTTTAGTTAGCGTCCAAGTAGTGCATCCATACAGTAGTATCGATACGACCGCTGCCTGGAAGAAACTGCGTTTCATTTTATCGGTCAGGTAAAAAATCAGTTCGATAATAATCGCCCCATAATCTCTCCAATATTCGGAAGATGTGATGTATTAAACGGTTATACAAAATAATGAAAAGGATCTTGTGAAAAAGTTTAGTTCCTGTTAAGTCACAAATTATTGGTGTCAGGTCCCGAGTCAATAAAGATTAATCCAGTTTGTATCAAATCCAGAAAGGGTAAGGTTTCAAATTGGTAAATCCAAATAATAAATCTAACATTGGCAAGATGTTCTTTTTCTTGCAGATGTCAAATTAAATGGCTTAGATGAGTTGGGTTTTTTAAAGTAATTAGAAGATTCATTTTTCCCAGTATGCAATGTTGATGATTATTTATTTCAGACAGGAAGCTGTTTATGTCTGTTCAGGAATGCAGTGAAATTCCCACAAAAGATTATGTACAATATAATAACCTATTTTGGACTTAAATGAAATCAAAAGAACAGACAACATTACAAAACAAAATAAAGATAGTTTATTTCAGACAGAAAGTTGTTTATGGCTATTACCCAAGATAATTCAACAGTGCCTGTTAATGGAATGCAATGAAATTTCCACAACAAAAGATTGTGTACAATATAACCTATTTTGGACTTAAATGAAGTCAAATGAACAAACATGACAAAATGAAATAAAAACAGTTTATTTTTTAAATATTGGACAATTTTATAACATCATAGAAATAATCTTTTTATATACATTCTTATTTACTTTTCTTAGTCATTCTCATCTAATTCAATATTTTATTATATTAAAACTTACCCTTGTATGTACAGAGTGAATATTTTTGTTCATTTCTATTTTATAAAACCCCCTGACTTACCTAAGCCATTTAATATGATGTTTATAAATATAGGTAATGCTGATGGAAGATGTAACATATTAAATGATAATCCAAAATATAGGAAATAAACTAGTAAAAAAAAAACGTGTAGTTCCAGTTAACTCAAAAATGATTGGTATTAAGTCTCGAGTTAATAAAAATTACATAATCCAGCTAAGTATTAAATCCTAAACGGATAAATTTTCAAATAGTAAATCCAACATTGGCACGATGTTCGTTTTCTTGCAGGAGATGTCAAATTAAACGGCTTACATGAGTTAGTTTGGGTTTTTTTTTAATAGTAATTGGAAAATTCATTTTTATCCGAATGCAACGTGGATGGTTATTTATTTCAGACAGGACATTGTTTTTCGCCAATATTCAACAGTGCTCAATATCGGCGGTAAAGCGAATAGAGATCAATGTTTTAATTGTGTAGACACCGGGTCAACGGTGTTTGGTGACCATCAGTTTCTCGCCAATGTAATCATATGGTTATATCTCACAATTGCTTTTTTATGCTTTTTCAAGGTCAAATTTAAATAAACGGATGTCCCAATTAAGTGAATGACCCAGTTATCAGGAATTTCTAATTTCAATGTTTAAGACTCAATTCAATATTTAATGACCGAATATGGCTATATATAATAATTGCTTTTTTATGGATTTTAAAACCTCTTTTGAATTAACAGAAATCCCAATTAACTGAAGGCCGAATTAAGAGGAACTTATTATTTTAATGTCTTAAATTCAATTCAATATTTAACGACCGAATATAGCTATATATAATAATTGCTTTCTTATGGATTTTAAAACCTCTTTTGAATAAACAAAAATCCCAATTAATTGAAGGCCGAATTAAGAGGAACTTATTATTTTAATGTCTTAAATTCAATTCAATATTTAACGACCGAATATAGCTATATATAATAATTGCTTTCTTATGGATTTTAAAACCTCTTTTGAATTAACAGAAATCCCAATTAACTGAAGGCCGAATTAAGAGGAACTTATTATTTTAATGTCTTAAATTCAATTCAATATTTAACGACCGAATATAGCTATATATAATAATTGCTTTCTTATGGATTTTAAAACCTCTTTTGAATAAACAAAAATCCCAATTAACTGAAGGCCGAATTAAGAGGAACTTATTATTTTAATGTCTTAAATTCAATTCAATATTTAACGACCGAATATAGCTATATATACTACTTGCTTTCTTATGGTTAGGAAGACCTTTTTTGAATAGATGTTCCAATTAACCGACGCCCCTATGAAGTGGGATTTATTACTTGAGCCAAGAACATATCGATTATTTATACAAAAATACTAATGATTGAATTTGCCCAGTCGGCTGGGGCCGTAGAATACACTGACTGCTTCTTTGTAAAAGGGTAAGACCCCTTCCCCCAACGGGTGTCCTGGATATGACACTAAACAATCTGATGGTGAGGTTCCAGTAATGCTGGAGCTTTGGGGAATGCGGAGTACCCCTTTATTGCCATCGCTCCCAGGTCCACTCTGGCCCGGAGTGGTAGCACCTGATAAGGGTCCTATCTATGGGTTAAATAGAACTAAACCGTGCTTCATTCACTATACTGATTTTTGCATTTAAACTGCGTATTTATGCTAAACTTAATTGTTTTGAATAGAACTGTTTTTGACATTGAAACTGTACTTACATTAAACTGAATTGTTATCTGTAAAACTGCTTTGACATTCAACTGTGTGTAAACAAAATTAACTGAATTAGAACTGTTTGAATAAACTGAATAGTTTGAAATAGAAATGTTTTTAACAATTAAACTGTGTACTCATACTAGATTGAATTATTTGAAATACAACTGACTATTTGTATAAAAATGGATTTGGTGTTAAATAACATCCAAAGGTTGATATGCCATAAAACCCAAACAACCAACCAACAAATGATCGAACATATAGTTATCTATAACTTTTAGTGGAGGTGCCTGTGGTGTAATGGTTATCGTCGTAGGAATTGGACACGATGATACGAGTTCAAAACCTGGACGAGACTGATTGCATTTCACATAGCACTAATACCCTTGGGAAAAGTATGAATCCAATTATTCTCCCTCCAGCTATGGATAAATAGTAGGACAGATTAGGTTCTCCAGCCTTGGTGAGGCAACTAGTCTAGGAGAAGGAAAACTCTGAATTTAAACCTGTTAAACTCCGCTTAAAAAATTGACCTTGTGTCATATCCTGCCCGAGCGGAGGGGTTGGGTAAATAGGATCTATAACTTTTAAATACAGCTATCTATAACAGTTTCTTTCTTATAGTTTTCCTAGACCTCTTTTAAATAAATAAATGTCCCCATTAACCGGTTGCCCAATTAACAAGAATCTTTTCTTTTACCTAAGTTAGATATCTGATTCCTTGTAGCAGTTAAGATGCCAGGATCTTATTTCTTACTCTCCCCAAGTAAAGAGACTTGCCCACCCCCCTAACCAAAAGTGAGTGGACATGAAGTCCTCTTTGTTCGCTTAATTAATCTACCCCGGGTGAGGTAGGGAAATACAACGCCTTTTCATCTTTTTATTTACCCATCAGGTCCGCAAAAAGACTTTTACTGACTTGTTTGCTGGTCCAACAATTGACGAGACGCTTCACTGAATACTACTTACACATCGCTAAAAGCAAGACATTCTCAATGATATAATTATTCCACTTATCAAAATCATAAATGTGTGAGATAGATAGATAGATAGATAGATAGGGAATATCAAATCGAGAAAGAAAGAAAGAAAGAAAGAAAGAAAGAGCAAACTGAGATAGACTGGTTGATGGGGAATAACAAACTGAGAAAGAAAACTGAGATAGATAGATAGATAGATAGATAGGGAATATCAAATCGAGAAAGAAAGAAAGAAAGAAAGAAAGAAAGAAAGAAAGAGCAAACTGAGATAGACTGGTTGATGGGGAATAACAAACTGAGAAAGAAAACTGAGATAGATTGATAGATAGATAGATAGATAGGGAATAACAAACCGAGAAAGAAAGAAAGAAAGAAAGAAAGAAAGAAAGAAAGAAAGAACTGAGATAGATAGATAGATAGATAGGGTATAACAAAATGACAAGGAAACGATGAAACAAAGAATAAATTGACGTTGAAAGAAAGAAAGAAAGAAAGAAAGAAAGAAAGAAAGAAAGAACAAAGATAGACGAACTGATAGGGAATAACAAACTGAGAAAGAAAACTGAGATAGATAGATAGATAGATAGATAGATAGATAGATAGATAGATAGATAGGGTATAACAAAATGACAAGGAAACGATGAAACAAAGAATACATTGACGTTGAAAGAAAGAAAGAAAGAAAGAAAGAAAGAAAGAAAGAAAGAACCTTTAAATATATATTAGATAAATAGAAAAGAAAGAAAGAAAGAAAGAACAGAGATAGACGAACTGATAGGGAATAACAAACTGAGAAAGAAAATTGAGATAGATAGATAGATAGATAGATAGATAGATAGGGAATAACAAACCGAGAAAGAAAGAAAGAAAGAAAGAAAGAAATAGATTGATAGATGTGATCAAAGAAAGAATGGAAAAAATGGCTTTCCAACCCGAGAGAGTGATCATTGAAACTGTCGTGGATCAAAATGAGAAATGCACAAAGTAATTTACAATATTTTTTTTATTATCTAGTTTGGTAAATTCCTAAAAGTAAGAGGTATTCAGTAAGAACTCAATTCACTAGCAAAAGTCTGTTAACCTAACTCTCTAAGGAATACACAACACGAAAGACCCCGAGAGTAAATCAGAACTTCCCAGCCATAAAAGCCAAATTATTAGTCAATATGATTCCTAGAATAATGACCACTTCGTCTCACAACGTCAGATATCATTAAGATGGTCGATATGTAGTTGACTGAAATGAAGTGTTCAATTTACCGTATTTGAAATACATCACAAAGCAAGAGGAGGCTGTTTGAGGTTTCACGAGGTTAATATATTTTCTGAAGAGAAAAAATAAGCTAATGAATTTTATCCCAAAAGATTATAGACCTTTCTTTCTTACTTTCTTTCTTTCTTTCTAAAGATTGAAATTGACTTTCCGCCCTGTCTGCTGGGTTCAAAATACGCTAACTGTATCCCCTGTCGAGGGCTAAACCCCACAAACCCTAATGAGTGTCTTGATGTGACACTAAACTGCGTCAACTTCAGTCCTGCAGCTTTGGGGAATGTGTAGT
Organism: Sepioteuthis lessoniana; assembly: GCA_963585895.1. Classification (NCBI taxonomy): domain Eukaryota; kingdom Metazoa; phylum Mollusca; class Cephalopoda; order Myopsida; family Loliginidae; genus Sepioteuthis; species Sepioteuthis lessoniana. The sequence goes on along the minus strand of OY757944.1, from coordinate 42,583,979 downwards.
ACCCCTTCATTGTCATTACTCCTAAGTCCACTCTGACCCAGATTGGTAGTACCAATTAGGATCCTTTCTATGGGTCAAATAGAACTAGAGTCCTGAATATGACACGGAAATGCCTGATGGTAAGGCTCCAGTCCAAGAGTTTTAGGTAACGTGGAATACCACTTCCTTGCCATTACTCACAGGTCCACTCTGACCCGGAGAGGTAGTACTTGTTAGTGTCCCATCTTTAAGTCAAATAAAACTGTTTAGTCATTTTATAAAACTTGAAACCAATTAACTGAGTGAACAAACAATTAATATTAAATCAAATTATGGATATTTGATAGCAATGCTTGAAACTACTTATCCATATGCAAATAGAACTATTACTGTTAGATAGCAATACTTGAAACCATTTAACTGTGTGCAATCAATAAATAGCAATACTTGAAACAATTTAGATGCGAGCGAACAAGTAAGCTCAATTCATTAAAAAATAGCGTTACCTACAAACTATTCCTTAAAAATCATGTAAGATATATGTATGAACATGAACTGGCATTGAATAACCCATAAGGGTTGATATGACATCAAACCAAATAACCGCTTGCAAACAATTACACTACTAGAGGCGGCCATTCATGAATTTATATTAGTTTTGCTCAAAGCCAAGTGAATGAGGCACTCAGTGAGAATGGAAATCACTAGTAACGGTTTAGGGAAACTAGGTTGCTAACCATTGCACTCGGTGAAGCCGCACCAAAATATCAAACGTAGCTTATTTTTGCACCCCCACCCCACCCTACCCAGCATTTGGCGCCCCGTGAGAATCGAACTCATCATTTCTTATTTATGGTTTTGCGAAACTAGCTTGCTAACCATTTGACGACGTGAGACTCCCATTCATGAATTTATAGTATCTCAGTTTGGTGCAAGGCCAGGGGGTATGGACGCCCAGTGAGAATCGAACTCACTAGCAATGGTCAAGTTTGCTTGCCATTACACCGCGTGAGGCGAACAAAGAATAATAACCTTAGCTTATTTTTGCACATTGCTTCGAGGATAGAGTGCCCCAGTGAGAATCGAACTCGTTCGTATTAGTCTCGCTTACAAACCATTACACTATGCTAGTCGACCCATTCATAAATTTATAGTATCTGAAATATATCACGAAGCAAGTGTCTCATTCAGTCGGCTGTTATCTGAAATATAGGTTATACACACTTAATGTATTTTATGAAGAGGAAAATGAGCTAATTAATTTTATCGCAAAAGACTATAGACCTTTTTTCTTTTCTTTTTCTTTCTGACCTTTAAATTGTCTGCTTGGAACGCGTAGAGAACGTTGTATCAAAACAAGAGAAGCTTCGGTATTTGCAATATTGAGCACTGCGAAAACCTGGCAAATACCATAGAGAACGGGAAAGAAGAGCGAAAATGAGAAAAGAAAAGAAAGGGAGATAAGGTTCCTTGTTGTATGTGCTATCTTTATGGTCGACTAGCATATTGGTTTGCCGGACAGATATTGCCTTATAACTCACCCAAAGCGTCCGTAACCATCCGCAGTACTGCTGTCGCTCGTCAGAATAAAACAAGCCGTATTTCATGGCAGCGTTATTAACTGGTTCGGCCCTAATTTTTAGCTGCCTTAAATGGGTGTCGCCATCTGGTGGAAGATGGACGACACCCGATTAGTCGTAGGCGCGCTGCTTGGGCTGGTAATGACTGTTAGATTAGATCCACAATGGGACTGCTACTGCCACGGCTGCAACTCGGGGAAGGTAGGTCCTTCGGTAGACGATGAGGATGACGATGACGGACATGGCTGGTTCAATTGGAAAAATCGGTTGTTTGTATTGATCTACTTTCCAATGCAAACACCAATACCTCGGCGGGTATTCGGGTTTCTAGAAGAAGAAGAAGAAGAGGGAATAAAAAGCCAACGTTGAAGAAGAAGAAAGGGGAGAAGAGGAGAAGATTGAGAATAAAGAAGCAACGTAGGGTGGGAAGAAGAAGAAGGAATAAAGAGACAACGAAGAAGAAGAAGAAGAAGAAGAAGAAGAAGAAGAAGGAATAAAGAGGTAACATAGAAGAAAAGGAGAATGAGGAGAATAAAGAAGCAAATAAGGGTGAGAAGAAGAAGAAGAAGAAGAAGAAGAAGAAGAAGAAGAAGAAGGGAATAAAGAGGCAACGTAGAAGAGGAGGAGGAGGAGGAGGAGGATAAAGAAACGAAGTAGGGTGGGGAGAATAAGAAGAATAAGAGGGACAAGGTAGAAGAAGAAGAAGAGGAGAAGGAAGAGAACAAGGAACCAACGTAGGGTGAGTAGAAGAAGAAGAAGAAGAAGAAGAAGAAGAAGAAGAAGAAGAAGAAGAAGAGGGAATAAAGGGACAGAGTAGAAGAAGGGGTAGAAAAGGAGAAGGAGGGGAATAAAGAAGCAACGTAGGGTGAGAAGAAGAAGAAGAAGAAGAAGAAGAAGAAGAAGAAGAAGAAGAAGAAGACGGAATAAAGAGACAACGTAGAAGATGAAGAAGAGGGAATAAAAAGCCAACGTTGAAGAAGAAGAAAGGGGAGAAGAGGAGAAGGTTGAGAATAAAGAAGCAACGTTGGGTGGGAAGAAGAAGAAGGAATAAAGAGACAACGAAGAAGAAGAAGAAGAAGAAGAAGAAGAGGGAATAAAGAGGCAACGTAGAAGAAAAGAAGAATGAAGAGAATAAAAAAGCGAAGAAGGGTGGGAAGAAGAAGAAGAAGAAGAAGAGACAACGTAGAAGAAGAGGAGAAGGAGGAGAATAAAGAAACGAAGTAGGGTGGGAAGAAGAAGAAGAAGAAGAAGAAGAGGGACAAGGTAGAAGAAGAAGAGGAGGAGAAGGAAGAGAACAAGGAACCCACGTAGTGTGGGTAGAAGAAGAAGAAGAAGAAGAAGAGGGAATAAAGGGACAACGTAGAAGAAGAGGTAGAAGAGGAGAAGGAGAAGCAACGTAGGGTGGGAAGAAGAAGAAGAAGAAGAAGAAGAAGAAGAAGAAGAAGAAGAAGAAGAAGAAGAAGACGGAATAAAGAGACAACGTAGAAGAAGAGGAAATAAGTGACGAAGAAGCAGAAGAAGAAGAGTAGAATAACGAAGCAACGTTGGGTTAGAAGAAGAGGAAGAAGAAGAAATAAAGAAGTATCGTAGAAAAGATAAGAGAAGAGAAAGATTGGTTTGGTTTCTTTGTTTAACGGTTTATCAACCTTCGTGGGTTATTTAAAGCCGAAGTCGTCCTTGTAAAAGAACACTATTGATATTATCTAACCCATTGCTGGAGGAATAACAGAGTTTATACCATACCCAAGGGTATTAGTCAAGAAGTGAACGTTATAATGCGACAGGATTTCGGACTCTTACTAGGGTGTTGCAGTCCAGCACTTTAGCCATTACGTCACGGGTACTACTCTGTTCAGCAATTAAGAAAAATAAGAAAAACAGTAAGAAGAAGATGCGCAAAGAGAAAAGGAATGTATGATTGGCAACGTGAAGAAGAAGAAGAAGAAGAAGAAGAAGAAGAAGAAGAAGAAGAAGAAGAAGAAGACTGGAAATACTCACTGAGAAATAAGAAGTATTTGTTTGCGAGTGCAAAAATAGTTTGTGCCTCTTCCTAGAAAAAAAATGAAAATTTTAGCCTGAGGGACTCAGTATCTAATTATAAGATCAACTTTATCTTGTCACCGTGGATCTAATCACTTTTTTCTTTTGCTTGACTGAACTGGAAGGCGTTTTCCATTTACTCCCGAGTGAAACCTTTTGATGTTAGATCAAGACATTTGACAAACACCGTAAAGTTCTCACTCCTTTTATGTTCGCTTTCATATACCACTGTTTCTCTCAGAGACCTTGCAACCTCAGGGGATGTAGTAAAGTAAAGTTGGCAACCTTAGTCGAGGGTAACCCGAAGGCTTCCTTTTTAATAGCTACTGCACGGAAGTGTAGGGGAGAGCGCTACTCCATTCTCTTGATCCTTACCTTATAATGCTGAGTGTTAAGCAAGGTGGCATCAAGTACTGTTTTTTAGTCTTTGGTATGACTCGACCTGGGATTGAATCCCGGTCTCCCGGACTATTGGCTAACACTACTCATTAGGCATTAAATAACCCACAAGGGTTGATATGGCATAAAACCCAACCAATGACACCCAGCAAATGAAAGAGAGACGTATGGTATTGTAGAGACACTCAGAAAATGAAGGCACAATTTTATCGGACGTCATTTTAGATGAATTACTCATCAAAAATCCGTAGCATTCATGTTCAACACCAGGACGACAATTAAAATTAAAAATGACAAAATCTCAGAGACCTTGCAACCTCAGGGGATGTAGTAAAGTAAAGTTGGCGACCTTAGACGAGGGTAACCCGAAGGCTTCCTTTTTAATAGCTACTGCACGGAAGTGTATGGGGAGAGCGCTACTCCATTCTCTTGATCCTTACCTTATAATGCTGAGTGTTAAGCAAGGTGGCATCAAGTACTGTTTTTTTAGTCTTTGGTATGACACGACCTGGGATTGAAGCCCGATCTCCCGGACTATGGGCTAACACTACTCATTAGGCCAATGCCCCCCACCTCAGTTGAAGGTCAACCAGTTGGCATTACTGCAAGTGATTCAAATACGGTCACACTGCCAGCATCAGATACAGAGTTCATCTCTTTTCTGGAATTCCAGAATATCCAGAGTGAGCTAGATGTGGACGATTGTCCAATTGCTCAGAAACGAGCCCATCCTCAAACGAATTCGGAACCCCCGTCTTCAGAATCACAACCACCTCCACACCGAAGGAGACGTGCTTATACCAACTCAAGACGGAGAGAGGAAATCAACCCAAATGTTACTTCAGACCCTGAAACTCAGAGTCTTAATCCTACTCCCAATACCGAACTACCAAAACGTTCTAACAGAACCCGCAAAACCCCGATCGATGGAGCGACTTCATCCCGTATCATTAAAATAGAATGAGGGAGAATGAAATAAGTAAATAAAAAGTAAAGTTGGCGACCGTAGTCGAGTGCGACCAGAAGGCTCCCTATTCAATAGCTACTACACCGAGGTGTAGGGATGGGCGCTATTCCTTTCCCTGGATTGCTCCGCTTTACCCTGGATACGTACCTTATATTGTAGAGTGTTACGCAAGGAGGTATCAAGTACCATTTTAAAGTCTTTGGTATCACACGACCTGAGATTGAACCCAGGTCACCTGGACGGACCTCCCATATTTTATGATTACCTCCCTTCCTGGAGAACCCTTTAGTTAAGTGCCTAATAATAAAATCTCACTGCACGTGTATCAGTTATTCTAAGCGGAATAAAGCTTTCTCGGGTCTTACAGTTGTTCACGTTTGTCCTTATATGTAACAAGTAAATAAACTGGAAACCTTTCTGCCCCCTTATCTCTTGTGCCTCGTCACCATCGTGGACTAAAATTCACCCCAAAGCCAATTGAACGCTTTATGCCCTTTTCTTGAGGATAAAAACATCGGCCCATACTAATAATCTACAAATGCCTCGGTCGAGTAAACTTTTCACTGGTCGAATCCAATCAGCCATAAAGACGGATACACGAGATCTGGGCTCTGTAAATCCAAAATCCTTAATTCCAAGCGAAATCCCAAATTAAGGGTTCAAACTTTAATCCTCTTTTCCTCTCTCTTTATTTAGCCTCATACACCTGGCAAAAGTTCAGGTGTGACATAAAATTAACGCCGCGCAAACCACGCTGTTTGAATACCAAAGCAGGGGGTAATTTTTCGAAAGGAGGTCGAGCCGGCTATTTTTGCTTAAAGTCATTATTTTCAGCCTACACCGGTAAATAAACATTGTACGATGATAGATTTGAATGAATTTGAAACGTAGTTTCTCTTAATGAAAGGAAGATATTGGCCAGAAAGCGCCCTTTGAAGTTTGCCGACGATGGGAGTTTTAAACTGTCACAGAAATTTGCATAGTTCAGTTGCAATGAAACCCGTTCTCCAGACAGTAAATAAAGAAGAGAAAATATTTTATAAAATTGGTTTTGCCGGTAACTATTTGAAATCGCTGTGCATGCACAGAACATATTTGATTTGTTTAACAGCATATCATCTCCTAATGGGTTAGTTAATGCCGAAATTCGATTCATTTTTAAATGTTTGATTATAACGACTATATATATTTTATACATTGCAAACATTTTTAAATCAGATATAAACAGTCTTAAAATATATCTAAATATATATAAAAATGAATTGGATCAAATGCGGCCAAGAAATGGGGGAGAAGTCTAGAACTTCGTTATCATACAAAAATGATCCCTCACTTTACACCCAGAAACACAAATGGCAAAAACCAGTTGAGTTAATTGGTTCGGTTGGCTTCATCTGTTTAACGGCATCTCAACACCATGTGAGTTACTTTATGCTGAAATTAGATTCATTTCTGAATGTTTAATTATGATCATAATCATTTATATTTTTCAATATTCAACTGCAATCGCATTTATTTGTCCAGTTATATCGTTTCAGGTTTGGTTTGGTTTGTTGGGTTTTATGGCATATTAACCTTTGTTGGTTATTTAACGCCAAATCCATTTTTATGTAAATAATCTGTTCTATTTAAAACAATTCAGTTTAGCATGAGTACACAGTTTAATGGTCAAAACATTTCCATTTCTAACTATTCAAGCAGTTGTATGTAACAATTCGGTTAAGTGTAAATACAGTTTTAATGTCGAAAAACAGTTCTATTTCAAATAATTCAGTTAAGCATAAGCATGCAGTTTAAATGTAAGTACGGTTTAATTGTAAAAGTCATATCTATTTCAAACTATTCAGTTTTACTCAAACAATTCATTTTAGCATAAGTATGCTGTTAATTCTATTTAACCCATAGATAGGACCCTTATCAGGTGCTACCACTCCGGGCCAGAGTGGACCTGGGAGCGATGGCAATGAAGGGGTACTCCGCATTCCCAAAAGCTCCAGCATTACTGGAACCTCACCATCAGATTGTTTAGTGTCATATCTAGGACACTCGTTTGGTGGGGGGGTCTTACCCCTCTGCAGATGTGCAGTCAGTGTATTCTACAGCCCCAGCTGACTAGGCAATATATTGTTTCAGCTATTCCTATCCAATACTAATAATTCTTCAACACATCTACTTCAGCTTTTTGTAACAGTTTTTGTTTCATATAATAATCATTTGTTTGCTAACAGTTACATGTTTTCAAGTAACTAATAGATAATAATCCTTTGTAAGCCAAATTCTTAATAAAAATAATTTACACACTGTTATATGGTATCAAGTATTCCGATCTAACACAAATAATTTTAAAATCATCTATTTTGCCTATTGATGAGATACCAACAGGTACTGCCACTCTGGGAATAATGACTCCACTATCCTAAGAGCTCGAACCTCGCCACCAGATGCAGTAAATGCAATAATTAAAACAGCTTTCTTGAGGAAGGTCTTAACTCTCTACAACGGATGCAGTCAGCGGATTCTAAGCAGCGTTAGTGTACAGAATAGCCCATCTTAAAATGATGGATTCGATTTCTTTGTTTAATGGCATATCAACCTTTCTGGGTTATTTAATACCAAGGTCATCCTTGTAGAAGAACAATAGTAGGACTATTTAACCAATAACTCGGAGCTGAAGGGGTTCCGAATTTTCCTTTGGGCATTAGTCCTAAAGTGAACGTAATAGGGTGACTGGAGTTCGAACTCGCTTACTACGATGTTGCAGTCCAGCACCATTAGCCAATATGCCATGAGACTTCACCAATTTGGATGTACGTTAATTATTTTGATATACAAAGATTATATAGAAATATAATTTTTACATTCACCATCCAGATAAAAATAAGTTTCCAGTCTAGTCGGGCGGAGCTGTGAAATACAGTGACAGCTTCCCTGCATAGGGATAAGACCCCCTCCCACAACGAGTGTCCTGAATATGACACAAAAGAATTTTGAAAACGATTTTAATTTTTTTTTTTTTTTGTAAAACATATGAATCTTTTTTCATACTGACTTATGATCAAATGACACTGAAAGCACTGGTTCCCCTTCAAATCATCGAAGTTAAACAGCAATGAGTCTACTCAGTAATTAGATGGGTAACCACTCAGAAAAAAGCAGTTGTGGTAAGCAATCTAAATAAAGCTTGATTCTTGGCATTATTTCCACTAAAACTGGTAGTAGACTGAAGATATTTCTGCCCAGCTTTCCTGCAAGAGTTGCCAAAGGTAAACCACACCTGTGCCTTGTTTAGTTCTAATTTATCGGTCATATTCATCCCACACCAGTTCAATGGGATTTAAGTCCGCTGATTGCGTCGGCCAAGACATCAGTTAAAGGACATGCTGTTCCTCTTTGCTTTTAATGTACCGATGGCTGAGTTTACTTGTATGCTTTTGGTCATTATCTTGCATGAGTACAAATCTTTGACCCACAAGCCGCGTTCCAAATAGGATTGTGAGATGCTGCATTATGCTATGATAGCCGGTCTGATTCAATTTGCCCTTCACCTGGAGCAAACCCCCAACTTTGCAAGTGGCAACCCCCACATCATAACACACCCTCCTCCATGCTTTCCAGTTGGTGTGGTACAGGAGGTTACAACTCTTTCACTAACTCTTCGCCACACATAGACACATCTATTTGACCCAAAGATTTCAAATTTTGATTTCTCAGTCCAAAGGACTTTATTCCACTGCTCTATTGTCCAGTTTTTATGTGCCTTGGCTCACTGTAGCCTTTTGACATTGTTTTGTTTCCTCAACAATGGTTTCTTGATACCAATTCTGCCATATAGGCCAGCTTCACAGAATCTTCTCTTTCCCATACAGATGTTGAGGCATTTTTTTTTCACAATATAGGTTCAGTTGTGCAGGAATGTTTGGAGCAGTCAGCCTTGTCTCACACCAGCTGGTGACTCTGATGAAACTGTCCTCTGCATAGATAAAACAAGAAGTATCTAGCAAGGTATAGTTCAAAACAATATAGTTAAATGTGAGTTCAAATGGTGGTATAATGTAACTTCTAAAAAACGTTTAAATCATACTCAGTACTTGAGAAAAACGGCTTCAAATCAATTTTTCAAAAGATATCTGTTTATACAATGGTCAGAATTACCGCAGAAGACTTGTATTGAGTATCATAAAAAACATACGTTGTGATGCTTAACTTGTTTGACTAAATATAACACTTTTACGATGAGACATAAAATTTTTTGAAGGTGGCCAAAAACATCTTACTGTTAGATATATATATATATATATATATATA
>OY757944.1:42242209-42572209 GCA_963585895.1 Sepioteuthis lessoniana | reverse complement strand
GAAAGAATGTGAAAAGAAGGATAAGTACCTCGACCTTGCTAGGGAATTGAAAAAACTATGGAACATGCAGGTGACAATTATACCAATTGTAATTGGTGCATTTGGAACGGTAACTAAAGGATTACTAAAGAGACTGGAGGACTTGGAGGTAGGAGGACGAGTGGAGACCATCCAAACTACTACATTTTTGAGAACGGCCAGAATACTGAGAAGAGTCCTGGAGACTTGAGGAGACTTGCTGTCACTCAGACTCCAGTGAAAAACCATCAGCTAACACTGATGTGAAAAACTCTAATGAGTAAATGATAATAACAACCTGCCGAATAGTTGACTTTGCCGTTCCAGCTGACCCCTGGGTAGAATTAAAAGAAAGCAAAACGAGAGACAAGTACCTAGACCTTGCTTGAGAACTGAAAAAACGATGGAACATGAAAGTGACGGTGATACTAATTGTAAATGGTTCGTTCGCTACAGTAACCAAAGGAATGGTAAAGGAGCAGGAAAACTTGGAAATAAAAAGACGAGTGGTGACCATCCAAACTACGGCATATTATTATATCATCGTCATCATCATCAAGACGTCTTGACAGCATGCATTCTCTTGACTGACGTTCACCGTCCTTTCCTATCGGCAATCGCTCTGGATAAGTTCTCTTTCTTTCTTTATTTATTTTTTTCTTTATTTCTTCCTTGCCTCTTTTTCATTCCTTCCTCCCTTTCTTTCTTTCTTTCTTTCTGTTTTGCCTTTTTCATTCCTTCCTCATTTTCTTTCTCTCTTTCTTTCTTTCTTTCTTTCTTTCTTTTGTTTTTTCTTCTGTTCTTCCATTTTTTTCATTCATTCTCCCTTCTTTCTTTCTTTCTTTCTTTCTTTTTCCTTATTTCTTTTTTTCTTCCTTCCTTTATGCTTTGCTTTTTTCTTTTTTCTTTCTTTCGATCTCTCTTTCTTTCTTTCTTTCTTTCTTTCTTTCTTTCTCTCTTTCTTTCCCGAGGATGCTGTATTTGTTCTCTGGCATTTTTTAAGCAGTAGGACATTAGTTTATCCACAACCCCTGTGCAGGGTTCGAGTCTCATTGGGTGCCTCTTTCATATGGCCTTGTGCCACATCTAAGCAAAATGCTAAGTAAATTACCACAACCCCTGTTTAGGTGTTTTTCCATGACACTTGTTCAATCTCACTCGGCACCCATTGACATCGAGGTTATTTCCAGGTTACCACATCATACACCAGTAGCACACGATGAAACACTTGTTCACTATAATATATGCGTTTTTTAAATATTCCTATCTAATATAAACAGATCTATTTGACCCGTAGGTTTAGTTTAGTTCCTTCATTTAATGGCACATTAACCTTCATGGGTTATTTAATGCCAAAGCTATCCTTTTAAAAGAACAGTAAGTAAGTAAAGTTGGCGACTATAGTCGAGGGCAACCGGAAGGCTCCCTTTTCAATAGCTACTACACCGAGGTGTAGAGGAGGGCGCTACTCCTTTCTCTGGATTGCTCCACTTTACCCCTGATACGTACCTTATAATATGAGTGTTCAGCGAGTAGGTATCAAGAACCATTTTTAAGGTCTTTAGTATGACCCGACCTGGGATTGAACCCTGGTCTCCCGGAACATCGGCAAACACTCTATCCACTAGGCCAATGAGCCGGTGTCGTCGTGGTGTAATGGTTAAAGCGATGGACTGCGGAATCGTAGTAGTAATTTACGAAGCTCTTTGCTTCGATGTAGCACAAGGCCAAATGAATAGGGCACCCAATGAGACTCGAACTCATTCGTGAAAGTTTGTTAGTCTAGTTTGCTAACCATTACACCACCAGAGGTGCCCTGCGGAATCGTAGTACGCGAGTTCAAACTCCAGTCGCGCTATTACGTTCACTTTCGAGCAAATACCCTTGGGAAAGGTATGAACCCCCTTATCCTCCCAGTCATGGGTTACATAGTACCACAAAAGAACTGTAGTAATACTATTTAACCCATATTTGGGAAGTGGAATTCATCCAAAGAGTATCAATTCAAGAGTAAACGTAATAGCGCAAATTGAGTTCGAACTCGCTTGCTAAGATATTGCAGTTTAGCTCGTTAACCACTACGTGACAGGGACTTCTTCTATTATCCATAGATGAGATACTAACAGTAATGGAAGTACTTGTTTTGCTTTTCAGCCATCATTGTTGATTTTTAAAGATGAATATATTTAACAACAAATAAATATGCTACTTTAAATTTTATGTGGTTGTAAACTTTTGCATTTATTGTAACGCCTTGCAGAATAGGAATTTAAATTTGGGATTTGACACACTCGATAATAAAAATGAAAAATTAGAAATTAAAAAAAAACCTGTTAAGACTCTCCACTCTCTTCTCAAAACTTCTGCTTTTGTTTCGTTTTCTTCTTCTTCTTCTTCTTCTTCTTCTTCTTCTTCTTCTTCTTCTTCTTCTTCTTTCTTTCTTTCTTTCTTTCTTTCTTTTTACCCTATCATCTCTACGTTACTTCTTTTTCTTCCATTTTATTCTATCTTCTTCTTTCATTTTACTCGATTTTTTTGTTCCTTTTTACTCAATCTTCTCTAAGTTTCTTCTTCTTCATCACTCAATCCCTTCTAAGTTTCTTCTTTTTCTTCTTCTTTCCTTTTTACCCAATCATCTCTAAGTTGCTTCTTTTTCTTCTTCTTTCTCTCTATCCTCAACGTTTTTTCTCCTTCTTCTTTTTTCTTCTTCTTCTTCCCTTTTACTCTATCCTGTCTAAGTTTTTTCTTCTTCTTCGTTCACTCTATCCTCTCAGCGTTTCTTCTTCTTCTTCTTCTTCTTCTTCTTCTTCTTCTTCTTTCTTTCTTTCTTTCTTTCTTTCTTTTCACTCTATCCTCAGACATTTTTTCTTTTTTTTTCTTCTCTTTCTTCTTCCTTTTTACTCAATCCTCGCAACGTTTCTTCTTCTTCTTCTTCTTCTTCTTCTTCTTCTTCTTCTTCTTTATTCCGTCCTTTTCTTCTAATATAGCCTCCTTCACAATTCTCCCTTCCACATCCTTCTCTTTTTTTCTTCTTCCTCTTCTTTCATGGAGAGCCATACTTGATTGCTCACCTTGAATATATCCCAAAGAGACAAAAAAATAACAGTCGGAAAATGCCAGAGAGACAGGGTGCGGGGGTAAAGAGGAGAAGGAAAGGTACAAATAAATACGGACACTTAATGTCTTTTTACTGTTGTTAAAATCAAATTGTTTGTCAGGTTTTAATTACAATGTACAAGTGATTTGTCCAGTTTTATAAACAAACAACCCCAGTCACTTTAACATCTATTACTCTTTCTATAAATATTTACGAACCGCTGTTGAAAAGTTCTCTGCCTAACTAAGTGGCGGAATCACTTTTTTTTTCAATGATTAAAATTTGTCATGAGTTAAAAAAACGATATTAGAGGTTGCTAAAAAGTTATTCTTTCTTTCTTTCTTTCTTTCTTCCTTTTCTTTTCTTTTCTTTTCTCTTTATTTTCTTATTTCGGTATTTTGTTCATTCTTACTTACTTTCTTTCTTTTATTCTTCCTCTTTTCCTTTCTTCATTTCTATCATCATTTATTCGTTCTTTCTTTCTTTCTTTCTTTCTTTCTTTCTCTCTTTCTTTCTTTCTTTCTCTCTTTCTTTCTCTCTCTCTTTCTTTCTTTCTTTCTTCCTTTTCTTTTCTTTTCTTTTCTCTTTATTTTCTTATTTCTGTATTTTGTTCATTCTTACTTACTTTCTTTCTTTTATTCTTCCTCTTTTCCTTTCTTCATTTCTATCATCATTTATTCGTTCTTTCTTTCTTTCTTTCTTTCTTTCTTTCTCTCTTTATTTCTTTCTTTCTTTTCTTTTCTTTTCTTTTCTTTTCTCTTTATTTTCTTATTTCTGTATTTTGTTCATTCTTACTTACTTTCTTTCTTTTATTCTTCCTCTTTTCCTTTCTTCATTTCTATCATCATTTATTCGTTCTTTCTTTCTTTCTTTCTTTCTTTCTTTCTCTCTTTCTTTCTCTCTCTCTTTCTTTCTTTCTTTCTTCCTTTTCTTTTCTTTTCTTTTCTCTTTATTTTCTTATTTCTGTATTTTGTTCATTCTTACTTACTTTCTTTCTTTTATTCTTCCTCTTTTCCTTTCTTCATTTCTATCATCATTTATTCGTTCTTTCTTTCTTTCTTTCTTTCTTTCTTTCTTTCTCTCTTTATTTCTTTCTTTCTTTTCTTTTCTTTTCTTTTCTTTTCTTTTCTCTTTATTTTCTTATTTCTGTATTTTGTTCATTCTTACTTACCTTCTTTCTTTTATTCTTCCTCTTTTCCTTTCTTCATTTCTATCATCATTTATTCTTTCTTTCTTTCTTTCTTTCTTTCTTTCTCTCTCTTTGTCTTTCTTTCTTTTTCCTTCCTTACTTCCATCCATTCTTTCTTTTTTTCTTCCTTTATTTTTTCTTCCTGTATTTTGCTCAGTCTTACTTCCTTATCTCTTTTATTCTTCTTTCTTTCTTTCTTTCTTTCTTTCTTTCTTTTTAAATTCCTTTTCTTTCTTTCATCACCTTTCTTTCTTTCTTTCTTTCTTTCATCACCTTTCTTTCATCACCTTTCTTTCTTTCTTTCTTTCTTTTTTCATTCCTTTTCTTTCTTTCTTTCATCACCTTTCTTTCTTTCTTTCTTTTTTCACCTTTCTTTCTTTCTTTTTTCATTCCTTTTCCTTCTTTCTTTCTTTCATCACCTTTCTTTCTTTCTTTCTTTCTTCACATTTCTTTCTTTCTTTCTTTTTTGGAATGATATAACACTACATATCTCCGCATTTCCCTCTGATGTGTTACAGTAACTTACTGAAATCTTTATGTAAGTTGGTGGAGACTTCGTAGTGGCTCACCCGCTGAACTGTGACATCGTAGTTAACGAGTTCAAACTCCAGTCACATTGTTACGTTCACTTTCGGACTAATGCCCTTGGGAAAAAGTATGTTTTATCCCTCCAGCTATGGGTTAAATAGTATCGCCGTTGTTCTTTTACAAGAATGGTTTTGGCATTAAATAACCCAGGGAAGTTGATATCATTTAGAGCACAGAAACCGATAAGTAAGAAACCTTTATGTGACGTTGCTGCAACCTAATCTAGTGAGGCTCCAAGTATGCCATTACTCCCAAATCCACTTTGATCCAAAGTGGTAGTTCATATCAGGGTCCTATTTATGGGTCAAATAGAACCAGAATCCTGAGTATGATACTAAACTACATCTGATGGTGAGGCTTCACACCTGGAGCTCTGAGGAATATGGAGTACCCCTTCACTGCCATTACTCTCAGGTCCACTCTGTTAGGGTACCATCTATGGGTCAAATAAGTCTGTTTGATGATTATTAATATTTGATAGGAATATTTTAAATCATATAACTGTGCAAATTATTCATATTCAAAATAGTAACTTGAAAAGATGATTCTCACGGAATTTGAAGGAACAGTATTTGACTTGCCTCCCACCAGGTAGGACTTGACACAAGGTCATTTATAGTGGGGGTTTGGGGATGGGCTGCTCAAACACAAGCCGAGACTCGTGAGCTGCTGGAAAATGCTGGTCACAGGATCACAAAATGCCATGTGAACTATGCTAGCTTTTGCCAAGTCTCCCGGTACGTATGCCAGGTGACCTTGCTGGTCATAGTTTCCCTATACCCGAAGGTCTAGTGCTATGCTCATCAATGAACTTTCGTCCACCTGAAGCGGCCCGGCCAGAGCCAGGAGCCAAGAGCCAAGAGGCCGTGAAACGTTGAATTTTTTTAAGAAACGATATGATAGGTTGCTGAAATGTTATTGGCTAAACTGAGAAGGGTATCTATATTTATTTCACTATTTAATTTTTTCGGAAAGGTTAGAAAAACTTGCCAAGTGTGCTAAACGATGAACATGTAACTTCATGAGAGTAGGACATTCCATTTTAGTGGGACCAAGAACTTTTCAGCACCACTTTGTATATATTATATTGTATCATTACAAATTACTGGTAACCCAGTCGGTTGGGGCTGTAGAATACGACGACAGCACCTCTGTCGAAAGTTAAGACTCTCCCAACAAGTGTCCTGAATATAACACTAAACTCTATCTGATGGTGAGATTCCAGTCGTGGAGCTTTTGGGAATGTGGAGTATCCTTTCAATGCCATTACTCCCAGGTCAACTATGACCCGAAGGGGCAGTAACTGTTAGGGTCCGATCTAGGAGGTGGCCGTGGTGTAATGGTTATCGTCGTAGGAATTGGACACAGCGAAACGAGTTCAAATGCTGGACCAGGCTAATTGCATTTCACATAGCACTAATACCCCTGGGAAAGGTATGAATCCAACTATTCTCCCTCCAGCTATGGGTAAATAGTAGGACAGACTGTTTTCTTCAGCCTTGGTGAGGTAACTAATCTAGGAGAAGGAAAACTCTGAATTCAAACCTGTTAAACTCCGCTTAAAAATTGACCTTGTGTCATATCCTGCCTGAGCAGAGGGATTGGTAAATATAGTTAGGGTCTGATCAATAATTCAAATAGAACTATTTAACCATTGGCAATCCTTGAAACCATTTAACTGTGTGCAAACAAATGAATTATATTAAATAAAATTAGTAGTATAAGATAACAATATTTGAAACCATTTAACTGTATGCAAAATGAAACGCAGTTTCTTCCAAGCAGCGGTCGTATCGATACTGCTAAATGGATGCACTATATGGACGCTAACTAAACGTGTGGAGAAAAAGCTTGATGGCAACTACACAAGAATGCTGGAAGCAATATTGAACAAGTCCTGGAGGTAGCACCCTACAAAGCAGAAGCTTTACGGCCACCTACCACCCATCACGAAAACTTAGACGAACCAGTCATACGGAACACTGCTGGTGAAGTAGAGACGAACTAATAAGTGATATACTCCTGTGGACCCCTTCAGGACGACCATATCGAACCTACATACAGCAGCTCTGTGCCGATACGGGATGTAGCTCTGAAGACCTACCGGAAGCAATGGACGATAAGGAGGGGTGGCGAGAGAGGGTCAGGGATATCCGCGCTGATAGTGCGACATGATGATGATGGGATTGCAATACTTGAAACCATTTAAATGTGTTCAACAAATGATTAATAGGAATGACAGTAAACTGCATCTGATGGTGAGGCTACAGTCCAGGAACTTTGAGAAATGTGTAAGTTTAGGCAAGCTAGGCGACAGTAATCCAGGGCAAACCGAAGGCTCCCTTTTAAGTAGCTACTTTACAAAGATATAGAGGAGGGTGCTACTCATTTTCCTGGATTGCTCCACTTATCCTTGATCCGTACTTTATAATGTTGAGTGTTAAGCAAGGAGGCATCAAGAAAGATTTTTTTTAGTCTTTGGTATGACTTGACCTGGTCTCCCGAACCATTGGCGAACACTCTGTAGTATCCTTTGATTACCATTACTCCCAGGTCCACTCTGACTCGGAGTGGCGGTACCTGTTAGGGTCTCATCAATGGATCAAACATAACAATCTAATAATCTACTATACTTGAAAATGATTGATATTAAATAAAATTATTAGTGCTGAATAACAATACTTGAAACCATTTAACTGTGAGCAAACAAATGAGATCTCGCTCGTTTAAAAATAATTTTACTCACAAACTATTCGTTTATATATCCTCTCTCTCTCTCTCTCTCTCTCTCTCTCCATGTCTCTCTCTCCCCATGTCTCTCTCTCTCTCTCTCTCTCTCTTTCTCTCTGTGTGTATATATATATATATATATATAATGTAACTGGAAGAAAAACGCTTAATTTAAGGGTGAAAACTGGAAATGTGGATTACAGTATATATATATATATATATATATATATATATATATATATATATATATATATATAATGTTCAGGTGAAAAGAAAAGTTGAAACAATGAAAGTATTAATGATCCAGAAAAAGGGTGTTCCAGTTGAACCGTCTCATGGTCAACATATGTATATATATATATATATATAAACAGGATTTGGGATTAAATTACTCACAAGGGTTATCATACCATAGAAGACAACCAACGGGCTATAATTTGAATCGTTTAAAGAATTGTTTTTCAAATTTCTTGAAGCCATCATCTCTTTCCATTTTTGGGTCTATCATAGAACCTTATATAAATAAAAATGCCGGAGGACGCACGTCGAAGGAAATGGACACGGCAAAACCGAGTTCAAATCATGGACGAATCTGATTGCATTTCACATAGAGCTGATACCCTTGGGAAAGGTATGCGTCTTACTATTTTTCCTCCAGCTATAGGTAAATAGTAAGGCAGATTGGGCTCTCCAGTCTTTGTAAGGCAACCAATCTAGAAGAAGGAAAACTCTGTATTCAAACCTGTTAGACTTCGCTTAAAAACTGACCTTGTATCGCCTCTTGCTCATGCAAAATGGTTGGGTAAATACATATAGATAAAAATGAAATCTCGTAGACCCCCTATAGAAATATAAGTGAAATTCATGAAAAATATTCAATGAAAATCACATTTAATATTTTCACTGAATAATAACATTCAGTGAGAGAGGTGTGGTTGCCTTGCTTAGCTCAAATTGTTTAGAACATTCGCTAATGGCCCGGGAGGCCTGGGTTCAATCCCAGGTGGCGTCATACCAAAGACTTAAAAAATGGTACTTGATACCTCCTTGCTTAATACTCAGCACTCAGGTACGTATCAAGGGTAAAGTGGAGCAATCCAGGGGAAGGAGTAGCGCCCTCCCCTGCACCTCGGTGATGTAGCCATGGAAAAGGGAGCCTTCGGGTCGCCCTCGACTACGGTCGCCAACTTATATAGTATATAGTCATTGGTTGGTTGGTTGGTTGAAGGTTATTTGATGCCAAGGCCTGTTTAGACATGTATCAAATATATGATTTGTAAACAATTAGTTTATCGGTAACATTTCTAAACGAGCCAGAGTTTATTTGTTTGCACAAAGTTAAATGGTTTCAAGTATTGTTATTTAATATTAATTCAATTTAACATCAGTTATTTGTAAGCACACAGTTAAATGGTTAAACATATATGATTTGTAAGTGAATAGTTTGTACGTAATCTTTATTTTAAATGAATTAGAACTAATTTGTTTGCACAGGAGTATTGCTATTGTTTGTACACAATTAAATGTTTTCAAGTTTTACTATATAACACTCATAATTCACTTACGTTACGAGGATCATTAAATAAGTTTCCAGACTTTTTTCGTATGGGCACTCATCATATTTACCTAACCCCTCCGCTCGGGCAGGATACGACACAAGGTCAATTTTTAAGCGGAGTTTAACAGGTTTGAATTCAGAGTTTTCCTTCTCCTAGACTAGTTGCCTCACCAAGGCTGCAGAACCCAGTCTGCTCTACTATTTACCTATAAATGGAGGGAGAATAATTGGATTCATACCTTTCCCAAGGGTATTAGTGCTATGTGAAATGCAATCAGTCTCGTCCAGGATTTTGGCACTTTTATTGATAATACACACATGAAACTCTAGTCCCCTTCGAAGTGATCACTTCTGGCTGTAATGCACTTGTTGTACCGTTCCAACTACTTCTGAAAGGCCCCATGGAAGTCCTCTTGGGTGAGCGTATCAATGACCTTCGTCACAGCCTCTTTCATCTCCTCAATTGCCTCATAACGACAGCGTCTAAGCTTAGGGAATAACCAAAAGTCACAGGGAACAAGGTATGGACTATAGGGTGGGTGAGGAACTGTCTTGATGCCCATCTTGGTCAAATAGTCTGTGACAAGGATGGAGTTGTGGACTGGTGCATTGTCCTGCAGGAAATGCCACCGACCCGATTTTAAAAATGCTGGCATCTTCCGATGGAATCTCTTCCTAAACTCCCTTAAAACCTCAACATAATAACCCTAACCCTAAACCTTTAGCCAATCAACTCTGGTGTATTGACTTCCTTACTCCTCCCACACCTCTCATCATTCCTTACAGACTCCCTGCCTTCCTTAAAACTGATTCTCGATTTATGCAAGATTGTCGAAAAGCAGTCTGAAGCATTCCATATGTCGTTTCTGTGGCATTTTTTCCAAGTTTAAAACAGAATTTTCTTGCATATCGTTCTTCTAAAGTGTCCTCACGTCCAGATTGCATTTTTGAAATTTACCAGCTGTGACAATCAGGCTTTAGTAGGGTGTATTCCAATTGCTGCTGTATCTGTTGATTTGAATCTGAAATCATAAAAATTGGTCAGTCATCTCATAAGATGTATAGCAATAACATAGTGAATTTTCAAGAATCTACGACAATTTTAAATACCTGTACAAAAAAGTCTGGAAACTTATTGAATGCTCCACGTATTTGTTAACACATAGTGAAGTAGTTTCAAGTATAGCACAAAGTAATAGTTTTATAAGTATACAGTCAAATAGTTTCAAGTATTGCTCTTCAACACTTATAATTCTATTCAAATCCTATTCATTCATTCATTCATTTGCATACAATTAATGGTTCCAAGTAATCCTATCAAACACAAATAATTTTATTTACTTAAATGGCTTCAAATATTGCTATCTCACACCAATAGTTTTATTTGCATCCAGTTAAATGGTTCCAAGTTATGCTATGTAACACTAACAATTTAATTTGATATCAGTCATTTGTTTGCGCACAATTAAATGGCCAAGAAGTTCTATTTGATCCAAAGATGGGACCCTAACAGATATCACCACTTTAGGAGAGGATAGATCTAGGAATAATCGCAATGAAGGAGTACTCCACGTTCCCCAGAGTTACTGTATTAATTTTGCCTCACTACATAGTTTGAATATCGAAACAGTTCTATTTCAAACCATTCAGTTTAGTATAACCCCACTGTTTAGTTCTTTTTTACCCATAGATAGGACCCTATCAGGTGCTACCACTTCGGGCCGAGTGGACCTGGGAGCGATGGCGATGATGGGGTAATTTGTATTCTCTAAAGCTCCAGCATAATTGGAAACCTCACCATCATATTGTTTAGTGCCGTTGGGGTGGGTTTACCCTCTGCAGAGATGTAGTCGGGGTATTCTACAGCCCCACCCGACTGGGGTGCTACATGGGTGTGTTACAAGAAGTACAAATTGATGGTTCTATCAATAATCGGATAATATGAATTTTCAAGACACCTTTGCAGCGTCTGAGGACCCCTACTGTTGACGTTACGGACACCCTGTGGTTCGGAGACGACAGTTTGAAAACCACTGATTTAAAGGAGACATAGAAATGAGAATAAAAATTATCCCTTGCACATGCGCATACACCGTAGGATCTTGGAAGGCGCATGCGCATACACCGTAGGATCTTGAAAGGCGCGTTGTGTGTGGCTAACCTTTCTATAGTTTTTGCGATTTGATTTGATTTTTTTTCCTTTTTCTATTTTCTTTCTTTCATTTTATTTTGTTTATTTTCATTTATATTTTTATTTATTTTTTTTTTTTAAGTTCGTTTCGTTTCTTGTCGCCCAATTAAACATAGTGAATCTCATTTGCTTCGCGAGTAAATATAATTGATCGTCGGCAGGTCTGGGAGCCAGTCCATTTGTTCCCATCGACAATAAGACCACTTGGACTGCTGACAAGATTAATATGTTTGCTTATCCTTCTCTCGCATCGAACCAGCATCAACAACAACAACAACAACAACAACAACGACCCTCTCACTCCATACACGCACACACTGGAAGATACAGAACGGCCCTCATACCAACAAACACACAACACTAACTCTCCCCTTTCAGTCATTCCCTCCCCGCTCTCTCTCTCTCAAACTCACTA
This sequence comes from Sepioteuthis lessoniana, assembly GCA_963585895.1. Classification (NCBI taxonomy): domain Eukaryota; kingdom Metazoa; phylum Mollusca; class Cephalopoda; order Myopsida; family Loliginidae; genus Sepioteuthis; species Sepioteuthis lessoniana. Next base: position 42,560,423 of record OY757944.1, on the reverse strand, counting down.
TCATACACACACACACACACACACCCTCTCTCTCTCTCTCTCTCTCTCTCTCTCTATCGCACTCTTTCTCTCCTTCTGTAGCTTTCTCTCCTTTTCTCTCTCTCTCTCTCTCTCTCTCACTCGTTTCTTTTCTATTCATACTTTTTGCATTCTCTCACCCTCCGTCTCTTTTCTGCTTCTCCCACTTTTCGGATTATCTCATTCTCTCTCTCTCTCTCTCTCTCTCTCTCTCTCTCTCTCTCTCTCTCTCTCTCTATCTTCGTTTCTTTTCTACTCCTCATACTTTTCAAATTCTCTCTCTCTCTCTCTCTCTCTCTCTCTCTCTCTCTCTCTTTCAGTACGTATCTTTCTATCACTCCATTTGATTTTCTATTTCAAACACTTTTCAGTTTCTCTCTCTCTCTCTCTCTCTCTCTCTCTCTCTCTCTCTCTCTTCGTTTCTTTTCTACTCCTTATACTTTTCGGACTCTCTCTCTCTCTCTCTCTCTCTCTATCTTTCAGTACGTTTCTTTTCTATTTCAAACACTTTTCAGTTTCTCTCTCTCTCTCCCTCTCTCTCTCTCTCTTTCAGTGGGTATCTTTCTATCTCTCCATTTCTTTTTTATTTCAAACACTTTTCAGTTTCTCTCTCTCTCTCTCTCTCTCTCTCTCTCTCTCTCTCTCTCTCTCTCTCTCTCTCTTCGTTTCTTTTCTACTCCTTATACTTTTCGGACTCTCTCTCTCTCTCTCTCTCTCTCATCTCTCTCTCTCTCTATCTTTCAGTACGTTTCTTTTCTATTTCAAACACTTTTCAGTTTCTCTCTCTCTCTCCTTCTCCTCTCGTCTCTCTCTCGTTCTCTGGATCTTTCTATCTCTCCATTTCTTTTTATTTCAAACACTTTTCAGTTTCTCTCTCTCTCTCTCTCTCTCTCTCGTCTCTCTCTCCTCTCTCTCTCTCTCTCTCTCTTCGTTTCTTTTCTACTCCTTATACTTTTTGGACTCTCTCTCTCTCTCTCTCAAAAGATTGAGACAAGCCTGGAAGAATAAAAATAACACACACGAGCAATCCAACCAAACATCATGTACGCATCCTTTCTTTCCGTCTCATGTGCATGTACGTTTGTCATGTTTTTTTTTGCTTTTTTTTCAGCATGCGGGAATTACGCATGCGTGTGTGTATATTGCTGTTTTTCTGCCAATGGAAATGACGTATGCTCGTGTGTATTGAATTTCTGCACGAGGACGAAGAGATAAAGAGCCTTTTGTGTGCATATAAACATGTGCACACAAACGCATGCGCATGCTGTTTCTTTTCTTGTGTGTGTGTGTGTGTGTGTGTGTGATTTTTAATTTATTTCATTTTTCTTTTAAATTTTTTCTTTCTTTCTTTTTTTTTTTTTCGTTTTCTTTAATGTCAACTGTTCTTTGCGGTCTGTGTGTGTTGGGGAATGAGGTTTGTGTTGGTATAAATGCATTTGCTGATCCTAAATGTCGTTCAACATCACCCAGCAGACCGCAGGCTTATTTGTATATCTCTTGACGACATTACTTTTGATATTGTTCTCCATTTTCTTCTTCTTCTTCTTCTTCTTCTTCTTCTTCTTCTTCTTCCTTCTTCTTCTTCTTCTTCTTCTCCTTCTTCTTCTTCTTCTTCTTCTTCTCCTTCTTCTTCTTCTTCTTCTTCTTCTTCTCCTTCTTCTTCTTCTTCTTCTTCTTCTTCTTCTTCTTCTTCTTCTTCTTCTTCTTCTTCAATTCCCCGTCCGTGCAATCAGATACAAGAAAAACCTCTTCACTAAAGCGTAAGTGCGTAAAAGAGATGGCCATGGTGAATTTATCAATGGCTTGAAAAAATAATGACTTATTTGCAATTTTTTTTTTTTCTGCAACCACTGTCTATTTGATAGTAGAAGCATAATTCGATCATATATTAAATATCGGCTTCACGGCCATTTACCGAAAGGATAGGCGTAGGGAAAAAGAAAAACAAACAAACAAACAGAAACAAAAAGGGATAGGAATAAGGACGGAATTAAATGGAGGAGATTATGGGTCAAGGAGAAAGAGGGGGGAATGGAAGAAATCAATGAAAGCAGAAGCAGAGGGGGGAAGAAGGAAGGAGTGAAATGGGAATTTATTATAGAAGGAGGAGAAGGGGAGAAGAAGGAGGAAGAGGAGGAAGTGACAAGAAGAAGAAGAAGAAGAAGAAGAAGAAGAAGAAGAAGAAGAAGAAGAAGAAGAAGAAGAAGACTTGATATTAGATAAAAAGAGAGAGAGAGAGAGGATAAGTGGAAGTATATATACTGAGATAAAGAGAAAGAAAGAGAAAGAGAGAGAAAGAGATTAGAGCCGAAACTAAAGCAAGGAAGAATTCAAAAGAAGGAAAAGACTAGAAGAGAGATAAAGAGAACTGCGAAGACATTAAAAAAAACACGAAAAGAGGCAAATGAAAAATAGAAAACAAAAGTAAAATGAGAGAGAGAAAAGAAGGGTTATTAGGAGAGTGGTGAAAAAGAGAGAGAGTGTGTGTGTGTGTGTGTGAGAGAAAGAGAGAAAGAGAGACAAGAAGGGTTATTAGGAGAGTGGTGAAAAAGAGAGAGAGAGAGTGTGTGTGTGTGTGTGTGTGAGAGAGAGAGAGAGAGACAAGAAGGGTTATTAGGAGAGTGGTGAAAAAGAGAGAGAGAGAGAGTGTGTGTGTGTGAGAGAGAGAGAGAGACAAGAAGGGTTATTAGGAGAGTGGTGAAAAAAAGAGAGGCAAAATCATAAGCAGGAAGAGAAGAGATATAGAAAGACAACTGGAAACAGGAAATGGGTGGAAAGAAAGAGAGAGAGAGAGAGTGTGTGTGTGTGTGTGTGTGAAAGAGAGAGAGAGAGAGACAAAGACAGACAGACAGACAGACAGAGTGTGAGGGGAGAGATAGAGATAGAGGGAGACAGAGACAAAGACAGACAGAGAGAGGGAGTGTGTGTGTGTGACAGAGAGAGAGAGAGACAAAGACAGACAGACAGACAGAGTGTGTGGGGGGAGATAGAGATAGAGGGAGACAGAGACAAAGACAAAGACAGACAGAGAGAGGGAGTGTGTGTGTGTGTGAGAGAGAGAGAGATAGAGATATAGGAAGACAGAGACAAAGACAGAGAGAGTGAGAGAGTGTGTGTGTGAGAGAGAGAGAGCGAGAGAGATAGAGATATAGGAAGACAGAGACAAAGACAGAGAGAGTGAGTGTGTGTGTGAGTGAGAGATAGATATAGAGCGAGACTGAGACAAAGGCAGAGAGAGTGTGTGTGTGTGTGTGAGAGAGAGAGAGAGAGAGAGGGCTACAGAGACAAAGACAGAGAGAGAGAGAGTGTGTGTGTGAGAGAGGGGGGAGACAGAGACAGAGACAGAGACAGAGACCGAGAGAGAGAGAGAGAGAGAGAGAGAGAGAGAGAGAGAGAGAGAGTATCTGGGATATAATAATGAAATAAAGACAGAAGTCAAAAAGTGACACGGTGTATGGAGAACGAATATCTTGTGTGTATTTAATATTTTGTGGGGAATCTTCTCAATTAAAGAATTTATTTTCCTTCAGCTTTCTTTACGTTTCGCGTTCGATGTCAGGATAAAGATTAGGAGCAAAGGTTAAGTTAATTTTGGGGTAGAGCGTTAGGGTGAGGCTGCATTTTGTTAGACAAGGTCAGAGGTTGAAACAGTTTGGGAGAGTGTCAAACTGAGCCTTCATGTTTAATTAGAAGCAAGACTGACGTTCCTCGCGAGAAAATGTTTTATTTCTTTCTTAATTATCCAAGTTTATATATCTCTTCATCTTGTTATGGACAGAGCATTGGACTGAAGACGGTGTGTACTTCGGTTCAAGTTCCTATAATAAAAAGAAATCTTTAGAGATTCTTTAGCTAAGGATATCACCTTTCCTAATGCATAAATACTCTGAAATGATATCCATTTCTCCACCTTGTAAGAAATATGGCATAATACCTGGTTTGATTTTTAATTTTTCCAAAATACAGACATCACGGAATGCCCTACCTACTTCAGGTGTACTGAAGAGATCCTGTCTTAAGAATTGAATCGTCTGTGTATATACGAATAATCTCTTTATAAAACACACACACACACACACACACACACACACACACACGCACACACACATAATTATATCTAAAATTTAACATTAGAAGCGTTTTTAATCAGTGAAATATTATCTGTACTCTCTGCACAAAATGCTGGGCAATATCAGAATATTTTTCAAATAATAATGATAAAGCGAAAAGAGAGATAAGTACCTAGAACTTGCAAGAGAACTAAAAAAAAAAAACTGTGGAACATGACAGTGTCGATGATACCAATTGTAATTGGTGCACTTGGAACGATTCCGAAAGGATTGATGCATGAAGTAAAAGACTTAGAAATCGGAGAACAAGTAGAAACCATCCAAACTACTGCGTAACTGATATCGGCCTGAATACTGAGAAGAGTCCTGGTGATTTAGGAAGACTTGCTGTCTCTCAAACTCCAGTGAAAAACAACCAGCTAATGCTGGTGTAAAAAACTCTCAAAGGAGTATAATAATAATAATAATAATAATAATAATAATTGATTTTGAGTTTCACGTTGTCGATCTTTAAGTGAGAAATATTCGATAGAGTTCGAATACTAACTCACCTGATGATCCACAATGTGAAGCTCAGAGTCGAGAATTTTGTATATATATATACGAGGTGCATACGATAAGTTTCCAGACTTATTTCGTATGAGCATTTAAAATTGTTGTAGACTCTTGAAAATTCCCTATGTTATTGCTATACATCTTATGAGATGACTGACCAATTTTTATGATTTCAGATTCAAATCAACAGCTACAGCAGCAATTGGAATACACCCTACTAAAGCCTGATTGTCACAGCTGGTAAATTTCAAAAATGCAATCTGGACGTGAGGACACTTTAGAAGAACGATATGAAATAAAATTCTGTTTTAAACTTGGAAAAAATGCCACAGAAACATATGGAATGCTTCAGACTGCTTTTGGAGCATCTTGCATGAATCGAGCATCAGTTTTTGAGTGGCATCTGAGATTCAAGGAAGGCAAGGAGTCTGTGAGGGATGATGAGAGGTGTGGGAGGAGTAAGGAAGTCAATACACCTGATTTGATTGGCCAAAGGCTTAGGGTTAGGGTTTGTATGTTGAGGTTTTAAGGGAGTTCAGGAAGAGATTCCATCGGAAGAGGCCAGTACTCTTCAAATCGGGTCGGTGGTATTTCCACCGGAACAATGCACCAGTCCACAACTCCATCCTTGTCACAGACTATTTGACCAAGATGGGCATCAAGACAGTTCGTCACCCTCCTTATAGTGCGGACCTTGTTCCCTGTGACTTTTGGTTATTTCCTAAGCTCAGAGGCTGTCGTTATGAGACAATTGAGGAGATGAAAGAGGCTGTGACGAAGGTCATTGACACTCTCACACAAGAGGAGTTCCATGGGGCTTTCCAGAAGTTTTTGGAACGGTACAACAAGTGCATTACAGCCGGAAGAGATTACTTCGAAGGGGACGAGAGTTTCATGTGTGTATTATCAATAAAAGTACTCATACGAAAAAGGTCTGAAAACGTATCGTATGCACCTCGTATATATATATATATATGTGTGTGTGTGTGTGTGTGTGTGTGTGTGTGTGTATGAATGTATCTATGTATATATAATAAATAAATATATATTAGTTTTTATATATAATTGACAACATGGATGCTTATTTACGACCATTGGTTTCATGCACGTCATTATATGGCAATCCTCTTCATCACCTGCATGAAACCAATAGTCGCAGATAAGCATACATGCTATTGTATATATATATATATATTATATATATATATATATATATATATATATAACCTATCATTATTTATTTATTACTATTATCATTATTATATAATAGCTCTTAAACAGATATTGAGCACTCTCCAAATTATACCACATTTGGTCTCCCACTAACCCACCATGTGAGAGAATATATAAGTACCTAATATATATATATATATACACCTACACATATATATATACCTCTATATATATGCCTATATATATATATATACCTATATATATATATATATACCTATATATTTATACCTATACATATATATATATACCTATATATATATATATATATATATACCTATATATATATACCTATATATATATATATATAAGTACCTATATATATATATATATATAAGTACCTATATATATGTGTGTGTGTGTGTGGTAAAAAGAAGAAATAATGATAATAATAATAAAAAAATATTCAGTAATAAATTTTTCTCTTCCATTTATAAGTATTTTTCTTTTCGCTTTCTTTTTACAACATATTTGATTAAACTTAATATCTTACGCATATTTTTTAGATATAGAGACAGGGGAGAGACTGTTGCATTGTATATTATGTATAATTGGGTTTAATGGCAAATCAATTATAGTGGCTTATTTAAAGCTAAATCTTCTTTATACATACATATTAAATATATATAATTTGTGAATAGAATTACCATGACTAGAAAATCCGCCGAACACCTACGCACGATATACGGGAACACTGAACGGCTGTTTCGACTTCGACCTTATTAGGTCTCGTCAGCAATGTATACCGTAATCTCCACCACTGGAGATCGAACCAGCGACCACAGATTGCAGTACCTCTACTTAAAAAATAAAAATATGTACATATAGGATTTGGTTTGGTTAGGTTTTATGGCATATCAACCATTGTAGGTTATTTAATGCCAAATCCTCTTTAGACATATATATTAAATATATATGATTTGGTTGGGTTGGTTTTAGGGCATATCAACCATTGTAGGTTATTTAATGCCAAATCCTCTTTATACATATATATCAAATATATATGATTTGTCAACTCATTTTATTGATAACATTTTTAAACAGGCCTGAGCTCATTTTTTGCACTCAGTTAAATGATTTCAAGTGCTTCTATCTAATACAAATAATTCTATTTAATATTTATCATTTATTAACGCACAGTGATGTGGTTACAATTATTGTTATTTATTGCTAATTCTCTTCAACACTGTTCTTTCATTTGCATACAGTCAAATGGTTTCAGGTATTGCGATGTAATACCAATAATTCAATTTATGCGCAAAGTATTACAAGTATTACAAGTATTATTAGTATTACAAGTATTACTAGTATTATTAGTATTACAAGTATTACTAGTTTTACAAGTATTATTAGTATTACTAGTATTACAAGTATTATTAGTATTACAAGTATTACTAGTGTTATTAGTATTACAAGTATTACTAGTATTACAAGTATTATTAGTATTACTAGTATTACAAGTATTATTAGTATTACAAGTATTATTAGTATTACAAGTATTGCTAGTATTACAAGTATTACTAGTATTATTACTATTACTAGTATTACAAGTATTACTAGTATTATTAGTATTACAAGTATTACTAGTATTACAAGTATTACTAGTATTTCTAGTATTATTACTATTACTAATATTACAAGTATTATTAGTATTATTAGTATTACAAGTATTACTAGTATTATTAGTATTACAAGTATTACTAGTATTATTAGTGTTAAACACACTAATAATTAAATTCAACATTACTTAATTGTTACTCAAAGAATCAATGAAACACTATCACCTAGACTTCTAGATTAATTCAATCCAATTCCAACTATACAGTATAAACAGTTCTATTTCAAACAATTCAGTTTAGCATAAATACAGTTACTACACACAGCTAAATGTAAAAATAGTTCTATTTCAAACAATTCAGTTTAGTACAAGTACTCCATTTAAAGGTCAAAAACAGTTCTATTTCAAACACTTCAGTTTAGCATAAACACACAGTTTAGTCCGGGCCAGAGTGGACCTGGGAGCGATGGCGATAAAGGGGCACTCCGCATTCCTCACTATCAGATTGTTTAGTATCATATCCTGGACATTCATTGAGGGAGTCTTAACCCTCTGCAGAGATACAGTCGTGTATTCTACAGCCTCAACGGACTGAGCCATCAACATTTCTCATTCGTTTGGCTCAGTTTGTACAGGTTTCAAGCATCGTTATGTAAGACGAACAATTCAGTTTAATATGTGAACAAAGTTAAATGGTTCCAAGTATTGTTATGTATTACTAACAATTCAATTAAACATCAGTCATTTGTTTACACACAGTTAAATGATCAAACAGCTCTATTTCTAACTATTCAAATTAGCATAAATCCACAAAATTAAATGGTTCCAAGTATTGCTATGTATCATTAACAATTCAATTAAACATCAGTAATTTGTTTACACCCAGTTAAATGGTCAAAGCGTTCTAATAATTAAGTTAAGTATAAGTATTTTGTTTGCACCCAGTTTAAATGTCAAACGGTTTTATTTGACCCATAAATAGGACCCAGTCAGGTGCTACCACTCCCAGCCAGAGTGGATCTGGAAGTGATGGCAATGAAGGGGTACTCTGAATTCCCTAAAGCTCTAAGACTGGAGCATTATCAACAGATTGTTTAGTGTCATATCCAGGACACTCAGTGGGGAAGAGCAGTCAACTGGGCTCTTGATTGACTGATTTTAATGGTATGTCAACATGTATAGGGTTATTTTATGTCAAGAATTTAGAAAATCGCATCGATTGTGTACTCATGTTTATATATTTTTTGTCTCGTTGTTTTATAAGAGGTTTGTTTTTTCACAAGGTTCTATCACATAAATGATATTTTTCAAACGGGTCTATTTGGCGTATAGATGGGACCTTAACATGTACTATTACTCTATTGCCCAGTCAGCTGGGGCTATAGAATACACTGACTGCACCTCTGCAAAGGGGTAAGACCCCCCCCCAAACGAGTGTCCTGGATATGACACTAAACAATCTGATAGTGAGGTTCCAGCGGTGCTGGAGCTTTAGGGAATGCGGAGTACCCCTTCATTGCCATTGCTCCCAAGTCCACTCTGGCCCGGAGTGGTAGCACCTGACAGGGCCATATCTATGGGTTAAATAGAACTAACAGCATACTTATGCTAAAATGAATTGAGTAAACTGAATAGCTTGAAATAGAAACGTTTTTGACAATTAAACCGTACTTACACTTAAACTACGTGCTTATGCTTAACTGAATTATTTCAAATAGAACTGTTTTTCGACATTAAAACTGTATTTACACTTAACTGAATTATTACATAAAACTGCTTAAAAAGTTTGAAATTGAAATGTTTTTGACAATTAAACTGTGTACTTATGCTAAACTGAACTGTTTTCATTAGAACAGATTATTTACATAAAAATGGATTTGGCGTTAAATAACCTTCAAAGGTTGATATGCCATAAAACCAAACAAACCAAACCAAACCAAACTATTACTCTAGGTCAAAGTGACCCTGGAAGTAATAGCTATGAAAGGGTACACTCACAATCAGGTGTAGCTTATTGTCATACCAAGAACTTATTTTTTGAGGGAGAGGTCATTTTTTTAAACATGGTCCTATCGAATAAGAATAATTTCCAAACAGGTCTGTTTGATCCGTATATGGTACCCTAACTGGTACAAGCACTCAAGGTCTGAGTGGACCTGGGTGTAATGATATTGAAGGGGTTTTTAATACTTTCCAGATCTCCAGAACTAGAGCCTCACCATTAGATGTTGTTTAGTGGCATACCTAGAACACCCCCTTTTAAAACAGTGGAAGTTTGAAATACGTAGGTACAACTTGCTTATAAAAAATGAAAATTATTTATGACACTACTCAATATATATATATATATATAATTGTGTGTATATATATATATATATATATATATGTGTGTGTGTGTGTGTGTGAATTTGTGTGTATACGTATATATATATATATATATATATATGTGTGTGTGTGTGTGGTTGGTTGGTTGTTTTTTTTTATGGTATGTCAACCTTTGTAGGTTATTTAACGCCAAATCCATTTTCATGAAAATAGTTATATTTCATGAAAATAGTTATATTTCAACCAATTCAGTTTAGGATAAGTACGCAGTTTAAATGTAAGTACAGTTTAATTGTCAAAAACATTTCTATTTCAAGCTATTCAGTTTAGTCAAACAGTTCTATTTTAACCAATTCAGTTTAGCATAAGTACGCAGTTTGGTTCTATTTTAACCATAGGGTCCTCCCTATCAGGTGCTACCACTCCGGGCCAGTGTGAACCTAGGAGCGATGACAATGAAGAGGTGTTCTGCATTTCTCAAAGTTCCAGCATCACTGGAACCTCAGCATCAGACTGTTTTGTGTCATGTTCAGGACATTCGTTGGGGGTGGTCTTACCCCTCTGCAGAGAAGCAGTTGGTGTATTCTACAGCCCCAGCCGACTGGGAAAGTCCCATGAATAGATATTTTAAGTTGAAGGAAGACCGGGATGGTCGAAACCTTGTGAATATAACCATATGTACCAACCCCTCCGCTCGCGCAGGATATGACACAAGGTCAATTTTTAAGCAGAGTTTAACAGGTTTGAATTCAAGGTTTTCCTTCTCCTAGACTAGTTGCGTCACCAAGGCTGAAGAACTCAGTCTGCCCTATTATTTACCCATAGCTGGAGGGAGAATTATTGGATTCATACCTTTCCCAAGGGTATCAGTGCTATGTGAAATGCAATCAGTCTTGTCCAGGACTTGAACTCGTATCGCCGTGTCCATTTCCTACGACGATAACCATTACACCACGAGCACCTTCACCTTGTGAATATAACAGCCAAGAAGAGGATAATGAATATTCATTGTGTCATTTTTTTATTGTTTGTTTTTCCTCATTAGGCTACGTACTTGCTGGTGTACGAACTCGTGCCTGAGCTAAGAACACGCTAGATTGGAACTTGGAGTTCCTGTTCAGTACTCTATCTAGTAATTACTGATGAAAATCAATAACATCGGTGAGGAGGAGAAAATACAGTCGATATTTAACAGTTCTTATCAGTTGATTGTTGGTTTTAGCGGAAAAAAAGACGCTTCGTTGTCGTTATTGATGTTTTTTGTCTACTTCTACGTCAATTAGGCAAGACTGGCATGAATAATGACGACTTGCAAGAGTCTTAGGCGACACACAGAAAAGCAAGGAGACGTACAAATGGCTGCAAGTGTATCCACTTTATTAGATTAAATAGTCTCCCATCGTCACAATACAACTATCAGGTATTCGTCACTCTAAACCTGCACATTGCAAGATCACTGGGTAGCTTCCCGTTTGGTTCTTTTTTTTCCGAGTTGGATCGATTTAAACCTTTAATAGAAGTGTTTCTTGTTTCGTACTTGAAACACTTTGAGTTTCTTGTTCATTTATTTTAGTTTATTTATTCTTATTTCGTGGGAAATTCAACTGCTGTGGTGAACTATATCAGTAACAGGTTTCGGGCGGGAATGCCTGTTTTTTTAATAAAATAACTGATACTTTTTCGTTGGCCAATGTTAAGAAAAATTAAACGTCAGCCATATTACCAATCTCAAACTGCTCCTTAATGAGCTTCTATGTTGGTTTGGTTGGGTTTTATGGCATACCAACCCTTGTAGGTTATTTAATGCCAAATCATCTTTATACATATATATTAAACATATATGATTTGTTCTGGTTGGGTTTTGTGGCATATCAACCATTGTAGGTTATTTAATGCCCAATCCTCTTTATACATATATATTGAATATATAGGATTTGGTTTGGTTGGGTTTTATGGCATATCAACCATTGTAGGTTATTTAATGCCCAATCCTCTTTATACATATATATTAAACATGTATGATTTGGTTTGGTTGGGTTTTATGGCATATCAACTATTGTAGGTTATTTAATGCCAAATACTCTTTATACATATATATTAAACATGTATGATTTGGTTTGGTTGTGTTTTCTGGCATTTCAACTATCGTAGGTTATTTAAAACCAATCAATTAAAAGAAGGAAATGGTATCATTATGACAATCAGACATTGTCTTTAACTTCGTTCTGATAAGCCAACCCAAGAAATGAAACGAGTAATAAGTTTTATCGTACTTTGCTCTTTCTATTGACAGTCAGTGACATAAAGAGGGGAGACTTGCTGTATAGGCAACTGTCGTCTCCGATATTCACTGGTTTTTATTGTTTTTTATTTGGGGTAGGGTATGTTTTGGGGGCGCTTTTTGATTCTTACATAAGATGTCTTTTTTCTTAATTACTTATGTTGTAAAAGTACAGAAAAAGGCCATTATTCCCTTCAAACTTTGCTTTTGTGCCCTGAATAACACTACTGAAAACAAATTATGTTCTTTCATAGTATGTGTTAAACCAAATCCTATATATTTGATATAGAGAGGATATATTTAGTATAGAGAGGATTTGGCATTAAATAACCTACAATGGTTGATACGTAATAAAACCCAACCAAACCAAATTATATATATTTGATATATATGTATAAAGAGCATTTGGCATTAAATGACCTACAATAGTTGATATTCCATAAAAATCAACCAAACCAAATCATATATATTTTAAATATATATATATATATATATATATAGAGAGAGAGAGAGAGAGAGAAAAGATTTGGCATTAAATAAGCAACAATGGTTGATATGCCATGAAACCAAACCAAAAAATCCTTACAAGTTGTTGACCACAGCGTCAACTGATAGTTTTTACTGGAGTCTGAGTGACAGCAAGTGTCCTTTTGGTCTTTCTTTCATTTTCACTCTGTGATATGCCTGAACGTCAAAATCCGCTTGGTTCGGGTAGGGGATTTAATTTAATGGCAAATCAACTCTTGATTGTAATTCAATGCCAAATCCTTTTTATACATATATTATATAATTTTTAAGAGAATAGTTTGTAGGTAACATTATTCTTAAACCAACCAGTGCTCATTTGTTTGCACACGCTAAAATGATTTCAAATATTGCTATTTAAAAGAAATAGTTCTATTTGCACACAGTTAAATGGTTTCAAGTATTCCTTTTTAACGCTAATAATTCTATTCAACATTATTAATTCATTTGCTCGGTTAAATGGTTTCAGGTACAAAAAATGATTATATATTTCTATTTGATCATAGATGGGACCCTAATAGGTTCTACGAATCCGGACAGAGTGGATTTAGTATGTATACCCCTAGCCGCTGGGTTGGGATACATTTCAGCTGGCCGTGTGGCCCAGTACACGGATCAGGTAGGGTGTGTCTTGGCTTCAGTGGCTGTCGGTCGAGGCCGCCTGACATGGGTTCCGGGAAGCCGGCATTCATGTCAAGTGCCCCAAAACTGACTCTCGTCCAGTCTCAGGGGACCGTCCCTCTTGGCTCTTATCCTCTTCAGAGAGTCTAGATTTATCGCCTGGCGCCTGAGGTGCCTTTTTATAGGAATGCCGACGGGGCCCGAGGCATTTTGGGCATGTCTTGGCAACGGCCCTGCGCCCGGACCCACCTAAAAAAGGTTTTGTGCCACAGTCATCTGGTTGGTTGGACGTACGACAAATACCGAGTGGACCTGGGAGTGATGGCAATAAAGAGGTTCTCCACATTCCCCAAAGCTCCAGGATTGAAATCTCACCATCAAGTGATTTAGGGTGATATCTAGGACATTCCTTGACGCTGGGGGGGGGTCTTACCTCTCTGCAGAAATGCAGCTGGTTGGGCTGAAAATTCACTAGATAGCAAATTCCATTCTTTTTAATTAACATCATTATTATTCTACTCTTTTGAGGGTTTTTCACACCTGCGTTAGATGATTGTTTTCCACTGGAGTCTAAGTGACAGCAAGTCTCCTCGAGTCCCCAGAACTGTTCTTTGTATTCTGGCTGATCTCAACAATGCTGTGGTTTGAATGATGTCCACTCGTCCTCTTATTTTCAAGTCCTCCAGTCCCTGCACTAATCCTTTAGTACCTGTACCGAGCGCGCTAATTACAATTGGTATCACCGTCACTTTCATGTTTCATAGTTTTTTCAGTTCTCTAGCATTTTGCTCTTTAAAAACATTTTATGCCAGAGTTAGCTTATGGGCTTTCACTAAAGTTTGAGTGATAGCAAGTCTCCTCAGGTTTCCAAGACTCTCCTCAGTATTCGATGCGACCTTAGTATTGCTGTGGTATGGATGGTCTATTATTATTATTATTGACACTCCTTTTCGAGTTTTTCACACCAGCGTTAGCCGAGGGTTTCTTACTGGAGTTTGAATGACAGCAAGTCTCTTCAAGTCTCCAGGACTCTTCTCAGTATTCTAGCCTATCTGAACAATGCACTAGTTTGGATTGTCTCCATTCGTCCTCTTATTTCCAAGCCCTCCAGTCTCATTATTAATCCTTTGGTGACTGTACCAAGAGTATCAATTGCCATTGGTATCACCGTCACTTTCATATTCCACAGTTTTTTAATTCCCTAGCAAGGTCGTGGGGTTTATATTTGGATGGTTTGTGAGATGGGAGGTAAGTGGTCGAACAGCTACTCTTTTGTTGTGTGTTGCTCCAAGCATTTGTTCGAAGACCACATTAGTTGCTAATTTATTCCTCTCAGCAAAATAGAGTTTAGCATCATTTCTTCTTCGCGCACTGGTATTAACAAACAAAGTAAAGCTGGCGACAATATCGAGGGCAACCTGAAGGCTCCCTTTTCAATAGCTACTACACCGAGGTGTAGGGGAGGGTGCTACTCCTTTCCCTGGATTGCTCCACTTTACCCTTGATACGTATCTTATATTACCGAGTGTTAAGGAAGGAGGTATCAAGTACTATTTTAAAAGTCTTTGGTATGACTCGACCTTAGATTGAACCCCGGTTTCCCGAACCATTGGCGAACACTGTACTCACTAGGCTAATCTCTCTAATTCACTTTGAATTTATTTTGCCATAGTGGTTTTTCTTTGTCGGCAACGCTGATTGATTTTTTTTATATATTTACCTGCGGCTTATAATTCTTTTCAACCCCCTTTTCAGACCTTTGGTTCTAAGCTGTTTTAATGGCCCCTAATTATTGGGCTTCTTAAAGTGATTTTACGTAGTTTTTTTTTTCTAAACTATAAAACGAGGCTAGGAATTAATGACCCCGGAAAAAAAGATTGACCTGGCTGGACAATGACTATAATAGGGACAGAGAGCACAGATGTTTAATAAAAGCAATTTGGACGGGACACGAATATTTACTTTGCTACGCCATAGCCACGTTGCGACACGGAGTCAAAGTTAAAGAAAACGTAACGAGAGACCAAGTGAGCCGATGAGCAACATAGACCAGCAGGGTTCGAGTCTTGGTTCGTTCCCGACCTCCCCTCCCCTTTATCTCCACTTTAATCGGCCTTCGGGCTTTTGACCTTGTGTCAAGTCCTGTCTGGTGGGAGACAGCGACAAATAAACAGAGAGAGAAAGGGTCAGACCGCTAAATCAAACATCGTTAAATCCTGATTTTTTAAACAGCTTTAGACGATATTTGAAATCACTTCTCTAATGGTCCGGGAGAGCTGGGTTCAATCCCAGGTCGCGTCAGACCAAAGACTATAAAAATGATACCTGATACCTCCTTGCTTAGCATTCAGCGATATAAGGTATGTATCAAGGGCAAAAGTGGAGCAATCCAGGGAAAGGAGTAGCGCTCTCTCCTACACCTTGGTGTAGTAGCTATTGAAAAGGGAGCCTTCTGGTCACCCAGAAGGGAGACAACTTTACTTCACTTATACATTTCGGATGCCATTTTGCTTATATATCTCTCCTTTCTACTTTATAGTAATCACTACCCTATGGGTAAGGGTTAGAATCCACCACAGACTACTGAGGGGTAAGACCCTCCCAACACACACACACAAAAGGGTGTCCTTGATATAACACAAAACATCATCTTATGATGAATAGTAATATTAAATCCATTTTAAACTATTAATAAAAAAACATACCAGAAATTCGATCGTTTGAGTCATCGATTGATTGTTTTAATGGCACATCAACCTGTCAATCAATCGTGTGATTATTCGCAGATAATAATTATGCGTTGTTGAAACTTGTGGAAAAGTTCACATATCTGGGAAGCAGCGTCTCGTCAACAGAAAAATGACATCGAGGCATGGACAGCTATCAACAGGTCATCCGATAAAATAAAACGCAATTTTTTCCAAGCAGCAGTCGTGTCCATACTACTATATGGATGCACCACATAGACGCTGACAAAGTGTATAGACTTGACGGCAATTGCTACGAGCTATATTGAATATTTCTGGAAGCAACACCTAACAAAACAGCAGCTCTACGGCCACCTACCTCCAATCTCAAAAACATCCAAGTAAGAACAAGACATGCTAGGCACTGCTGGTAAAGTAAGGACGAACCCATAGGTGACGTTCTCCTATGGACCCCTTCACACGGATGAGCAAGTGTTGGCTAACCAGCTAGAACTAATCTACAACAGCACTGTACGGACACAGGATGTAGTCTGGAATACCTGCTGGAAGTGATGGACGACAGAGACGTATGGCAAGAGAATTTGGGAGATCCGTACTAGTAGCACGACAGAATAATGAAGATGATTATACAAAATTGTTATTGGGTTCGTTTAAGTGGCGTTATGGCTAAAGTGCTGAACTGCGGCGAACTCGTCCTCTTATTCCCAAGTCCTACAGTCCCTTTTATAATCCTTCGGTGACTGTACCAAAAGCACCAAATACAATTGGTATAAACGTCACTTTCATATTCCACATTTTTTTCCATTCCCTAGCAGGGTCCGGGTATTTATCCTTCTTTTCGTTTTCTTTCGATTTTACTCTATGGTCAGCCGGGACAGCAAAGTCCATAATTTTGCAAGTTCTCTTTTTTTTTCTTTTTTTGTTAATTATTATAAGGTCTGCTCGTCGGGCCGAGATGAGGTGATCCATTTGTTTGTCAAATTCCCATAGGAGTTTGTGTATCTTATTCTCTGGGACAGAGAATAAGATACTGGCTGTGCATATACCATTTGTTCGTATGGTCTTATTATTATTATTATTATTATTATTTTACTCTTTTGAGAGTTTTTCACGCCAAAGATAACTGCTGTTATCTCACTGGTGTTTGAGTAACAGTAAGTCTCCTCAAGTCCCCAAGTCTCTTCTTAGTATTCTGTCGAATAGTGAACTTTGTCTTTCCGGCAGACTAGTGTGTGTGGAAAAAAAGAAAGCGAAAAGAGTGATAAGTACCAGGACCTTGCTAGAAAACTAAAAAAAACTATGGAACATGAAGGTGGCGGTGATACCAATTGTGGTTGGTGTACTTTGGACAATCCCTAAGGGCCTGGAAGACTTGGAAATAAGAGGACAAGCAGAGACCATCCAGACGACAGCAGATCGGCCAGAATCCTGAGAAGAGTCCTTGAGACTTGAGGTGACTTGCCGTTACTCAAAATCTGGCCGATCTTAACAATGCTGTCATCTTCATGTTCCATATTTTTTTAGTTCCCTAGCTAGGACTAGGTACTTATCTCTCTTCGCTTTCTTTTATTTTCTCTCTCTTGGCTACCGGGACGACAAAGTCCACAATTCGGCAAGTTCTTTTTTATTTTTTTTTTTTTTTTTTTTTTTTTTTTTTTTTTATTTATATATTTTTTTATTTATTTATTTATTTATTTTTGACTGTCACTAGGTCTGATCGTCTGGCCGAGATTAGGTGATCTGTTTGTACCTCAAAATCCTAGAGAAGTTTGTGCGTCCCATTCTCCAGGACGGATTCTGGGTTGTGCGTGAACCACTTAACCATATGGTGAAATTTCAGTTTTTTGTACAATTCCCTGTGGATTAACTTCTCCACCCAGTCGTGTCTAGTCTTCTACTCTTTTTGCGCTTATTATTATTGTCATTATTATTATTTAATTTTCAGCTTTACTTTCGGTTTCTTTCTATCCTAAGTTTCTCAGTCGGCTGGGTCTGTAGAATATACCAATTACATCTCTGCTAAGGGGTAAAACGACCCCAACGTGTGTCCTAGATATGACATTAAAAATTCTTATGGTTAGGTTCTAGTAATGTTGGAGCCTTGGGGAATGCGGAGTACTCCTTCATTGTCATCGCTCCCAGATCCACTCTGGCCCGGTGTGATAGCAGCTAATAGGGTCCTATCCAAGGGTCAAATAAAACTAAACTGTGTTCTTACGCTAAACTGAATTACTTGAAATAGAACTGTTTTGACATTTAAACTGCGTACTAATGCTAAACTGATTTTTTTCAAATGGAACTGTTTTTATACACTAAACTGATTTTTTTTTAAATAAAACTGTTTTTGACTTTGAAACTGTACTTAGGCTAAGCTGAATTGTTTGAAATAGAACTGTTTATATGTTTAAAAAGGATTTGGCATTAATAACTGTTGTATCGGGGTAAGGAAAAAATACACAGTGAAATAGAGTTAATTATTTATTAACTCGAGTGGTACAGTCCAACTAGTATCATAATTCTCTCGCTATTGATGTTACGTCCGAAGTTGGTCTTAATACTGACCAACGTCCTTCAGAGCCAACTCTCTGCTTCTCTTTCTGCTTCTGCTTCTCCGTGCTTAAGAGACACGGCGTCTTTTATACTTCCGCGATACCGGATGTCACGTGGTACGAGCCACTATACAACAATAACCTACAATGGTTGATGTGCGATAAAACCAAACCAAACCAAACCAAACTTTATCTAAGACCTAGGGTGAGGGAAGGTAGTGATTATATGCATCTATGTCTTTTTCCTGCCTATTTTTTTCACTCATAATGATAGTACTAAGGAGATGAGCAGTTCCACAAAGTGCATTTTTTTGTTTTTCATATAGGCTGGGACTACCAGGTATCTTGTTAATATTTCTATTTATCACTTTATTGATTATACCCAGGGCTTCCACTGTTACAGGTATGGTGGTAACTTTAAGGGTCACATTTTTTTTTTTCAATTTCTATTTCTAAGTCTTTGTATTAACCAATGACTGATATCTGTTAGTATTTCTCATCAATTCGAAGTCATGTTTTTTTATAGTCCTGAACAATTATATCAGGTCTGTTGTTCTTTATTTTTCTACTAATTTGAATAGCAAAGTTTTACGGAATTGGAGCTTCTTTGGCTTCCGTTGTTGGTTCTGTTTGGTATTCATACCATTTTTCAGATTTCTGTATTCCATTGTATTTGCATATTCTCTATGAATATACCATCCTATTTCTTCGTGCTTTCCTTTACATTCTATCCGTGTTAGCAATGAATAACCGAACCGAAGTGGTCAATCAATTCAGTTTTTATTATCATATGGAAATCAAACCTGACCGATAAAATGAAACGCAGTTTCTTCCAGGCGGCGGTCGTGTCGATACTGCTGTATGGATGCACTACTTGGACGCTGACTAAACGGTTGGAGAAGAAGCAATTATACAAGAATGTTGCGAGCAATATTGAACAGGTCCTGGCAGCAACACCACACACGGCGCCAACTGTACGCCCACCTACCACCTATCACGAAAACTATACAAGCTAGACGAACCAGACATGCCGGACACTGCTGGAGAAGCAAAGACGAGATCGTAAGTGATGTGCTCCTGTGGACCCCCGCATATGGCCAATCAAAAGCAGGACGACCAGCTCGAACATTCATACAGCAGCTATGTGATGATACGGGATGTAACCCCGAAGACCTGCCGAAGGCGATGAATGATAGGGAGACGTGGAGAGAGAGGGTCAGGGATATCCGTGCTAGCCGCACGTCATGATGATGATGATGATGACTGGTACCTACTTTGGCCTGGTGGGTTTGCAGTTTGTCCGAGAGACCTGGGTTCAATCCCAGATCGAGTCATACCAAAGACTTTAAAAATGGTACTTGTTACCTACTTGCTTAACACTCTGCAATATAAGGAACGTATCAAGGGTAAAGTGGGGCAATCCAGGGAAAGGAGTAGCGCCCTCCCCTACACTTTGTTGTAATAACTATTGAAAAAGAGCCTCCTGGTCGCCCTCGACTACGGTCGCCAACATTTCTTACTTTACTTACTGATAGTTATTGGTCGGTGTGGACTCTGGTCATGTACTGTTGTTATCATTAACCCCTCTGTTTCCGTCTTCGGTCCAGCACTTCTAGCCATCGATTAGTCTTTAATATATTAATATCGGCATTTCTAATTCTTTATCATATTTACCAACCCCTCCGCTCGAGCAGGACACAAGGTCAATTTTTAAGCGGAGTTTAACAGGTTTGAATTCAGAGTTTTCCTTCTCCTAGACTGGTTGCCTCACCAAGGCTGAAGAACCAGTCTGCCCTACTATTTACCCATAGCTAGAGGGAGAGTAATTGGGTTCATACCTTTCCCAAGGGTATTAGTGCTATGTGAAATGCCATCAGTCTCGTCCAGGATTTGAACTCATATCGCCGTGTCCATTTCCTACAACGATAACCATTACACCACGGGCACCGCCTGATTTCTAATTCTTAATGCGTATCGTCCATGTAGAGTTTTTTATTCCCAGGCGTTTGTTAATTGATTAATTCCTTCTGCTTTTGTTTCTTTTTTTATCTTTTTTTTTTTTTTTGCTGCATCTACTTTATATTTTATGCTTCCACTTATCCGTGAGAAATCGAGTTGCTTATTAAATTTCTTGCTTTCTGTAGAGAAATAATTGAATATTTTCCTTTTGCTTTTCGTGTTTGTTTACTAACTGTAGCATTCAATCTGTTGTAGTGCCTAAGTATTTCTTTAATCCTATCGTGGGTGTTTTGTATATCAATCTTAGTTTGATTAAGCCTCTTCCATAATTTTCTCAGTTTATGTAGAGACGTTCTATATCTGCTCTTGGGTGATGCATTCTATAGCAGGTTATTTGCTTCGTAACTTTAGTATCCATCTTTTTTATTTCAGTTAATATCCAGTTTATGATATCAAAACTATGTGATTGTAGGTATTGCCAGAGTGTTAATTCTTATGAGTTGATTTTTTGCACTCAGTTCTGTACTAAATATGTCTTTTATTCTTTTATAGAATTTTTTCTTATTTTTTAAAATTTATAGTATGATTGCTTCTATTCGCTCCATTAATTCTTAAATCAACAACGTACATAGAAAGCAAGGTAGATGGGAACTACAAGAGAATGCTACGAACTGTTTTGAACGAATCCTGGAAGCAACACCCCACGAAACAATAGCAGTGCGGCCACTTATTCCCTATTTCAAAAAGCCATTCAAGTAAGACGAACAAGACGTGCGGGACACTATTGGAGAAGCAAGGACGAACTCATAAGTGATGTTCTTCCATAAACGCCTACACATGGACGTACCAGTGTTGGCTAAACAGCAAGAACTTATTTACATCTGCTCTGAGCGGACACAGGATGTAGTTTGGACGACCTGCTGGGTGGGGGGAGATGAACGAAAGGGACCAATAAAGAGAGAGAGAGAGAGAGAGAGAGAGAGAGAGAGAGAGAGAGAATGTGTGTGTGTGTGTGTGTGTGTGTGTGAGGGAAATCCGGGCAGTCAGTGCGACTTAATAATGATTGTGTTCTAAGTAATTTCCATATTTATGTCTTGAGCAATGTTTTTGAATTCAGAGTTTTCCTTCTCTTAGACTAGTTGCCTCACCAAGGCTGAAGAACCTAGTCTGCCCTACTATTTACCCATAGCTGGAGGGAGAATAATTGGATTCATACCTTTCCCAAGGGTATTAGTGCTATGTGAAATGCCATCAGTCTCGTCCAGGATTTGAACTCGTGTCGCCGTGTCCAATTCCTGCGACAATAACCATTACACCACGGGCACCTCCCAAATGTTACTTTCGCTTATTGTCCAGACCAAAATTCATCCCTATTTCGTCATTAAAGTTTTTTTCACAGTGCTTAGTAGACTTAATAAATCGTCATAATTTTTTTATATAACTTTAGATCGTCCATATAGAATAGGCTGTTTGGTTTTGGTTTTGGTTTTGGTTTTCTGGCATATCAACCATTGTGGGCTATTTAATGCCAAATCTTTTTTATACATATGTATCAAATATATGATTTCTAAACATTTTTAGATAACATTTTGAAACGACCCTAAGCTCATTTTTTTTAAGACAGTTAAATGGTTTCACTTTTTCTATATAATACGAATAACTCTATTTACTATTAATCATTTGTTTGCACACAGTTAAATGTTTTCAAGTATTGCCATTTAACACTAACAATTCAATCAAATATCAGTCATTTGTTTACACAGTTAAATGATCAAACACTTTTATTTCAAATGATTCAGTTTAGCATAAGTTAACAAAATTAAATGCTTCCAAGTATTACTATGCATCACTTACAATTCAATTAAATATCAGTCATTTGTTTACACACAGTTAAATGATCAAATAGTTCTATTTTCTAACAATTCAGTTTAGCATAAGGCCTTTATTTGCACTCAGTTTAAATGTCAAACAGTTCAATTTGATCGATAGATAGGACCCTATCAGGTATCCCCACCCCGGGCCTGAGTGAACCTGAGAGCGATGGCAATGAAAAGGATTCTGAATTCCCTAAAGCTCCAGCATTACTGAAGCCTCACCATCAGATTGTTTTGTGTCATAATCAGGACACTCGTTTGGAGGAGTCTTAATCCTCTGCAGTCGTTGTATTCTGCAGCCCACCCCAGCTGACGGCACCAATAGAATCGGCGTTGTTTTTTACTCCTAGTTTAGCATCGTCCGTTTTTTTTTTAGATTCTATGGACAAAGGTATTAAAGTATGCAGAAAAGAACAGAAGTTGAGCCTCTTTGAAAGATTCTATTATTATTATTATTATTTATTTATCTATGTATTTATTTATTAGAGATTTTTAGGAGGTGCCCGTGGTGTAATGGTTATCATCGTAGGAAATGGACATGGCGACACGAGTTCAAATCCTGGACGAGACTGATTGCATTTCACATAGCACTAATACCCTTGGGAAAGGTATGAATCCAATTATTCTCCCTCCAGCTATGGGTAAATAGTAGGACAGATTGGGTTCTTCATCCTTGGTAAGGCAACTAGTCTAGGAGAAGGAAAACTCTGAATTCAAACCTGTTAAACTCAGCTTAAAATTTGACCTTGTGTCATATCCTGCCAGAGCGGAGGGGTTGGGTAAATAGGTATAATTGTCACCCTCCTGTTCCACAGTTTTTTCAATTCTCTAACATGGTCCACGTACTTATCCTTCTTTTCACATTCTTTCAGTTTATCATTACTATTATATTTACTCATTGAGAGA
The DNA here is from genome assembly GCA_963585895.1 of Sepioteuthis lessoniana. Taxonomy (NCBI): domain Eukaryota; kingdom Metazoa; phylum Mollusca; class Cephalopoda; order Myopsida; family Loliginidae; genus Sepioteuthis; species Sepioteuthis lessoniana. The sequence continues at coordinate 42,537,244 of OY757944.1, read as the reverse complement.
TTTTCACATCAGTTTTAGCTGATGTGGTTTTTCACAGGAGTTTGAGTGACAGCAAGTTTCCTCAAGACTCCAGGACTCTTCTCAGTATTCTGGTCGTTCTCAATAATGCAGTAGTTTGGATGGTCTCCACTCTAGTATTATTATTGATATTATTATTATTATTATTATCATCTTTATTATTATTATTATTATTATTATTATTATTATTCAGATCTTTGTTAATAAATGGTGGTTTTAAGGATAAAAGGCATAATTGATTGCCGAATCTTCTATTTTATTCCTTACCTGTCAATTAATGACAGGTTAGAAAGTACAAGTGCCGGAAAACATGTCAGCTTGCGTACGTGCATGCGCAACAGCTTTAATGAATCTTTTATTTCATCAATACACAGCCTCTTTTAGGGGAAAAAACAACTCGTCTCCAGCGGAATATGATTCCCTTCTCATTGATAACGTTAGTAAATAAATATTTTTACTGAAAAAATCACACACCCACAACAAACAATACATAATTAATGCAACCTTCTTTTTGCTAGTTTTACTCCATCTTATTATTGTTGCTTCTTACCACCCCGCTCTGGTTAACGCACTCTAAATTATAAGTCTGATTTCAAACTCTGCTTAAAAAATTGGCTTCATGTCACGTCCTGTTCAAGCGGATTGGTTGGTTAACACACACACACACACACACACACACACACACACACACACACACATATATATATATATATATATATATATATATATATATATATAAGCGTATGATCTGGGTTCCCATGCAAAAAGAGTTATTTGCCCTTTATACTCCCCTTGCCATTAATTCCATACACTATGATCAATCTTAACCAGACTTTAATTGTTCAAAAAAAGAAAAAAAGAAAATGACGGAAATTTACTCTTCTCTGGTTGATAAATATATGTACTTACCAGCCCCTCCGCACAAGGTCAATTCAGTTTTCCTTCTCCTAGACTGGTTATCATACAAAGGTTAAAGAGCCCATTCTGCCCAACTATTTACCCATAGCTGGAGGGAGAATAATTAGATTCATACCTTCTAAAGCGTATTAGCGCTATGTGAAATACAAACGGCCTCAGCCAGGATTTGAACTCGGATCGCTGTGGCCATTTCCAACGACGATAATCATTATACCACAAGCATTACCTAGATGATGAATGTAGGTATTAATCGATATATACTTTTTCTGTAAATTACCATATAATTCAAAGAAATTTTCATGGTTAAGTTATTATCTCTTTTTTTTTTTTTTTTTGCTGCACAGGTTCCATTCAAGGTTTGCATGCTTCGTCATGTTCAACTTATTATCAATGTCGCTTAAATGAGTTCGACAGGTGTAGAGAGATATGCAATATTAACTTACCCATCTGGCTTTACTATCTTGTCAAATGGCTACAATTCAAACGTCAGTCAAGGGGAAAAACCGATTAAAAGATAATTCCCTTGCTTTCGAGACGGTCAGCTGGCATAGTCAATTGTCTTTTGAACACTTGGTTCCCTACCCCCAAGCTTTAGCTGCTTTGCATGGTTGAGTTGATTGATTGGCGCCTGAGGCACTTCAATAAAGGAATGTCGACAGGTCTATGGATTTTTAGGATCAGCCGAGCATGAATCTCGATTCGTTCGTAGTCCTCACTATAAAATGGCCTTATGTCACATTCTGGCTTGGTGAAAAGCCGATTAATACTACGTAACAAACAAGAACTCATAACAACACCAGGATTAAAAATAAACGATAAAATAATGGTATGTGAGTATTAGGAGACTAAGTATCTCGCTCTGATGATCACGAGTCATGAGTCATCAAAAATTCAGCCAATCAACGAGAGCCACGATTGTCGGTTTTAGTTTGGTTGCGTTTTATAACAAATCAACCCTAGTGCCTTAACCTGTTTATATATATATATATATATATATATATATTTGAATATTTTCCGGGAGGCACAAAATGTTATTATACACACAAGTAGACCAGTTTTGATCATTTTTTAAATAAAATCAACTAACCGGTTTCGATCCTCACTGATTGCAGTTGAATCGAGGACAACGATTAAGGACAAGGGGCAGGGACTGTGTAATGTAGAGGAGAGAAAATAAATAAAAAATTAAAAATAGAAAATAAAAAAATATCCAAGTTGACTAGAAAGGGAGGGGTGTATAATATACTTGTGTATATATATATATATATATGGAACCATTTAACAATGTACAAACAATAGAAATACTTCTGTGCAAACAAATTAGCTTTGACTCATCTAAAAATAACATTACCTACAAACTTTTGTCTTAAAAATCATATGTATAACTATTTGGGATCAGACCTAACAAAAAATATCAAGTTTATTCCCCCAAAGGAATAGAAAGGTTTGGTTTGTTTGTTGGTTTTATGGCATATCAACCTTTGTAGGTTATTTAACGCCAAATCCATTTTTATGTAAATAATCTGTTCTTTTGAAAACAGTTCAGTTTAGCATAAGTACACTTTAATTGTCAAAAACATTTCCTTTTCTAACTATTCAAGCAGTTATATGTAATAATTCAGTTAAGTGTAAATACAGTTTTAATGTCGAAAAACAGTTCTATTTGAAATAATTCAGTTAAGCATAAGCCCTCAGTTTAAGTGTAAGTACGGTTTAATTGTCAAAAACATTTCTATTTCAAGCTATTCAGTTTACTCAATTCATTTTAGTATAAGTATGCTGTTAGTTCTATTCAACCCATAGATAGGGCCCTATTAGGTGCTACCACTCCGGGCCAGAGTGGACTTGCGAGCAATGGCAATGAATGGGTACTCCGCATTCCCCAAATCTCCAGCACTGCTGGAACCTCACCATCAGATTGTTTAGTGTCAATATCAGGACACTCGTTTGGGGGGGGGGTCTTACCCCTCTGCAGAGGTGCAGTCAGCTGACTGGGCAAGGAATAGAAAGGGTGTTGCATCCTGTGGACAAGGTATTGTGGTATTGTAAAGACCAGAAGAACAGATACACGTGTAGGACAATAAGAAGAGACTGGAATTCACCATGATACATGGTAGATGGACAATCATTTGACGAGTGCACACTAAGTTAAAACAGCTTCTTTACCTGATCAATGGACTCAAGTCTCTGCCTGTAATTAAATAAACCTAATTGTTTTCTTGTACACCACGAGTCCGTCTCTTTTAGGGTCCAGTCGCCAGGGGCCGTAGAATACACCGACTGCATCTCTGCAGAGGGGTAAACCCACCCCCAAAACTATCTTATAATATTAAACAATCTGATAGTGAGGCTCCAATAATGATGAAGCTTTGGAGGAATGCAGAGTACTTCTTCACTGCAATCGCTCCCAGGTCCACTCTGCCCCTGAGCTGTTGCACCAGATAAGGTCCTATCTATGGGTCAATTAAAACCGTTTAATATTTAAACTGAGACAAAACAAATGACGTATGCTAAGTTGAATTGCTTGAAATAGAACTGTTGGTTATTAAATAAACAACAATTGAATAGTTAGAAAAAGAACTGTTGGATCATTTAACTATAAACGAATGATTGATGTCTAATTAGATTGTTAATGATACATAGCAATACTTGGAACTATTTAATTTTGCTGACTTATGTTTACAAATCATATACATTTAATATATATGTATAAAGAGGATTTGGGATTTAATTACCAACAATGGTTGATATGCCATAAAAGCCAACCAAACCAAATCATATATATTTAATACATATGTATAAAGAGGATTTGGCATTAAATAACCTACAATGGTTGAGATGCCATAAAAGCCAACCAAACCAAATCATATATATTTAATATATACGAATAAAAAGAATTCGGCATAAAATAACCTACAACGGTGTGTCTCATAAAACCCAACCAAACCAAATCATATATATTTAATATATATGTATAAAAAGGATATAGCATTAAATAACATACAATGGTTGATATGCCATAAAACCCAACAAAACCAAATCATATATATCAAATATATATGTATAAAGAGAATTTGGCATTCAATAACCTACAAGGTTTGATTTGCCATAAAACCAAACCAAAACCATTCATATATAACACTCTGACCCAGAGTGGAAGTACCAATTCAAGTCCCATATTTTGGCCGAATAGTTTTGTTTAAAAATTATTTTTATTCAATATAAAGACTTGATACCCCCTAATTCTAAATTATTTGTATCAAGAATAGTTACTTGAAGCTATAATTGTTATTAAGGGGTATTGTTATTATTTAGTTGAAACAATATAACTGTGAGTAAACAAATGACTATCAGTAAATAGAAATAATTACTTGAAACCATATAATTTTTAGTATTAGATTGGAATACTTGAAACCATATAACTGTATGCAAACAAATGATTATTATTAAATAGTTACTTGAAACCAAATAATTGGGTATAGAATATTGGTAAGGGGTAGGAATACTTGAAACCATATAACTGTGTGCAAACAAATGATTATTAATAAATAGATATACTTACTTGAAATCAAGATAGATAAGAATACTTGAAACATTTTAAGTCTGGGCAAACAAATGACAATCATTAAATAGAAATAATTACTTGAAACCATATAATTATTACTATTAGATTGTAATACTTGAAACCGTACAATTGCAAATTATTTGTATTTGATAGGAATACTTGATATTATAACTGTGTACAAAAAATCCTTAAAAACAGCTACACAAGAAATACAAAGAAATATACAATGAATTCGATTCGCTAACCGCTTGGCATATTGTTAAAAATTAGTCATTCAGTCTTAACAATTATAGTGTTCAGCAACTATTTTTGATTCAAATAATTTGAGGGGGGGGATTCCCGTGGCGTCGAGGCTAAAGTGCTGTACTGCGGCCCCGACGTATCCGAGTTCGAACTCTAGTCGTGCTTTTATGTTTATTTACGGACTAATACCCTTGGGAAACTTATGAAAACTCTTATCATCCATCTATGGGTTAAATATTATCTCTACTTTTCTTCTGTAACAATGACTCTGGCATTAAATAACCTAGAAAAGGTTGATATCGCTTTAAATAAAGAACTCAACGAAACCAAAATAATTTGCATACAGTATCAAGTATTCACATCTAATACAAATAATTTTCAAAAAGATCTATTGGACCCATGAAATTCTAACCGATCAATGACAATGAAAAGGTAATTTTATACTCTTCAGAACTCCAGAACTGGAATCTCACTGGCAACGAAGAGGTCATTCTACACTCTTCAGAACTCTAGAACTGGAATCTGACTGGCAACGAAGTTGTAATTCTACACTCTTCAGAACTCTAGAACTGGAGTTTCACTCATGTGTTCGCATGGAGCTGATGATGATAAGTTCTTGATCAGCCAATACTTGCTTGTCCATGTGTGGGTGTCCATAGAAGAACGTCACTTATGAGTTCGTCACTAGCTTCTCTATGAATATCTTTCATGTCTTGTTCGTCTTACTGGCATGGTTTTTGAGATGAGAGTTTTTCTCACTACTTGATGTAATTTAATGTCTAACCCAGGATATAAGTTGTTGGACTTATAGCACATAACATTTATAAGTCATTTTTCTTATCTCTATACAAGTTTTTAAAAAATGGAAGCTACCAAAACATGCAGCACTTCCAGTTCTGTTGCAAATAGAAGCTGAGTAATTGTAGTGAGTGGCCTGTTTCCTCCTAGCTGTATGAATTTGCGGATAACCACCAAGAGGTCGATATACGACATTGGTGTTGGGGATAACGACAGAAGGTCGCTTGCACCACTCATCGTAAAATGGGAAGAGTGGAGCCAGCTTCCAGTTCAATATAATCGATACTGACTGTTTCTAACTGAAGATGACAATTGCTCTGCTGCTTGTTGCATTTGTTTTAGCACCCCCATCACTGCACTCGTCCTTATCCTCACCCTGAGAAGTGGTTGGGTTGGTTCGTGATGATAACAATGTCGATGGAGCGCCACTTTCCGGGTACGCGAACACGCCATTGTCAGCTAATGAGACAAATAATTACCGGGTCGGCAAGAACAAGTTGGTATGATGTGTGTGGCGAGCTCGGTGGGAGTAGGGATGTTTCAGGGACAGGAAGCTGGGGTTTAGGGTCCTTTTGTCGCATCTTTCTATTCATGGCGTTGTGGCTGCAAGACATGATCGGCCGGGAACCGACAGATGCTTTCTTGGGGACGGACGCGCCTACCTACTCACCATTTCGTTTCTTCCTTCTGTAATTATTAGTATGTCCCTCTTTTTTTATTTAAAAAAAATTATCTATTTTTTTAATCTCTCCTGTCCTTCTCTCTCCTTCCACTCCTCTCTCACTTTTCTCTCTCGTTTTGGCCACTTAAGTTTATCGATCCCCCGCCACTTGTTGTTTTTATCACTACATCATCAATTATAAACAGAACGTAAACACAAATCCAAACAACTGCGCATGCGCAAACATACGACCGCAAACTGCGATTTAAACAGCCTAGGTTATTTATAAATTATTTTCTATAGTTCTGAGAGAAAACAATTTCATTGATCCGTATTCGGACGATTGATTTCATCTTTATGGTATCCTGATGCCTTAAAATAAAGTAATTTCATTTTTTCATTCTCAAATGATTTAGCAGAGACCCCAGGCGTAATGGCTAAAGTGGAAGTGCGCAGGTTCGTAGTATGCGAGTTCAAACTCCAGTCGCGCTATTACGTTCACTTTCGGACTAATACCCTTGGGAAAGGTATGAATCCCTTTACCCCCACCAGCTATGAGTGAAATAGTATCACAGCTGTTCTTTGACAAGGATGGTTTTTTACATTAAATAACCTTCAAATGTTGATATGCCATTAAAGAAAGAAACCAAACCAGTGAAATGACTTATACGTGTATTTACCCAACCCCTTCGTCATATGCAAGATGCGACACAAGGTCAACTTTAAAGAGGAGTTTAACAGGTTTCAGTTCAGAGTTGTTCTTCTCCTAAACCGGTTGCCATTGTGTACTATTTATCCAAACATGGCGGTTGAATAGTTGGAGTCTTACCTTTTCCATGCATATGACTCTAAAACATCTGATGGCGAGCCTCAAGCCTTGGAGATTTGTGGCGTTACATGAAAAAGCAAGCAGCTTCGTCCCGGATTTGAACTCGAGTCACAGAGTACATTTCCTACGACGATATCTATTACACCACGAACACCTCTCGTAATTATTTAGTGCTCAACCCAACCATTTATTCAGTACCCAACCCCTCCACCAAGTTCAGTTTTTAAGCGGGGTAAAGCTGATTTGAATTCAGTTATCTATGGGATGTAGGATATTTGTTGGTTATTTGGTTTTCGTTTCGTAGGTTCATAGGTTGTTGTCGTGCTTGGTAGTGGAATTTGGGTTTAGATATTTAACTGCATTTGTTTTCTTCTTACCCCATTTAACTTGTTGGCTTCTGCTCGGTACTACTGAAGGCTTCAAAGGAATAACTGAAGGAAGGAAGAAAAGAGACAAAGATACCTTTCAACTCAAAAGTTTATTTCTGGGTTTAACGTCAATTTTGATGGGCGGATAATTTTTGCTGAAACCAATATAAATAGTCGCGTCTCCAAGAGAAGGCGTTAAGATATATTTGTCATTTCCGGTAGTGGTGAGTTTGAAGTCGGTGGTTATGTCCAGTGGATGTTTTTAGTAATATATGTTTCAGCAGTGTCGGCTTGCTAGCAGCAAACAGAGAATGTAGATCCAAACCCAGGGTATGGAAGAATTCCTGGTTTATGGGGTTTAGAGAAACAATAAGTTTGGGGCATTGTCGAGTGATGATAAATTAATGAAGACCGGAAGTTAGGATACCAAGTCACACTGTAAGTTTCTCGCGCATGCGATGATCTAACTAATGATCGCATAAGCAAGAAACTGACAGTAACCAAGCATTGTTGATTGTGTGATTACGCTATCCTATCACCGATTTTAAGCAGTCCATATTTATAGATATAGCAAACCTCATTATATATATATATATATATGTTCGTAACCCAGACTGCTGAGGCTGTAGAATACACTGACTGCATCTGTGCAGAGGGGTAACCCACCTTACCAACGAGTGCCCTGTATATTACACTAAAACATCTAATGGCGAGTCTCTAGCCTTGGAGATTTGTGGAATACGGAGTACCACTTCTTTGCCATCGCTCCCAGGTCCACTTTGACCATGAGTGGTTGCACCATATTAGGTCCGATCTGTGGGTCAAATAGAATAAACTGTGTGCAAACAAAAAACTGATGTTGAATAATGACTGTTATATTGCAATACTTGAAACAATTTGTGTGCAAAAAAATTACTCAGGCTATTTTAAGAATATTATCGACAAAATGTGTTTAAACAGGATTTGGCATTGAATAACCAACAATAGTTGATATGCTATAAAACCAAACCAAACCAAACCCCTCCACACACACACATACACACATATATATATATATATATATAAGTTAACTTTAATACAACAAAAAACACTTGCCCAGTCGGCTGGGGCTATAGAATACACCGATTGCACCTCTGCACAGTGGGGTAAGACCCCAACCCCCAATGAGTGTCCTGAATATGACACTAAATGGCGAGGATCCAGTGATGGTGGAGATTTGGGGAATGCTGAGCACTCCTTCATTGCTATCGCTCCCAGATCCACTCTGGCCCGGAATGGTAGCACCTGATAAATACAAAATGCCCTAACGGAGCAATTGCTGATATCGGACAAATGTGTTTTGTTCATTACAATTTCATACCAACTTTATCTGGTTGGCTTTCACTGGAGTCTGAGAGACAACAAGTCTCCTTCGGTCTCCAGGAATCTTCTCCGTGTCCTATCTGATCTCAGATTATTATTATTATTATTATTATTACACTTTGCAAGTTTGTTTTTTTTTTTTTTTTTTTTGCACTAGCGTTATCTTGTGTACTTCCACTGGAGTCTGAAAGACAGCAAGTCTCCTCAGGTTTCCATGACTCTTCGCAGTATTCTATCCGATCTCAGCAATGCTGCTGTCAGGATGGTCTCGATTCTCCTCTGATTTTCAATTCCTCCAGTCCCTTCTTTAGGTTCCTGGAGACTCATCCAAGTACACCAGTATCACCGTCACCCTCAAGTTCCACAACTTTCTTAGTTATCAGGAAAAGGTCCACGTATACATCTAGCTTTTAGCTTTCTTTTTATTATTATTATTATTATTTACTCATTAGAATTTTTCACATCAGCATTAGCTGATGGTCTTTCACTGGAGTTTGAGTGACAGCAAGTCTCCTCAAGTCTCTAGGATTCTTCTCAGTATTCTGGCCGTTCTCAATGATTTAGTAGTTTGGATGGTTTCCACTCGTCCGCTAAATTTCCTCCAGTCCTTTTAATAATCCTTTAGTTACTGTTCCAAACGTACCAATTACAATTCGTATAATTGTCACCTGTATATTCCATAGTTTTTCAAATCCCTAGCAACGTCAAGGTACTAATCCTTCTTTTCATATTCTTTCAGTTTTATTCCGTGGTCAGCCGGGACAGTAAAGTCGACAATTTTGCACGTTCTTTTTTTTTCTTTTCTTTTTTTTTTTCTTTTTTGTTTATTATTAGGTCTGCTCTTCTGGCCGATATTAGGTGATCCGTGTGTATGTCAAAATCCCATAGGAGTTTATGTGTGTTATTTTCTAGAACAGGTGTTGGGTTGTGCATATACCATTTGTTCGTATGGTCAAATTTCAATTTCTTGCTCATCTCCCAGTGGATCCCCTTGCCAACTCAATCGTGTCTAGTCTTATATTCCTTCTGCGCTAATTTGCTGCATTCGCTTATTACGTGATTGATGGTTTCATCTCTGTCACCGCATAGCCTACATTTGCCATTTTGTTGTGTCTTATCTATTCTCGTTTTGATATGATTGGTTCTTACGGCGTTGCTTTGTGTTGCTATTAGGAGGGATTCTGTTTCTCTCTTTAAGTTTCCTTTTCTTAGCCATGTCCAAGTTTTGTCGTGTGACATGTTGTTTATTAGTCGTTTTATTATAGTTATTATTATTAAATTTTTTGTTTTATTTTTCATTTCTTCCAATCCTTCTTTAGCCAAAACCTTGGATAACGGAAAATAGTCATTATATGTATTCTATGTGTAATATAATGGCCGAGGGATTTCGTTTTATATATCTTGCCTTTCGGTTTAGTTAGGCTGAGAACCTTTCGCTTAGCGCATGGGTTAGTTAGGTGAAATATGAGCGCAGGTGTCCACGCCCGTGCGGGGAGGATGTGTCATTCAGAGATGTCACAACAGAAATCCCAGATAGGGGGATGTGAATGACGTCACGCACCGGAAGCGTGGGCTGAGGTTTGAGAAAAGTCAGTTAGTTGAGATTGAGACCTGGGCGAGGCCAGACGAATTCGTGCGCTACGGGCACCACACATGTTGGGGGAGGGGAGCAGATGGAAAACTCAGCATAGAAAGATGGTATCTCTCTCCTTATGTCGAAAAACCTTTTTACTCAAAGGTAATAAAAAGTTTCGTACCTGAACTAAGAAGTCGTAAAGTTTTTTTGTGTTTCGGGATTCCTATGTTATATACGTATGAGTTATGAACATTCTATGTACATTTCGCATAATCGGTAAATCTGGCCATGTTACATATGTATTTATATTTTTTGCTGCTTCTTTTGAGGTGAAATTTTTCACTTTACATTAATAGTAACCATGAAGAGACGAGCAGTTCCACAAAAGGCATTTTTTAGAAATTTCATATGGGCCAAGGCTGCCATGGAAATCAGACCTGACCGATAAAATGAAACGTAGTTTCTTCCAGGCAGCGGTCGTATCGATACTGCTATATGGATGCACTACTTGGACGCTAACTAAACGGCTGAAGTAGAAACTAGACGGCAATCACACAAGAATGTTGCGAGCAATATTGAACAAGTCCTGGCAGCAACACCCCACAAGGCACCGACTATACGGCTACCTGCCTCCCATCATGAAAACTATCCAAGTTAGACGAACCAGACACGCAGGACACTGCTGGAGAAGCAAGGACGAGCTCATAAGTTCCTATGGACCCCAACATATGGCCGAGCAAAAGCAGGACGACCAGCTCGAACATACATACAGCAGCTATGTGAGGATACGGGATGTAGCCCTGAAGACCTGCCAGAGGTGATGAATGATAGGGAGAAGTGGCGAGAGAGAGTCAGGGATATCTGTGCTAGCGACACGACATGATGATGATGATGATGATTGATCCTACCCAGGACGCCCACAGTGGTAGATTTAAGGGGCCATATTTTTCAAGTTCTATCTAAGTCTTCGAAGCAACATATTTTATTGTATTCTTTAACAGATATGTTATTACTGTTGGCACTTCCATATTAATTAGATTGCCCAGTCGTCTGGGACTGTAAAATACGTCGGCTACATCTCTGCAGAGGGGTAAGAAACCCCCCCAACGAGTGTCCTGATATGACACTAAAAAATCTGATGGCTAGGCTCCAATAATACTGGAGCTTTGGGGAAAGTGGAGTAACCTTTCATTGCCATCACTCTCAGGTCCACTCTGACAGGGAGTGATAGCACTTGGCTCGAATAGAACGGTTTGACATTTTAATATTTAAACTGAGTGCAAACAAATAACTTAGGCTAAATTGAATTGTTTGAAATAGAACTTTTTGATCCTTGAACTGTATGTGAATAAATGACTGATGTTAGTGATACATAGCAATACTTGGAACCATTTAACTTTGACTTATGCTAAATTGAATTGTTTGAAATAGAACTGCGTGTAAACAAATGAGTAACGTCTAATTGAATTGTTAGTGATACACAGCAATAGTTGGAACTATTTAACTATGATAACTTTTGTTTACATATATATCTCATATACATTAATAAACCGGATTTGGCATTAAATAACCTGCAATAACTTCCAAACCCACATCAATTAGAAGGCATTTTCTTCTTTTATAATCCTTAACCAATATGTCTGCTCAATATATTACTATTATTATTATTATTTTTATTCTTTTGAGAGTTCTTCATACCAGTGTTAGCCGATGGTTTCTCACTGGAGTTTGAATGTCAGCAAATCTCAAGTTTCCAGGACTCTTCTCAGTATTCTGGCCGATAACAACAATGCTGTAGTTTGGATGGTCTCTACTTGTCCTCTTATTTCCAAGTCCCTGTCCTAATCCTTTGATGACTGTACCGAGAGCAACAATTACACTTGGTATCTCCGTGATTTTTAATTTCACAGTTTTATTTATTTATTTTTTTTTTCAGTTTCCTAGCAAGGTCCAGGTAATTATCTTTCTTTTCGCTGCCCTTATAATTGTTGTTATTATTATTAGCACAAACTACCCCAGCTGTACATTTGTACTTTCTGGGCCTACAATACTAAAATCATCACAGTGTAAGACTTCGTAAGGGATTTCTTACTTGTCAGTCCAGACGCCAAGGCTCGGATAATACCGAAATTTTCCCTTGAAAATCAACACTAAAAATTTTCAATCAAGTATGGAATCTATCTTCGTAAAATAAACTCATCTCTTTGCCGCCAAATGCGTCCAACCATCGTGTCATTCCAATACATTTGATTTCCGAGAATTCCAAACCAGTTTCAATCTTCCACTGCATAGACTAACTCAGCGGAACAAGTTTAAAATACTCCCGCCTTTTTTGTGCCTCTCTTGAACGCCATAAATTTCTCCCGTCAATCAAACTCATCGTGGACAAGATGGCCGTGAACCCTTGACTATCAGCCAACAGCTTTTCCTTGTTTTTATAGGCAAAGCCAATGGCAGTCCTTTTATTCGTGACTTGGCAACCGACACCACAGGACCAATACATCTTCATCGGTCTTATGTTCTGTTTTTCACTGCCTTGACCAGCCTCCAGTAATCTGCCAGAATGGTCAACAGCTCATCGACATTACGGCCCTCGACTCTTATCAAACGGCGGTGGTCACCTTTATCAACCAGAGATTGATGTATGGCTTGAACACCCTGAAATCTTTACATCCCTTCATACATCTTACTTTTCTTGTGGTTGGGACGTTTTAAAACCGAGCTTCGTTTGTCTAATTTAGCAACAAAAATGTCTACTCGGTTGTTTAACTAGCTTGGTAAGTGGAACTTAGAATACACCGACAGCATCATCTACAGATGGGTAAACCCCCCTCCAAAAAAAGAGGTGTCCTAAATATGATATTGAACTGTATCTGTTGGTGAGGCTCCAATTCTGGAGTTGTGGGGATTGTAGAGTACTCCTTCATTGCCAGTGCTACTTTGACCTGGAGTTAGGATCAATCTATCGGCCCGTTAGTTTTATTAGCAAATCACTAATATTAGGTATAGGTATACTTGACATCACTGAGGAGCATATGGAGTAATGTTTATGTGTTATAAATAGCCATTTGAAGCTATAATTATATACAAAGAATTATATTTATTATTATTTATAGTTATGTCGACTGGGGCTGTAGAATATGCCAACTGCATGTCTACAAAGGGGTGAAACTCCTCCTCCAACGAGTGTCTTGGAAATAACACTGATGGTGAGGCTTCAGTCTTGAAGCTCTGGGGAATTTGGAGTATCCCTTCATTGCCATTACTCCCAGATCCACTCAGACCCCGGAGTGGTAGTATCTGTTAGGGTCCCATTTATGGGTCAAATAAAACCAGTGTTCTGGGTATAATACTAAACTGCATCTGATGGTGAGGTTACAGACCTGGAGATCTAGGGAATGTGGAACATCCCTTCATTACTATTACTCCCATGTTCACTCTGACACGGGCTGGTAGTGTATATCGGCCAAATAGAAACGTTGAATCATTTAATCGTGAGAAAACAAATGACTGATGTTAAATTGAATTGTTAATGTTACGTAGCAATACTTGAAACCATTTAACTGTGCGCAAACAAATTAGTAATATTGAGTAAAATTATTTGTGTTAGATAGCAATACTTGAAACCATTTAACTGTGAGCAAACGAATGAGCTATAGCTTGTTGAAAATATTACCTATAAACTATTCGTTTACAAATTATATATATATATATATAGTTCTCTGGCGAAGAAGTAAACATTGTTGCCATTAGCGTTTATTGCAAGCCTCTCCATATATGAATTGAGGTCTCGGTAGCCGTTGAACGGATGTATGTAAACAATAGTAATTGTGATTCATAATCGTTTAAAATTTACTTCGCAGCTAATGGCTCCTCGTGGCTGAAGGGTTAGAGGCCTTGGCTTGGCGTTTGAGTCAACCGGGTTTCGATCCCAGCTGCGGGAAGCTAATGTCTAGCCACACTGATGAGTTCTGATAGAACGTAACAGATCTGTCGGTGGATGACTGTATATAAAATTTGTAAACGAATATATATATATAAACGGGATTTGGCATTAAACAACGTATAAGTTTTGATATGCCATAAAATCTAACCGACCAACCAATATTATTTATTTCAAAACACATCACAATGATAATATTTAATGATTATCAAATAAAAATAATTACTTGAAATCATATAATGGTATTATTTGTATTTAGAATAATTAGTCGAAGCTATAGTTTACTAAGGGTTATTATTATTAGTTACTTGAAACCATATAGTTGTGTATAAATTATTTGTCTTTGAAACGCTTGAAACAATAAAACAATGTCCGAATTACTTGTATTAACTAGGAATAGAATGGAATAGAACAGAATGGAATTGTATCAAATCAAATACTTTTTGAAAACAGCTCGTATTTTGAAGAAAAATAACGTTTTATTCATAATTAATTTATGTCTAGGCATATACAGCTTCAGTATTAATATTTTTTCAACACACTTTGTAAAAAGACGATTTTAAAATTACTTGATACGTGTTCAAAAATCCTTTTTCTCGGCACATTTTTATCTTGAAAAATAAAGGTCCTTTCTCGTTTCTTCCAATGTTTAATCATAGTAGTAAAAAGATATAAGATACTGAGACCGTTGTTTACTGTTTACACCGTAATATGTTTTTTATTATTTAATTGATTGGTTTTTTTATTTGACCGTTCTAAACTATTTTCACTTTTTACTATACCAGTCATATTACTATATATATATATATATATATATATGACTGGTATAGTAAAAAGTAAAAATAGTTTAGAACGGTCATATAAAAAAAACAATCTATTAAATAATAAAAAACATATTACGATGCTTGGCTTGGCGTTTGAGTCAATCGGGTTTCAATCCCAGCTACGGGAAGCTAATGTCTAGCCACACTGATGAGTTCTGATAGAACGAAACAGATCTGTCTGTGGATGACTATATATATATATATATATATATATATATATATATATACTTAAGTGTCTCAATAAGGTTTTCATTTTTTATAGACCTTTACGCTAACATCTAATTGCATTAAATATCTAAATATTGTTAATCTACTATATCATTGATATTACTATGTATATATATATATACATTAGTTTTTATATACATATTATTTAAATAAAATATTTTAACAATTTTCAAACACAATATATAATATTTAAATAATATTTAAATATACATAAAAACTAATATATATTTATTTATTATTATTATTGTTATTATTATATAATAGCTCTATCACAGATATTGAGCACTCTCCAAGTTATACCGCATTTGGTCTGCAACAAACCAACCAAATGAGATAGTCACAACCATATATTACTGTAATATATATATATATATATATATATATATATATATATATATATATATATATATATTATTTCAAGAAAAAAAAAATATTCGGTCACATTAAGGTAATAAATTTATGTCCATCCTGTTAAGAGCATTGATATGAATCAGCAACTCCCAAAAAAATTTAACAGGAATTCTTCAGATTCAACATGAAAATAAAAAAATATAATACAATATATTATATATATATATGTGCGTGTGTGTGTGTGTGTGTGTGTGTGTGTGTTGTATTATATTATATAATTTCATTATCTCAAAGCGTTCACAGATTTTTAGAGACTTCATAGCATCAGTAAAGGATTGATGTATTCATTTGTTTATGTGTGTCTATCCCTCTTTACATATATGTGTATTTATATACACATGCAAACCTGTAAGCAAAAATAAGTATGCAAGTACGATTAGGCATCTGTAAAAAGGTTTTGAATGAAAATATTCATTGGTAAATAGATTTTATTTGAAGGAACAATAAATTCTGTTATAGAAGTGTAACTATTTTTAATTGTATACACATGGTCTTTCACTGGAGTTTGAGTGACAGCAAGTCTCCTCAAGTCTCCAGGACTCTTCTCAGTATTCTGGCAGTTCTCAATAATGCTGTCGTTTGGATGGTCTCCACTCGGCCGCCAATTTCTAAATCCTCCAGTCCCTTTAATAATCCTTTAGTTACTGTATCAAAAGCACCAATTGGTATAATTGTCACCTTCATCTTCCATAGCTTTTTCTGTTCTCAAGCAAGGTCGAGTTATTTATACTTCTTTTCACATTCTTCCAGTTTTATTCTGTGATCAGCCGGGACAGCAAAGTCGACAATTTTGCAAATTCTCTTTTTTGTTGTTGATTATTATAAGGTGTGGTCTTCTGGCCGAGATTAGGTGATCCGTCTGTATGTCAAAGTCCTATAGTAGTTTATGTGTCATTTTCTTTTTTTATTATTTTGCTTTTTCATGTTTTTTACACCAGTTTTAACTGAAGTTTTAGCAACAGCAAGTCTCGTCAGGTCTTCAAAGTATTCAAGCTGATTTAAAGTACTATTTCTCCACCCAAGTCTCTTCTCTTGGCCCTTGGGGACCGTACCTTGGTTTCCAACTACACCATTACCCCTATAAATCCACAGCTTTTTCAGCTCTCTGGCAAGATCCATGTATTTGTCTACCTTTTCGCTTTCTCTCACTTCCACTCCATGGTCCGCTGGAGCAGAGAAAGTCATTCGATGACGTGTTTTTTGTTTGTTTGTTGTTTTTGTTTTGTTTTGTTTTTTTCATATTAGATAACACTATGACTGGTTTTCTGGTTCGTTTGTATCTTCAAATCCACGAGAATTTTATACGTCTCATTATGATACAGTTTTTTGCATATATCATTTATCATTATGGTCAAATTTTTATCTCTTACACAATTCCCCTC
This sequence comes from Sepioteuthis lessoniana, assembly GCA_963585895.1. Classification (NCBI taxonomy): domain Eukaryota; kingdom Metazoa; phylum Mollusca; class Cephalopoda; order Myopsida; family Loliginidae; genus Sepioteuthis; species Sepioteuthis lessoniana. The sequence continues at coordinate 42,520,118 of OY757944.1, read as the reverse complement.
GGATCGACTTCCCGACTCTGTTATGCCGACTCCTGTATTTTTTGTGCCAGTCTGCTGCTTTCGCTGATTTATCTTTAGGGTATATTAAAAGTAATTTCACTTTTAGACCTTTCGCCAACGTTAACATCCGAGGAATTTGATACCTCTACATTGTTTATATTCTTAAACAGGTAACGTAACGTCATAACCACTACTACCTATTGGATGAGGTGAACATTTACGTTAGAGTGATCGACAGAGGGCGTTCTGATTTTAAATCTTCGGCTATGAAAATCTATAAAGGTCCTTGTGATTGCCTGTGGACAGACATGTGCCAATAAAAAAAAATCGTTTTAAGCAACTATTTGTCTTCGACTGAACAAAAAAAAAAAAAAAGAAAGAAATATGTGACCGGTCTTTAAAGAACTTCCGGTTTATGTGACCAGTTTAAAAAGAACTTCCGGTTTATGTCACCGGTCTATAAAGAATTCCGGTTTATGTCACCGGTTTGTAAAAACACTTCTGGTTTATGTGAATGATCACTCAAGAACTTCCGGTTAAAATCACGGTTTATAAAGAACTTCCGGTTTATTTGACCGGCCTGTAAAAAGACTTCTAATTTATGTGACTGATCTTTCATAAAAAAAACTTCCGGTTAATGAGACCAATTTATAAAGATTATATACGACCCAAAATAAACGTGCGTGATTTTCGTAACGTGTTTGTTTTTTTGTTTCGGGGATTAAGTGACTGACTGCCATTCAGCACCAACTTCTCTGCGCGAGAAAGTCTAGTTTAAAATGGAACGCTATTAACATTAAAAAAACGCTAAGAATTTTTCATTCTTTCCTTTGAAAATATTTTTCAGATGAAACATTTGATATTTTGTACATGGACTTGAAGATGTGTAAAAAAAAACAACAAACACTGGTGAATATATATATATATATATATATATATATATATATATATATATATATATATATAAACAAATACAACCTCGGAATAGTTTGTTTTTTCCAATTTATTTTTACATACCGTTGGATTCATTCCAGTTTTACTCTCGTCTCTAATATATATATATATATATATATATATATATATATATATGGCAATCCAAAGCAAGCAATACAAAGGAATATATATGTATATATTGAGCACCGAAAAAAGTTCTTTTTTAGAACTTATGATGTTCTATTTAATTCTGTTCCAAAATTCTTTACGTATCACAAAATATTAATCTACTTTGAGCGTCGGTACAATGAAAACCAAATACGTGCCCTTAATATATATATATATATATATATATATATATATATATATATATATATCGCATGCATAAATCTAAAGACTGTCTGTCTTTCTGTCTGTCTTTAAACTGTTATATATATATATATATATATTATTCGGTCCAGTTAAACCGGAGTTTGGAATATCTCCGTCAGGACAAAAAATCATTCAACTATGAAGATTTAAATTTTCCTGGTAAAGAGCTCAATGCAACTTACATCACAGAGAAGAAGCCCTGTTATTTTTAGTGTTATTGATTCATATCAATACCCATAAGAGGATGTAAATAAATTTATTATTCTAATGTGACCGGTTTTTGTTTTTCTTAAAGAAATATATATATATATATATATATATACATACATATATATATATATATATATTAAGGCCACTATTTGGGTTTTCATTGTACCACGCTTAAAGTAGATAAATATTCTGTGGTACGCAGAAAATATGTATATATATATATATATGGTACGCATAAATTATATATGTATAACAGTTTAAAGACGAACAGAAAGACAGAGAGTTTTTATATTTATGCATGTAATATATATATATATATATATATATATATATATTGTCATCCACAGACAGACTGTTTCGTTGTATCACAACTCTTCAGAGTGGCTAGACATGTAGGACGCTTGAAGCTAGGATTGAAACCCGCCCAACTTTATGTTAGACCGCTCGGCCAACAAGCATAAAGTGCCCTTTATATATATATATATATATATATATATATATATATATATATATTTATTAAGGGCACGTAATTGGTTTTTATTGTACCGACGCTTAAAGTAGATAAATATTTTGTGGCACGTGAAAAAATTTAAAAGAGAATATATATATATATATATATATACATTTTAAGACTTTGTATAAACTGATATATATATATGTATATACATCTGTCTATAAACTTTATATAAAGACTGTCTATAAACTGATATATATATATATATATATATATATATAGAGAGAGAGAGAGAGAGAAAGATGTGTATATTCAATAAAGAGAGAAATACAGAGATGGATGAAAGATGATATTTGACATGTTCACTTCCTGTTGTGTGTTTTCAGTGTCAGTCGAAGACAACGTCGGTGGTCGAGTGGCCAGCAGTGGTCACGTGACGAGTATGGCGGCGAATGACTGGAAGCGACAGCATCATCATCATCATCAGCAACAGCACCAGCAACACCAGCAGCATCTGGAGCCTCCCCATTCCTCCGTCACACTGCCGAGGGCCCCGGCCAAAAACTCTTCATCCGGAAAAAGCGGCAAACGCGTGCGCACCATTTTTACACCGGAACAACTGGAACAGCTCGAGTCAGAATTCAGCCGCCAACAATATATGGTCGGAACGGAAAGGTTAATTTAGCACTCTTCCTTCCTTCCTTTCTTTCTTTCTTTCTTTCTTTCTTTCTTAATCTGTTTCTTTTTTCCTATCTATCTATCTATCTATCGCAAGGTCTTTCTTTCTTTCTTTCTAGCTTTCTTTCTTTCTTTCTTTCTTTATCTATCTCAATCTGTTTCTTTTTTCCTATCTATCTATCTATCTATCTATCTCAAGGTCTTTCTTCCTTTCTTTATCTATCTATCTCAATCTGTTTCTTTTTTCCTATCTATCTATCTCAGGGTCTTTCTTTCTTTCTTTCTTTCTTAATCAATCTGTCTATCTATCTAGTCTATCTCTCTGAATCTGTTTCAATCTTAAGATTTTTCTTTCTTTTTTCTTTCTTTCTCATTCTTTCTTTATCTATCTATCTATCTGTTTCTTTTTTAAGCTCTTCCTTTCTTTCTTCCTTCCTTCCTTTCTTTCTTACTTTCTTAATCCATCTATCTGTATTTGTAGTTATCTCAATCTACTTCTATCTTAAATTGTTTCTTTTTTTCCTTCCTTTCTTTCTTGCTTTTTTTCTTTCTTCCTTTCTTAATCTATCTATCTATCTATCTCAATCTGTTTCTCTCTTAAGCTGTTTATTTCTTTTTTCTTTCTTTCATTTTTCCTTCTTCCTTAATCTGAGTTAGTCTGTTCCTATCTGTCTGTCCCAATTTGTTTCTATCTTAAGCTCTTTCTTTCTTTCTTTCTTTCTTTCTTTCTTAATCTTGCTATGTGTATTTCTAGCTATCTCAATCTATTTCTATCTGAAGCTGCTTTTTTTCTTTTTTCTTCCTTTCTTCTCTTCTTTCTTGCTTTCTTTCTCCCTTTCTTAATCTATCAGTCAATCTAATCTATCTATATCAATATGTTTCTGTCGTAAGCTCTTTCTTTCTTTCTTTCTTTCTTTCTGTCTTTCTTTATCTGAATCTGTTTCATTTTTCCTATCTATCTATCTATCTATCTATCTATCTATGTTCGTATCTATCTATCTATCTATCTCAGTCTATTCATATCTATCTATCTATTTATCTATCTCAGTCTGTTCATATCTATCTATCTATCTATCTATCTATCTCACTTCGATCATATCAGTCTATATTTTGCATCTATCTCTTGTTTCTTCTTTTCTTCTTTTCTTAATATATCCATCTATCTCAATCTGTTTCTTTTTTAAGCTCTTTCTTTCTTTCTTTCTTTATCTATCTATCTCGATATTTCATTCTATCTTTGGAAATTTACTAAGCTTTTTGCTTAGATGTGGCACAAGGCCATATGAAAGGGGCACCCAATGAGACTCGAACTCACTCGTGTAGGTTTACTAGTCAAGCTTGCTAACCATTACACCACCAGAGGCGCCTGTTTCATTCTATCTTTGACTGTTTTATTTTTCCTATCTATCTATCTATCTATCTATCTCAATCTGTTTTTATCTTAGGTTCTTTCTTTCTTTCTTTCTTTCTTTCTTTCTTTCTTTCAAACATGCACATTCAAATAAAGTATGCCACTGAATCTGTATATATGTGGACCAAGATTAGAAAGATTTCTATTGGTTTGTTATGGATTATACCTTGAGGGATATTTACCATTACCCAATTGAAACTGCGCGTTGCGAGCTTTAACTAAATAACCTTCTCGATCGATTGATAAATTAATTTTATCCGTATTAGATAAGAATAGCTGATAACATATAACAGTGGGCAAATTATCTGGTTTGTTTTGTTTTGGTTTGGTTTCTTTCTTTTAATGGCATATCATTTTTTGTGGGTTATTTAATGCCAAGTCCATCCTTGTAGAAGAACAGTAATCATACTTTTTAACACATAGTTGGGAGGATAAGACAAATCATTTGTATCAGGAATAGTTACTTTGAAGCTACAATTGTTTACGAAGTATTATTATTTGTAGTAATATTAGCAGTAGCAGTTTCTTTAAACCATGTTACTGTGGACAAGACACTGCTGGAGAAGCAGAGATGAACTCATAAGAGATGTACTCTTATGGATCCCCTCACATGGCCGCGCAAAAGCAGGACGACCGGCTCGAACGTACATTCAGCAGCTATGTGAGGATACAGGATGTTGTCCTGAAGACCTACCTAGGGCGATGAACGATAGGGAGGAGTAGCGAGAGAGGGTCAGGGATATCCGTGCTACCAGCGTGATATGATGATGATGATGATTATTAAACAGAAATAGTTACTTGAAGTCATACAATTGTTTTGAATTATTAGTATTAGATAGGAATACTTGAAACCATACAATGTATGCAAACGATTTGTATTAAAGAGAAATATTTGATATGATGTGTACAAAAAATGATTGGAGACAAATAAAAAAAAAGGCACCGGTAGAATATATAAATAGTCGTGATGACAATCAAACATTTGCAAATTAATCAAATTTAGATGTTAAAAAACCCATAAGGAGTTGAAATGCTGTGAAATGAATAAAACCAAACCAAACCAAATCAAATCAGATACCTCGACTGCTTTTAGCCATTTGTGCTTCTAGATATAAAGTAAGGGATAATTTTGGTATTACAGCCAAGTTGTAAACTGATCCCTCACAAAAATTGAAATATGAACATACTACTTACGTGATTCCATTACCTCTAAGAATAAAATAACCTTTTCAGGTTGATATGCCGCTAAAATCAATCAATCAATCAATAGTTCTATAATTTCAAGTATTCCTATCTAATACTAATAATTTATACACGATTATATGGTTTTAACTAACTATTTCTATTAAATAATAATCATTTGCTTGCACTCATTTATATATTTTCAAGTATCCGCTTCAAACACTAATAATTGCAATCAATCACGATTTTAAGCAACTAAAAATAACTTAGTAAACAATTCTAGCTTCAAGTAACTATTAATACAAATATTTAACACAAAATTAAATGGTTTTAAATAACTAATGATCATCCTTAGTAAGCAATTAGATTTTCAAGTAATTATTCTTAATACAAATAATTTGCACACAGTTATATGGTTTCAAGTAACTAATAATAATAATAATCCTTAGTAAACAATTAGAGCTTCAAGTAACTATTAATACAAATAATTTGCACACAGTTATATGGTTTCAAGTAACTAATAATGATAATTCCCTAGGAAACAATTAGAACTACAAGTAACTATTCTTGATACAAATAATTTTCACTCAGTTATATAGTTTCAAGTAACTAATAAAAATAATCCTTAGTAAACAATTAGACCTTCAAGTAATTATTCCCAATACAAATAATTTGCACACAGTTATATGGTTTCAAGTAACTAATGATAATAATCCTTAGGAAACAATTAGAACTACAAGTAATTATTCTTAATACAAATAATTTGCACACAGTTATATGGTTTCAAGTAACTAATAATAATAATCCTTAGTAAACAATTAGACCTTCAAGTAATTATTCCCAATACAAATAATTTGCACACAGTTATATGGTTTCAAGTAACTAATAATAATAATCCTTAAGAAACAATTAGAGCTTCAAGTAACTATTAATACAAATAATTTGCACACAGTTATATGGTTTCAAGTAACTAATAATGATAATTCCCTAGGAAACAATTAGAACTACAAGTAACTATTCTTGATACAAATAATTTTCACTCAGTTATATAGTTTCAAGTAACTAATAATAATAATCCTTTGTAAACAATTAGACCTTCAAGTAATTATTCCCAAAACAAATAATTTGCACACAGTTATATGGTTTCAAGTAACTAATAATAATAATCCTTAGGAAACAATTAGAACTACAAGTAATTATTCTTAATACAAATAATTTGCACACAGTTATATGGTTTCAAATAACTAATAATAATAATCCTTAGTAAACAATTAGACCTTCAAGTAACTATTCTTAATACAAATAATTTGCACATAGTTATATGGTTTCAAGTAACTAATAATAATAATCCTTAGTAAACAATTAGACCTTCAAGTAATTATTCCAAATACAAATAATTTGCACTCAGTTATATGGTTTCAAGTAACTAATAATAATAATCCTTAAGAAACAATTAGAGCTACAAGTAACTATTCTTAATACAAATAATTTGCACACAGTTATATGGTTTCAAGCAACTAATAATAATAATCCTTAGTAAACAATTAGAGCTTCAAGTAACTATTCTTAATGCAAATAATTTGCACACAGTTATATAATATCAATTATTCCTATCAAATAAAAACTATCTCAGTCGGTTGGGGCTGTAGAATACACCTACTTCATCTCTGCTGAGGGGTAAGAACCCCATCCCACCCAGCTAGAGTCCTGAGTATGACATTAAACCATCGGATGGTGAATCTCCAGTCTTTGAGTTTTGTAGAACATGGAGTAATCTTTAATTACCATTACTCCCAGATCCACTCTGATCCTGAGTGGTAGCACCTGATAGGGTTTTATCTCTGAGTCAAATAGAACTGTTTGACATTTCAACTGTGCGCAAGCAAATGACTGATGTGAAATTGTAACTGTTACAAAGCAATACTTGAAAGTATTTAAGTGTGTGAGAAAAATGTTATCAACAAAATGTGTTTACAAATCATGTATTTAATATTTATAAAGAGGATTTGGCATTAAATAACATATAATGGTTGATATGCCATGAAAACCAACCAAACCAAATCCTACATATTTATTATATACGTATAAAGAAGATTTGACTTTGAATAACCTACAATGGTTGATATGCCATAAGTCCCTACCCAACCAAATCTTATATATTTGATATATATACATAAAGAGGATTTGGCATTAAATAACCTACAAAGGTTGATATGCCATAAACCCCTCACCCAACCAAATCATATATATATATGTACGTGTATAAAGAGGATTTGGCATTAAATAACCTACAATGGTTGATATGCCATAAAACCCTACCCAACCAAATCTTATATACTTAATATATATGTATAAAGAGGATAAGGCATTAAATAACCCACAATTTTGATATACCATAAGACATAACTAAACCTAATCCTATATATTCAATAAATATTCAAAAACAGGATTTGGCATTTGATAATCTACAATGGTTGATATGCCATCAAACCAAACCAAACCAAATTATATATATCTAATATGTATGCAAAAAGAGGATTTGGCATTAAATAACCAAGTTTTTTGATATGCCATAAAACCAAACCAAACCAAACCAAAACTTGGACTATTGTAATTACGTGATATTGATTAGTGGTCTCTAAATAAATGCTATTTTAATGTGATAATGGCTGCTACATTGGTGGGTGGGTACCGTTCTCGTAGCGTAATGAATAACGTGTGGGACTGCCTCTTTGAAGAAAACCAGCTCGAACTCTTGTCGCGCCATTACGTTCTCTTTCAGACTAAAAGCCCCAGTAAAAGAATGAGCTCTATTACCCCCCCCCCCATTATGGTGAAATAGTTACACAGCTATTCTTCTACAAGGATGCCAATGCTATCCTTGTAGAATCCACGGAGGTTGATATGCCATTAATCAAAGAAACCGGACCAAAACAATATTTACTTATATTCTGTCTGAAAATAAAACAAATTTCAATTTACTGAATTCATTATTTTCACCGTTGTACATTTTATGTCAATTTCTCAGTTAATTAATTAATTTTTTGCAGATATTATTTGGCGGGAAAATTGGCCCTTTCAGAAGTGCAGGTGAAGGTCTGGTTCCAGAATCGTCGAATCAAAATGCGTAAGCAACAACAGGAAGCTATCAAAGAACATTTTGCCCAGTGTCGCTATATGAATGCGAGCGAGAGTGAAGAGGAAGAGGAAGAAGAAGAAGAGGAAAAAAACCCGCAACAACCACGGGTGCCACAAAGGAATGGGCCGAGGGAAACGACCGAGAATTCCCGGCCTACGTCCCAAGAAGTTCCCAAAGAAATGTTAGCCTAGTGACTGGGGCCTCATCTCCCCTACTACAACCACCACCACTATCTCCAACCTCTTCTCTGCCCCCACTCAAAAAAAGAGGTGTGGGGTATTCCATGATGTCTGTGGCTCGACCGAGTTGTTTAGATCCTCTTTTTTTATGGTAAAATTTCCCGGCGAATCAAATGACCCAAGCGGGAAGGCCGAAGACAATGGTCAAGCATCCCTCGGTGGGACTCCGTGATCAACCCGCACTGTACTTTTTTTTCAAGTTACAGAAGCGTACAAAAGAATCGGGCCACTTGATTCCAATTCCAACTTGACCATATTTAACCAGGAAGCCTTAAGTGCTCAAGAAGGTACGTTCAGAATAATTCAAGAAATTAGAACAGGTGTCTCAATCTTCCCAACATTTTTTTAAGAAATAAGGGATTATAAACAGGATACACACCTCTTCGTCCTCCTCGTTATTATCATCAAGACATACTACTAGTGAGTCCATGTGTAGTAGTCCATAGAATAACGTCGTTTATGGATTTGTCTTTACTTCTCTCTGCACTGCCTTGCCTCTCTTGCATGGTTTGCGAGATGGGAGGTAAGTGGCATTACAACTGCGGTTTTCTCGTGTTCTTCTTCCAGGATTTGTTCAAAACTGCACGCAGCATTACTGTCTAACTTTTTCTGCTAGCTTTTCATTTAAGTCCAAATGGTGAAACCGTACAATAGTACTTACACGGTTACAGCCTAGAAGAATTCCCGTTTTATTTTGTATAGGGGTATCTACATCATTTTTATTCATCATCTAATTTTATCATGGTCGATAACTCATGAATAGCAATTCATGCTTTATTTATGCATATCTAGACATCGATTTCAGTAGATGAGATACTGCTGCTGAGATATGTGAACTGGTCAGCAAATTTCAGAGGATTGCTATTTAATAATCTGGATTAAAACATTAACTCTGTTTTATCTACGTTCACGTAGAGACCAATACCTCTTGCTGTCTGCTTTTGGCTATGCAGCAGAGATTCGGCTTCAGCTGGTGTATTTGAGAAGCTCTAGATCATCTGCGGAGTCTCCATCAGTAATAGGTTTTTGATACCACTTGATACAACAGTATCAAAGCTCAAACATGCATAAGAATGTCTGATGTTAAGCGTGTAAAACGCTACATAATTTTTTGGGCTTTTTTAAAACTAGATTACACAACGTTCTTAGTCTTATACAAACTAGGTGATTTGAAGGTTTGGATTGATCCTGCCACGCCTTTTGGATGAGGTGATAACAGAAGAATAGTGTGTTCTCTCGTCGCCTTGACTGGTTGTATTACCAAAGCTGGAGATCACTGTCTGTCCAACTAATGGCTCATGGCAGTGGGGAGCGCAGAGAGAAACACATACGGCTGCGTCCAGAACAGAAGACAACGAGAAACCGCTCAAATAACTCTCACAAAATAATCAAGATTATTTACTGAGAAAGGAAGTTGTGAAGCGCCATTATCTTCCACGTCTTGAGAGGGATATGACAAACAGAGAGAGGTTGGGAAGAGAGTAAGAAAGAGAAGATACACTGGGACAGAGATGAATAGAGGAAGATTGGGAGAGGGAATTACAACAATCATCCAAGAGAGGTGGGCCTACATACTTGGAAATCAACATTTGAAATCCCGAATTTTACCTGGGGTTGAACACCAACCGCTGACACCGATAGGACATTCCCAGACTCACTCACCAAGCGGGACCATGAAAGCACTTTCTAAGGCGCTTACTGCTCCCTACTTGAAGCTAAACAAGTTAGAATTTGTAGACAGATGGTTCGATTCTTTTGCATGCTACTGTTGTAATAGGTATGCGAGTGACCTGATGTTCAGATATTTCTGAGCAGTATAAACAAATAACGAAAACTATCCATCATCAACATTGTTTTTTTAATGCTTCCCGTTGTTTGTTTGTTTTTTTAAGGAGTCATCCTGAGACGATTGGTACGACAAAAAAAAAAACAACAATTTTTATGTCTTCTTTTGGTTGAATGTGTTTGTTAACAAATAAAATATTTACCAAGATACATTTGAACCGAAAAGACAATATCTGAAAGCTTTTGAAATCTATTAAAATTATCACGTTTGTATTTGATTGTGTTGATTCTATGTGATATATCCAACCATTAAGGCAAATCAAGCAAAGAACACAAATCACGGGGGACCATTTACCACCTTACTGTATATACTCATGTAAGGGTCGAGATTTGATTTTTTTTTAACAACTGACAGCACTTCTAAATCAGATTGGTCCCGTCTAAAAAATATTTCTTAGAACTTTGATGACTTATTCATACTTAGCATTGCTATTTAATCTAATTCAATTCAATTTGATATTATTACTGATTTTAACGGTGTGCCAACCCATCTAGGATTGTTCTATGCTTACAGGTTAGGGAATCGCATTTATTTTATACTCATATATGTATTTTTGTGTAATTATTTCTTAAGAGATTTTTTTTTTTTTTTTTTTTTTTTTTTTTTGGCACATGATCCGATCAAATAAAAACAATTTTCAAACATATATTTTCACCATAGAGAGGGCTCGAACAAGTACTACCACTTCGATTCAGAGTGGACTGAGGAGTAATGGCAATGAAGGGATACTCCACACTCACCAAATAAATAATTCTATAACTTTGTTTATATATATATATATATATATATATATATATATATTCCTTCAAGATAAAAAACATAATTCGGTCACATTAGAATTATAGATTTATTTCCATCCTACTAAGACCATTGATATGAATCAATAACTCCCAAAAAATGTAACAGGACTTCCAACATGGCTGTTAAATTTTTGGTGGAGTTATTGATTCATATCAATGCTCTTAACAGGATGGAAATAAATTTATAATCTTAATGTGACCGTATTTTTTTTTTTTTTTTCTTGAAGGAATATTTGCCCAGTGATATTATTTAAATTGAGCTCTTTACCAGGATTATTTAAATATTCGAATTTTGAATAATTTATATCCAGGACAGTCGTTGGGTGGGGGTTGGTCTATAGAAATGCAATTGTTGTATTCTACTGAACCAGCCGACCAGACTGGTACGTCATTGGGGTTTATCTGAACCTAAATCTGGAGAGTACAGAGGATGCGATAATGTTTTTCATCCAAATGAGGTGAGAAGGAACAGAGGAAGAGCAGTTACGAGAGAGGAGAGCGAGCGGTAGAAAAAGAGAGAAAAAGAGGAGAGTTATTGAGAGCAGGAGAGAGAGAGAGAGAGAGAGAGAGAGGAAAGAATGGATGGTTAAAAGAGAGTGGTTGAGAGAGAGAGAGACAGAGAGAGGAAAGGGAGCGAAAGAGAGAGAGAGAGAGAGATAGAGAGAGGAAAGAATGGATGGTTAAAAGAGAGTGGTTGAGAGAGAGAGACAGAGAGAGGAAAGGGAGTGAAAGAGAAAGAGAGAGTGGTTGATAGGCTTGTGTGTGCTTGAGCATTATCATGCAGACATTATCGATTGACAAGATTTAGCGCCTTCAAACTATCATCTCTTCGGTCCCATAAAAGGAGGTTTAAGAGGTAACATTATGCCAGTGACGAGGAAGTGAAAACTGCAATGATGAAGTGGCTCTAATAACAGTCAACAGAACTTTACGAGGAAGGGATACATGCAGTAGAACATTGCTATTGAAAGAAACAGTGACTACGTTGGGAAGAAGGGATGTGATCCACTGAGGACTAAAGAAAAAGACTTAACTTTTTTATTCACCCTCGTCTAGATATATATACGTGTTGAATTCAATAAGTTTCCAGACTTTTTTGTTCAAGCATTTAAAATTGTCGTAGACTCTTGACAATTCACTATGTTATTGCTATGTATCTTATGAGATGACCGGCCAATTTTTATGTTTTCAGGTTTAAATGAACAGGTACAGCAGCAATTGGAATGCACCCGATTGTCACAGCTGGTGAATTTCAAAAATGCAATCTGGACGTGAGGACACTTTAGAAGAACGATATGTAATAAAATTCTGTTTTAAACTTGAAAAAAATGCCACAGAAACAACGTATGGAATGCTTCAGACTGCTTTTGGAGCATCTTGCATGAATCGAGCATCAGTTTCTGAGTGGCATAATAGATTCAAGGAAGGCAGGGAGTCTGTGAGGGATGATGAGAGGTGTGGGAGGAGTAAGGAAGTCAATACATCAGAGTTGATTGGCTAAAGGGTTAGGGTTAGGTTTACTATGTTGAGATTTTAAGGGAGTTCAAGAAGAGATTCCGTCAGAAGAGGCCAGCACTCTTCAAATCGGGTCAGTGGCATTTCCACCTGGACAATTCACCAGTCAACAACTCCCTCCTTGTCACAGACTATTTGACCAAGATGAGCATCAAGACAGTTCCTCAGCCTCCCTATAGTACAGACGTTGCTCCCTGAGACTTTTGCTTATTCCCTAAGCTCAGAGGCTGTCGTTATGAGACAATTGAGGAGATGAAAGAGGCTGTGACGAAGGTCATTGACACGCTCACACAAGAGGACTTCGATGGGGCCTTCGAGAAGTTGTTGGAACGGTACAAGTGTATTGCAGCCGGGGGAGATTACTTCGAAGGAGACTAGAGTTTCATGTGTGTATCAGGCTGTGACAATCAGGTTTTAGTAGGGTGCATTCCAATTGTTGCTGTAGCTGTTCATTTAAACCTGAAAACATAAAAATTGGCCAGTCATAAATGTGCCCATACGAAAAACTCTGGAAACTTATTTAATGATCCTCGTATATATCACACACACACACACATATATATATATATATATACACATATACATTTATGCACACATATATTTACACACAGAAACATATACACACACTCACACACCCCAAAGAATTGGTTTGCCCACCAGAGAAAAAAGAAAAAGCGGGGGTTTGTATATCTTGTGGATTTAGCTATTTTTAGTCGGCTAGAGCTTTAAAATACGCCAACTGCATCTTTGCTGAGGAATAAGACCCTCTACCCCAATGAGTGTGCTATGATATAATACTAAACCATCTTATGAGAAGGCTCAAGTTTTGAAGCTTTGAGGAATGTAAAGTGCCTCTTCATTGCCATCATCCCCAGGCCCACTCTGACTCGGAGTGGTAGTATGTGTCAGAGTCCCATCTATGGATCAAATATAAATATTTAATCATTTACTATACTTGAAATCATTTAACTGTGTGCAAACAATAAATGATAATACTTGAAACCATTTAACTGTTTTGGCTGAGGGTTTTGCGACGTTACGGGAGTGGGCAGATCCCCTCCCAGACATAATTGGGTATAGAAGAATTCCAGGTTTATGGGCTTTTTAGGAAGGCCATAAATTTTAAGGATTGTGGGGTGATAATCAATCAATGAAGACCAGAATTTATCTTCTTTCTTGATCAGTCATTTAATAATTCTACAACTTTGTTTATATATATATATATATATATATATATATATATATATATTCCTTCAAGAAAAAAACATAATTCCATCATATTAGGATTATAAATTTATTTCCATCCTGCTAAAACCATTGATATGAATCAATAACTCTCCAAAAATTTAACAGGATTTCTTCGGATCCAACATGGCTGTTAAATGTTTGGTGGAGTTATTGATTCATATCAATGCTCTTACCAAGATAGAAATGAATTTATAATCCTAATGTGACCGAATTTTGTTTTTTTCTTGAAGGAATATTTGCCCTGTGATATCATTTACATTGAGCTCTTTACCAGGAATATTTAAATATTCGGATTTTGAATAATTTAATTGTCCTGACAGAATTGTTCCCTACTCCGGATTTACTGGATATATATATATATATATATATATATATATATATATATATATATATATATATATATATATATATATATATATATATATATATATATATATATATATATATATATATATATATATATATATATATATATATATATATATATATATATATATATATATATATATATATATATATATATATATATATATATATATATATATATATATATATATATATATATATATATATATATATATATATATATATATATATATATATATATATATATATATATATATATATATATATATATATATATATATATATATATATATATATATATATATATATATATATATATATATATATATATATATATAACCGACTCATTGGTCTAGTGGGTAGAGTGTTCGCCAATGATCCAGGAGACCTGTGTTCACTCCCAGGTCGCGTCATACCAAAGACTTTAAAAATGGTACTTGATACCTCCTTGCTTAACACTCAACTTTATAAGGTACGTATCAAGGGTAAAGTGGGACGCCCTCCCCTACACCTCGGTGTTGTAGCTATTGAAAAGGGAGCCTTCTGGTCGCCCTTGACTACGGTCGCCAACCAACCAATATATATATATAAAGAGAATTTGGCATTAGATAACTTTCAAATATATAAGTTTAAAGTTAGCGACCATAGTCGAGGGTGACCCGAAGGCTCCCTTTTCGATAGCTACTACACCAAGGTGTAGGGGAGGGCGCTACTCCATTCCCTGGATTGCTCCACTTTACCCTTGAACCGTACCTTATAATGCTGAGTGTTAAGCAAGGTGGTATCAAGTTCCATTTTTAAAGTCTTTGGTATGACTCGACCTGGGATTGAACCCAGGTCTCCCGGGCCATTGGCGAACACTCTAACCGCTGGGCCAATGTCCCGGTTCAAATATATAGATAACTCATAAAACACAAATAAACCTATCAGCGTTGTCGAGTTTAGAGCAATAGAGTGTATTTAAGAGATTTCAGAGCGGGGGAGAGAGCAGCAGAAAGAGAGAAGTGGAGAAGGGGAGGAACAGAGAGAGAGCAGTTACGAGAGAGGAGAACAAGCGGTAGAAAAAGAGAGAGGAGAGTGTGTGAGAGCAGGATAAAGAAAGAGAGAGAGAGAGAAGAAAGAAATGGTGGTTAAAAGAGAGTGGTTGAGAAAGAGAGGAAAGGGAGCGCGAGAGAGAGAGAGTTGTTGAGAGAGAGAGAGAGAGGAAAAGGAGCGAGAGAGAGAGAGAGTTGTTGAGAGAGAGAGAGAGAGAACAGTTGAAGGAGAAGGAGAGACAGTGGTTGAGAGAAACAGAGATGGAGAGAAAGCGGTAGAAAGAGTGAGGGAGAGGACTGAGATGAAGAGAGAGAGAGAAAGCTGTTGAAAGAGAAAGAGTGAGAGAAGTCGGATGGAGAGAGAGAGTGTGAGAAAACGATTGAAAGAGAGAGAATGAGGCGGTGAGAGCGGTTGAACGCGATAGATAGGGGGAGAGGGGTAGACAGGATGGTTGAGAGAGAGAGAGAGAGAGAGAGAGCTGTTAAAAGACAAAAGATGGATGGATGAAGTAGGGTTGAGAGAGTGTGGTTGAAAGAGGTTGATGTAGTGGAACATTCAACAGGTGTCATTTATAAAGCCATTTTTTGTTTGGTCCAAGTCGAGAATCGAACTCACCAACGACGATCTGCGAGCTCCACTCGTTAACCATTACACCATGACCAACATTCTTGCCTAGGCTAGAGATTTTCACCTGCTAATATCACTGCACATTCTTTATTACGTAATTGTAGTAAATCTTTTTTCACGACTAAAATTAAAAGTTGCTCTTCCGCCTTTTCGTTATGCATGGATTTGAAGAAAAGGTAATATTTACCCGACTCTCGCCCCAGGCAGGATTTGACACAAGGTCATTTTATTGGGGGGGGGGGCAAGGAGGGGGAAGTCGCACACGAGCCGAGACTCGCGTGGTGTTGGACAATGCTGATTATAGAATCACTTGGTACAATGTGAATCTGTGCTTGTCA
This sequence comes from Sepioteuthis lessoniana, assembly GCA_963585895.1. NCBI lineage: Eukaryota > Metazoa > Mollusca > Cephalopoda > Myopsida > Loliginidae > Sepioteuthis > Sepioteuthis lessoniana. The sequence continues at coordinate 42,503,725 of OY757944.1, read as the reverse complement.
GTGATATCCCCCGGCACAAGAAAAGGTGACCCTAAATATTTCGGCCTAAAAATTTTATTCTGAAACTCGACCAATACAAGAGTATATACGGTTTGTTTTTATTGGGTTTTTTTTTTTCTGAAATTAATCTTATCTGAAAATCACGCTAAAACATTGTTTTTTCTGATATTACTTTGTAAATACCATCTTCTCCTTGGGTTTATATATATATATATATATATATATATATATATATATATAGGGTGCGGAAGCAAAATTTTAAATAATTTTTTTAACACATTTTTTTTAGTCTAATTAGTCCTATTTTTGAAAAAAAACGTGATGAATCTAAATTTTCATGATTATCTCTATTATCCGAGCACTTTTTCATTTAAATTCAGCCCAATATGAGTGGGAACGACAAAGAATCTATGATTTGCTTAACACCGAAACCAAGCCAAAAAGAATTTCCGAAATAATTGTAGTTTCTTTATAGCTTCCATCAAGCTCAAACCTTAAACCCCTTGATGACGTTATATAGGGCCTTTTAGAAAACAAAACAAATGTAACTTCCCATCCAAATATTGGTTCGCTTAAAACTGCTCTTGAGAAGGAATGGGATAAAATATCTGAAGAATTTATTTTGAAGGCATGTAAATCGTTTTGAAGGCGCGTTGATACAATAACTGAAAAAAATGACGGCTATATTGAATAAATTTGCTGTCTTGTGCCTGTCTTCTTATTTTGATGTTTATTTTTTTTTTTAATTAGAATTAATCTTGTTTTATATTAGAGTCGTTTGTTATTATATTAGAATATTCCTAATTTTTATTCTGCACCCTATATATATATATATATATATATATATATATTATATATATATATATATATATATATATATATATATATATATATATATTAGATTTATATATTTAATTCATGGAATTTAGACTGTGACCCCTTGGTTCGACACAAACCCACAAAGTGATTTAGTGACAACTGTTATAATATATATATATATATATATATATATATATATATACAGAGAGAGAGAGAGAGAGAGAGAGAGAGAGAGAAGTTCAGATTCTTTGTTAACGTATAAAGAAAATATAAAGATAAAGATTTTGTGTGAGTTTCCTTCGTTTTGTCCCAACGAGACTCCCCCAACAGTGACGTAATATCACGTGGTTAGGTATCACGTGAAGAGAAGTCCTTTCTTGCTTTACGAGGGAAGCTCGGGAAACAATGCTTCCTTTTAATTTAGATGGAAAATTCAACAGAAGCACCGTTGAATAGAACAAGTTTTTAGCTACAAAAAATCTCCTTTTTCCCATCAATATTACTACCAAAAGTTATGTATTCTTTTGCCAACAATGAGCAAAAGTATGTTCGCAAAAATCTGCATCAGCAGAAGCGACTACTTTTTTTTTTTTTTAGTAGGGATGAATGACAATAAAAGCCTACATCCATAGTCCATCTTTCACGGCCCCATTCACACGGATGAACTGATCGAGGTGCTCTTTATTTCGTAGGTAGACAGCCGTGTTTAACGTGATTCCACTGTTGAAACACATTACATATTTACCAACCCCTCCGCTCGGGTAGGATATGACACAAGGTCAATTTTTAAGCGGAGTTTAACAGTTTTCCTTCTCCTAAACTAGTTGCCTCACCAAGGCTGAAGAATCTAGTCTGCCCTACTATTTACCCATAGCTAGAAGGGGAATAATTGGATTCATACCTTTCCCAAGGGTATTAATGCTATGTGAAATGCAATCAGTCTCGTCCAGGATTTGAACTCGTGTCGCTGTGTCCATTTCCTACGACGATAACCATTACACTACGGGCACCTTACACACTGCTAAACTACGCTTACATCCACTGTTTGGGCTCCGTAAACATTAATTAATGCCAATGAATGCAATTTCTTTTTGTGGGAAGAAGGTATGGAGGAATTCAATGACACAGCTCTGCTTTCATATCAAATGCTACTTTGCTAGACTGCCGAATTGATCAGGAGCGATTCTTTCTATAACAATGTAACAAAAAAAAATGATAAACGTAGATTCTATTACAATTAATTTCCCTGAGCTTCGCGGTGGGGGGGAGCTTAAAGTGTAGTATCTGCTCGTCTCACTAAGCTGTTTTCTTGATTTCAGACAAGATGAGTCAAAACAAAAATTGTTGTATACTCATATGCAGATGCATGCATAATCATAAACACGACACAATAAAGACGACGAGCGACACAGTCTTTTAGAAAAATATACCTCTCACTTTATTTGAAAGGGTTGTGTGTGAGAAGGAGTTGGAGACCGAACAGAACTGCAACATATTGACCCCACTCTATTGACCATAACCGCGTCTCTTTCCCGTTCTCCTGGGCTGCTCAACCGCGGGCCTGGAGCCCAGCGTCTCTGGGTGCTGGTTTTCTCAACCGCATCTCTTCTCCAACTCGTCTGATCTCCAAAACTCATTCGGGGGTCCCGCGGGCCCCTTCTGCCGGTTGCTGTTTTCTCTACAGCATTATTTTCCAACTCTCTGATCTCCAAACTAACTGATTTCCTGTCTTCACCGAGTTATATAATAGTTCAACGCCCACTCAATATCTCTCCATAACTGGCCATCGGAATATGCACTTCTGCCGTCTTTGGAATGGCATGTTTGATCGTCATCGAGCGGAAATAACTGTCATGAGCGGAAATCGAGCGGAAATAACTGTCATACTACAAAATGAGAACTATACTGCATCAAATTCCTCATTGCACCAGAAGGAGAGGGTCAAAGCAGGGGTCAAAAGTGCTCGATGTATCCTAGATGATAGAAACGCCTGACAGATTCAGAGAGAGGCTCAGTAAGAAAATTTAAAAGGGCAAGCCAACTGAACCCATAAAAATCGGAAGAAAATCGAGTGGGCAAACTGAAATCAGGAGATTAACAGATTCTAAATCAAAATAATATATCTACACTCAAATTCACCTTAAATTAGTCTCATATGCGAGACGACCCTTTATCCACATGCCTCGTGTATGAGTCGATTTTGATTATACACGGTGCGGTAAAAATATCTCCCACGTTTTAAACTGTCACTGTTGTGGTGCGAATGAACTCAGGCAAGTGGTAATGGTAGCTCCTCCAGTACATTTACAGTTGAAAAGTTTTTTAAGACCGGTGGATCTGTAATTGCTACACAGGGAGCTTTTCATGCTCATTTTATGTTTCGCCGCAATGATACTGTTCCTGATAGAATTTTCAACGCATAACAGTATCCGGAACAGCATAATTCTGGCGTAACATGAAATGAGCACTGATGGAGCAACCATTACCACTTATCTAAATCCACTTACATGACACAGTTGACAGTGGAAAATATTTGTTTGTTTGTTTGTTTTGTTGGGTTTTATGGCATATCAACCTTTGTAGGTTATTTAACGCCAAATCCATTTTTATGTAAATAATCTGTTCTATTTAAAACAATTCAGTTTAGCATAAGTTCACAGTTTAATGGTCAAAACATTTCCATTTCTAACTATTCAAGCAGTTGTATGTAACAATTCGGTTAAGTGTAAATACAGTTTTAATGTCGAAAAACAGTTCTATTTGAAATAATTCAGTTAAGCATAAGCACACAGTTTAAATGTAAGTACGGTTTAATTGTAAAAGTCATTTCTATTTCAAATTATTCAGTTTTACTCAAACAATTCATTTTAGCATAAGTATGATGTTAGTTCTATTTAACCCATAGATAGGACCCTTATCAGGTGCTACCACTCCGGGCCAGAGTGGACCTGGGAGCAATGGCAATGAAGGGGTACTCCGCATTCCCCAAAGCTCCAGCATTGCTGGAACCTCACCATCAGATCGTGTAGTGTCAAATCCAGGACACTCGTTAGGGGTGGGGTGGGGGTCTTACCCCTCTGCAGAGGTGCAGTCAGTGTATTCTACAGCCCCAGCTGACAGGGCAAGAAAATATTTGTACTACCCTTAGTATATATATTTTGAAGTATATTTGAATGATATGATGAAATAAGAAAACCCCAATCGACAGTATATCGTATTGTTAAAGGGTTAAGTTGGTCCTAAAGGGATGCAAAAAGATACCATTAGAGGTTCAAGCCCAAAGGTAGGCATAGGTGACAAAGGTATCATAATTATGTGTCTATAACACGCACTATTTTTCCAGACTTTTCTGCCCAGAAGTTAGTTATGCGTATTATCTATATAATCACCGTCGTATGAAATGGACACGGCAACACGAGTTCAAATCCTGGACGAGACAAATTACATTTCATATAGCACTAATACCCTTGGGAAAAGTATGAATGCAATTATTCTCTTTCCAGCTATGGGTAAATAGTAGGGCAGACTAGGTTCTTCAGCCTTGATGCGGCAACAAGTCTAGGAGAAGGAAAACTCTGAATTCAAACCTATTAAACTTCGCTTAAAAATTGACCTTGTGTCATATCCTGCCTGAGTGGAGGGGTTGGTAAATATGTACAGCTATAAGGATGCTAAGTAGAAACACGAAAGCAAAGGTTCACTCACCTGATGGTGATACAATCTTCTTCGACTGAGTCGTTGGAGTTTTACAAGGAGATACATTAGCACCATATTTGTCTATACTCTGCCCTAACTGCCTACTTCGAACGTCGATAGATCTAATAGACGAGAATGATTTCACATTGAAAAAACAAGAAGCTGACAATATCCAGCTGAAACTATGACAGAAGCAGACTACGCAAATGATCTAGAGCTTCATCCAAATACACCTGGTGCCTCAACATCAGATACAGTTTAGTGTCCTATTCAGGACACTCGTTGGAGTAGGGTCTTACCTCTCTGCAGTCGGTGTATTCTACAGCCCCAGCCGACTGGGCTAGGCTTGCACTCAGTTATATGATTTTAAGTAAATAATAATAATAATAATACCCGGCCAGACGATCAGACGACCAGACCTCGTGATAGTCAACAAAAATGAAACTGCCGAATAGTGAACTTTGCTGTCCCGCCAGACCACCGAGTAAAATTAACAGAAAGTGAAAAGAGAAATAAATACCTAGACCTTGCAAGAGAACTAGAAAATTATAGAAGAGGAAGGTGACGGTGATACCAACTGTAATTAGGGCACTTGGAACCAAGGATTGGTAAAGGGACTGGAAGACTTGGAAATAAGAGAAGTGGAAACCATTCAGACTATAGCATTATTAAGATCGGCTAGAATATGGAAAAGAGTCCTGGAGACTTGGGGAAACTTGCTGTCACTTAAACTCCAGCGAAAGACCATTAGATAACGCTAATGTTAAAAACTCTCAAAGGAGCAAAATAATAATCCTTAGCTTCGAGTAATTAATCTTGATACAAATAATTCGATTATTCCTACCAAAATCAAAATTTTGTTTAAATTCAGTGAACGAATAGATTTATTTATAAATGGTCTAATTTTGGAAACAACTGCTAAAATTAATTAAACTAGGTATTTGAGATAATTCTATAAAATCTCTATAAAGTAGCATTTGAATTTTATAAAGATAAGTTAATGGAGAAATATTTTAGTAAATCTTGTGTTAGAATAGTAGATTACATTAATTGTACACTCAGTGACAATAACCGTCACATACTTTTATAGGGTGTCTCAATATACATGGGACCCATGTGACTGCTAATAACTCTACTAATAATAATATAGGGTGTCTCAATATACATGGGACCCATATGACAGCTAATAACTCTACTAATGATAATGAGTTCAGATTTTAAAATTTTATAATAAGTTTTATAATTTTCGATCACATTGCCTTGGACAAGAGAGAAAAAATATCTTGCGTCATAACTGTCTTGGGGTCAAAAGCATTCAAAACTGTCTCAAAATAGATGCAACCCATTAATATGATAATGATTTATTACTGAGACAAGAAACTCAACAAAAGATTGCATATCCTGGAAGCTGATATAATGATAATTAAAAAAACAACAACATTGATTTAACGTCTCTAGCTCAAAGGATGCATTTTTATCGGATGTGTTCCAAATGACCACCATTGCGATTGTCTCAGTAATAAATCATAATCATATTAATGGGTTGCATCTATTTTGAGACACCCTGTACAAAAGAAATAGCATTGCCAATTATTTTATTGAAAGAATGCATTAGAAACAGTTTTATTATAGGAATTCATTGTCGAATATTTTGCTATAGAAATGCATTACAAATTATCTAACACTAGGAATGCGTAACAATTGATTTTACAATAAGAATTTGATTTATTTTGATATAAGAATTCATTGCATATGATTTTACTATAAAAATGGATGGTAAATGATTTTACCATAGAAATGCATTGCCAATGATTTTAGCATAGGAATGATTTACAAACGATTTTACTATAGAAATGCATTGGAAAATCTTTTCCTGTAGAAATGGATAGGAAATGATTTTACAATAGGAATGCATTTGAAAAGATATAACTATAAAAATACATTGGAAATAATTTTACAATAAGAATGAACTGCAAAATATTTTACAATAAAAACTCATTGGAAATGATTTTATCATAATAAATTACCAATGATTTTAATATAAAAATGCATTGGAAAAGATTTTACTTCAGCAATACATTACAAATTATTTTTCTATATGAATACATTGGAAAAGATTTATTGATGAAAATGCATTTAGAATGATTTTAGTTTGGTTGGGTTTTATGGCATATCAACCATTGTAAGTTATTTAATGCCAAATCCTCTTTATACATATATATCAAACATATATGATTTTTTTTTTGGTTGGGTTTTATGGCATATCAACCATTGTAGGTTATTTAATGACAAACCCTCTTTATACATATATAATATATCTGTATGATTTAGTTGGGTTGGGCTTTTATGGCATATCAACCGTTGTAAGTTATTTAATGCCAAATCCTATTTATACATATATATTAATTATATATCATTTGTAAATACTTTGTCTTGATAACATTTTTAAACAAACCTGGACTCATTTTTGTGCACAGTTAAATGGTTTCAAATGTTTTTATCTAACACGAATATTTCTATTTACTATTAATCATTTGTTAAATGGTTTCGAGTATTGCTATGTAACAGTAACAATGAAAAATGAGTCATTTGTTTCAATGTATTTAAGTGGGTATACATATATGATTTGTAAGTGAAAAGTTTGTAGGTAATTTCATTTTTAAATGAGTTAGAACTAATTTGTTTGCACACTAGTATTGCTACTGTTTCTATACAGTTAAATGGTTTCAATTATTGATATCTAAAACTGATTCAAACCTGTTAAACTCCGCTTAAAAAATTGACCTTGTGTCATATCCTGCCCGAGTGGAGGGGTTGGTAAATATGGATATCTAAAACTGATAATTCAATTTGGTATTAATCATTTGTTTTCATACAGTGAAGTGGTTACAAGCATTGCTATTTGACACTAATTATTCTATTAAATGTAACTCGTTCGTTTGTACACAGTTAAATGGCTCTGAAAACAATTCGATTTATCGTAAGTCATCTAATTGCACTCAATTCAAATATCAAGCACTTCTATTTAACCCATTGAGAGGACGCTATCAGGTGCAATCACTTAGGATCAGAGTGGACCTGGGGGCAATAGTAATTAAGGGGTACTCCACATTTCCTTAAATTCCACCATTTTGGAGCCTCACTATCAGATTGTTTAGTGTCATATCCAGGACACTTTTTTTGGAAGGCGTATTACCTCTCTGCAAAGATGCTGTCGGTGTATTATACTGCACCAGCAGATTGGGCTGGAAATTTACCCTTGGAATACATTACCAATTAATTTGCTATATGAATGCATTGGAAATAGTTTTACTATAAGAATACATTGCAAAAGATTTAACGATGAAAATGCATTTAAAATGAATTCTAGTATAGGAATGCACTGAAAATGATTTGACTATAGGAAGACATTGGAAATTATTGTGTTGGCGACAGTAGATGAGGGCAACCCGAAGGCTTCTTTTTCAACAGCTACTACATCGAGATGTTGGGGAGGGCGCTACTCCTTTCCCTGGATTACTCCACTTTACCCTCGATACGTACCTTATATTGCTGAGCGTTAAGTAAGGTGGTATCAAGTACCATTTTTAAAGTCTTTGGTATGACGCGACCTGGGATTGAACACAGGTCTTCGGGACCATTGGCGAACACACTCAGAGTAATATTTATGACAATAGTCTCCATACGTCACTGGTCATTATTTCCTCATTGCACTAAGACATGTTGGGTCAAACGTATATTCTGATGTTTGCGGCAAAGTCTGAAGGAACCGGACAATCTCTTGAAGACCTCTATAAAATTTGATGTTAATTCTTATACTGTATCAGGTGGGTTAAACGGCTTCTTCATACTGACCTTTTGTCGCTTTTTTGTCGTTACGGGGTAAGCAAATAAATATCGGTTATTTAAGAACTTTACACCGTCGAGCTAAGGGTTAGGGGGAAATATTTTTAACGACTGCCATGAAAAGGATCTAGCGGAGAGGCAAGAAACAGAATCCTGTGTTAGTACCGAATGACACTGGTCACCAGGTGTCGCACTGATTGAACGTGCTCTGGGTTTTTTTTTTAAGAGGAACGCTTTCAAAGATCTTTTGAAAAAATTCGACTGTTAAAATCGGTGTTAGTTTAATTAAACCCTATTTTATGAAGCGTGACCAATTGAAGACTTACTTATAAATTGGGTTCACAGGAGAAATGACGGTGACCATTCTGACTGATGCCGTATATATTCGTGCATAGTTCAAATTTTGAAAATCTAATTTTTAGACAAAAAATTATGCGAAGAATTTGAATGATTTGAATAATTTTGAATTACTGAAAATCAAATATTATATTAGCTTGAAAAATCAATTTCATTTATTAATGATTTGGGGATCATAAAAGAGGCGTTGACTTATACGTAAGTATTAATTCCTAATTTATTAATTTATAATTAATTATTTTTTTAAGTTTGAAATTCAAACATAACATCATCAAGTTAATCAATGATTTCGTGACTATCGATAAAAGATCGACTTATACATGAGATCGACGTATACACGAGTATATACAGTATTTTAGACATAAAAAGGATTAGGACAATCCTTGGATTCAAAAATTAATTCAATTAAACAATGATTTCGTGACTATTTATAAAGGATCGACCTATACACGATATCGACGTGTACACGAGTATATACAGTATTTTAGACATAAAAAGGATTAGGACTATACTTGGCTTAAAAAATTAATTCAATTAAACAATGATTTCGTGACTATCTATAAAGGATCGACGTATACACGAGATCGACGTATACACGAGTATGAACAATCCTTGCCTTTAAAAATGTTATGTTTTAAAACAGAATAAACAATATAAATTCTTAACTTTAGTCAATACGATAAAAACTTTAACGAAAAGTTAATCAAATTTAGGTTAAATTGAGCTGGTAAAAATTCCGAAAAGTCTTTTAAAGACGAGATGTATTTTCCAAAATATGGTTGGCCAAACCTAAGAGTGCGTTCTATACACTAGTGCATATTATGCACAAGTGCATATTATACACGAATAAGTACGGTAATTAAAAAGTTACATTGTCTTTGACTCATACTTATTCATATGCCATTCTCCAGAGACGGTGTTGGAGTCTTACTGGTGTGCAACATACGTTTGGTCGAGACCAAGTGTCAAAGTCGTTTAGCTTTGTGGAATGGGTTGAAGTGCTCGATAAGAATAATTATTCCTTAAAAAAAGAGAAGAAAAAAAATCTATTCCTCGTGAAAGGCAAAGTAAATGGACAGAGGAGTTAATATACATAAAAACAATTTTATTAACAAGCACATTGGCATAATGGTTACAGTGGTCGCCAATGACCCAGGAGACCAGGGTTCAGTCTCTGGTCGAGTGATTCCAAAGACTCAAAAAATGATACTAGATGCCTTTTTGCTTAACACTCAACATTATAAGGTAGGGGTCAAGAATAAGTAGAGCAATCAAGGGAAAGGAGTAGCACCCTCCCCGACACCTTGGTATTGTAGCTATTGAAAAGGTCAGCAAAACTGCTTACTGTGTTGAGTATATATATATATATATATATATATATATTTGTGTGTGTGTAGTTAGACTGTAGTCGTTCATTTAAGCATGTTTCATTAAATAATAAAGACTTTTCAAAAATTCTCAAAACTCATTTTAAAAACAGCACACCTTACACAAGCAAGCAACTCCTGATGATGGCTCTGGACAATTTTGGGAAATTCATCCACCAATTCCAACCTGAAACTAAGACACTTATCCAGAAACTTGAAAGGATCTTAAATAAATCATACAGACAAAATTTGTCTTGATTGTTTAATGAAATACACACACACACACACACACGCACACACACACACACACACACACACATATATATATATATATATATAGTTCTTATAAGTAAGAATCCTTAAAGTAATATAGGAAGAAATTTCAGAAATTAGCAATCAATGATCAAACTGTTTTATAACCACTATAAATATATATTCAAACAGAATATTTTAGAATTAAATAATAATAATAATAATAATAATAATAATAAGAAGAAGAAGAAGAAGAAGAAGAAGAAGAAGAAGAAGAAGAACCAATCATATCAAAGCGAGAATAGATAAGACTCCACAAAATAGCAAATGCAGGCTATATGGTGACAGAGATGAAACCATCAATCATATAATAAGCGAATGCAGCAAATTAGCACAGAAGGAGTACAAGGCGAGACACAACTGGGTCGGTAAGGGATTCACTGGGAAATGTCTAAGAAATTTAAATTCGACCATACTAACAAATGGTATATGCACAACCCAGCACCTGTCTTAGAAAATGCCACGCATAAACTCTTATGGGACTTTAACATACAAACGGATCACCTAATCCCGGCCAGAAGACCAGACTTTATAATAATCAACAAAAAAAGACAACTTTTAAAATTGTTGACTTTGCTGTCCCGGCTAACCACAGAATAAAACTGAAAGAATGTGAAAAGAAGGATAAGTACCTCGACCTTGCTAGGGAATTGAAAAAAACTGGGGAACATGCAGGTGACAATTATACCAATTTTAATTGGTGCGTTTGAAACAGTAACTAAAGGATTACTAAAGGGACTGGAGGACTTGGAAGTTGGCGGACGAGTAGAGACCTTCTAATCGACAGCATTATTGAGAACGGCCAGAATACTAAGAAGAGTCCTGGAGACATGAGGCGATTTGCTGTCACTCAGACTCCTGTGAAAAACCATCGGCTAACGAGTGAATAATAATAATAATAATAATAATAATAATAATAATAATAATAATAGCAAAACAAAATACTTGCATAAGAACCAATTATGGTAAAGCACTAACTGATAATACGCAACAGAATAGTAAGTATAGGTTCATGTGGTGACAGAGATAAATTAGTTAATCATATAAGTTAATGTAGCAAATCGACACAAAAGGAATAATTGAGAAGATAACACTAGGTGGGAAAGGTGATCCATTAGGAATTCTGCAAGAGATTAAAATTTTACCCTACTACCAAATGATATATGCACAAACCAGAATCAGGAACATGCAGGTGACAATTATACCAATTGTAATTGGTGCGTCTGGAACAGTAACTAAAGGATAACTAAAGGGACTAGAGGAGCTGGAAGTTGGCGGACAAGTGGAGATCATCCAAACGACAGCACTGTTGAGAACGGCCAGAATACTAAGAAGAGTCCTGGAGACTTGAGGAGACTTGCTGTCACTCAGACTCCAGTGAAAAACCATCGGCTAACGCTGATGTAAAAAGCTCTAATGAATAATAATAATAATAATAATAATAATAATAATAAATTCTCTGGGGTTTTGGGATGTAAACGATCATCTAATCCAGACCTATTTTCAATCAACCAGAAAAAAATAATTTGCCAACTGGTGAATTTTTCAGAATGAAAAAAAAGTAAGCAAAAAACTCAACCGATACCTAAACCTTACCACAGAACTAAAAAAAATGGAACATAAGGCTAATGGTGATACCAATAGTTGTTAGAGTCGTCGGAACGGTCAACAGAACCTGGAAAAGATACTTGGGGAAAAAGGTTTGGTTCTATTTGACCCATAGATAGGACCCGATCAGGTGCTGCTACTCTGGGTCAGAGTGGACCTGGGAGCAATAGCAATGAAGAGATATTCTGCATTCCCCAAAGCTCCTGCATTACTGGAGCCTCGACATAAGATTGTTTAATGTCATATCCAGGACACTCATTGAGGCGGTCTTATCCCCTCTGAAGACATGCAACCAGTGTATTCTACAGCCCCAGCCGACTGGATTGAGATTGTTTAGTGTCACATCCAGAACACCCTTTGTAGGAATCTTACTCCTCTGCAGAGATGCGGTCGGTGTATTCTGCAGCCCCACCCGACTGGGCAATGGAACTTGTGATTGGAGAAAGAATCGAGGCCGTCCAGACCAGAGCACAATAAATATCAACAAGAATACTGAGAAATGTTATTAGGATCTGATAAGCATTGTCCTTTGGAAATAGTTTTTTAATATTTTTTTTTTTTAATTTTTGATTTATAGAAATGATTTTACTTGAGGAAAGCATTACAGATGATTTTACTATAGAAATGCATTGTAAATAATTTTACGATAGAAATGCATTAGAAATTAGCTTACCCTTGGAATACGTTACAAATGATGTTACCATCAGAACGCGTTATATTTTTACCCCATAAATGTATTGATTCTTTATTTATTTATTTTTTTTAAATGAGTTCAAACGGATTTACTATAGGAAAACACGGAAAATAATTTAACTACTGAATATACAGACTACAGCTGAAATACCACCCACATTTTAAAATTGCCACGTGTGTTGTGTAATTAAACTTAGGCAAGTAGTGATGGTAGCTCCATCTAGCTAATTTTATCATCTTTTTTAAATTTATTTATTCATTTTTTTTTTTTTTTTTGTCAAATACGATTAGTAACGATCATGACTCTGACTGGTGAACACCATGCGTTTGTTGCCGAAACGATTTTTTAACTGCTGAATCTAATTGCAACACAGAAAGCTTCTCGTGTTCATTTCATAGTTGGAATGATCCTGTTCTGGATAGAAAATCGATAGTAAAATAGGTTGAAAATTTAAGAACCACAGGTTTATAGATTAAAAGAAAGCCACCTGAAAGAACTTGAAACACTCGAATTCCGGAAAATATCCACACTGTGAGATAGTCTGTTCCATGTTTAGCACATAAATATGCTTCCCCTTTGGAATTGTCTGATCGAACAGTCCAAAGGATGTTCATCCAATTCTTTTTACTGGATTCTTATACTAAAATCATAATTATGATAAAATCTTGGAGTAAAATTATTTACAATGTATTCTTATAGTAAAATCGTATGCCAAGTTTTTATTGTAAAATCATTTGTAATGCATTCTTATAGTAAAATCAGTTGCGATGCATTTGTATTGTAAAATCATTTGAAATGGATTCTTATAGTAAAATCATTTGTAATGCGTTTCTATTGTAAAATCATTTGAAATCCATTCTTATTGTAAAATCAGTTGCAATGCATTCTTATTATAAAATCAGTTGCAATGCATTCCATCTATACAAATTAATTCTTGTTTATGAACAGAAAGAATGTGACTGAGAAAATCACATGCTGTGACGATATTCTTTAAAGTGTTCCTGCTAATTTTGTTCGACTCAAAAATGATAAAGCTCAATTTCATCTCTCTGCGTTGGCAGCAGTTTCATGAAAGACCTCTTAGGTTTGGTCTGATTTTATGGCATATCAACCATTTTAGGTTATTTAATGCCAAATCCATTTTTATACATAAGTACAGTAAAATGTAAAAACTGTTCTATTTCAAACAATTTAGTTTAACATGAGTTCGCAGTTCAAATGTCAAAAACAGTTCTATTTCAGGCAACTTAATTTAGCATAAGCACGCAGTTTAGTTCTATTTGACCCATAGATAGGACCCTTATCAGGTACTACCATTCCGGGCCAGAGTGGACCCGGAAGCGATGGCAATGAAGGGATACTCTACATTCCCCAATGCTCCAGCATTACTGGAACCTCTCCATCAGATTGTTTTGTGTCATATCAGGACATTCGTTAGGGGTGGGTCTTACCCATCTGCAGAGATGCAGTAGGTGTATTCTACAGCCCCAGCTGACTGGGCAATGTATGGAGCGCAGTTACAAAATTTGGTTTATGGGGCATTTTCTTTTTTGATGACGAAGACTACACGGTTACAGTAATATCTGACAGCAACATGGAGATGTTGCTGACCTTTCTGAAACCAAAAATGTCGAAGCGAGTATGATCTCAGAAAAAATAGGTGTGCCTAGCGAAGGCCTATGTAGTTTAATTGACGTGTGTCACGTGAAAGAAGCCTAAAGAAGTAAAGAGACCTTGGAAAATCTCGATCAAACAACCACAACGTAGAAGCATATTCACGAGCTGAACGTAGAGGAGATTGCACCATCGACTGTCTCATAATCTAGACTTTTTCTGGAATTCAAATGCTCCGAGTTCTTCCAGGTGGCTTTTATTTTTATCGTTGAACCTGTGGTTCGGAAATTTTCCGTGCATAGCAGTGTCAGTTTTCTATCTGGAACAGCATCATTCCGATTTTGCATAAAATGAGCACGAAAAGCTTTCTGTATTGCAATTAGATTTACCAGTCATTAAAAAATCGTTTCGACAGCAAACGCTCGGAGTGCACTAATCCAAACCATTATCGTTACAGATCGTATCTGATATAATGGTAACGCTTATGCCGCACTATGTATGATGATTTATTATCAAAAAATCACAAAAATGATTTTACTAGAGAAAAGCATTGAGGACGATTTTACTAGAGAAAAACGTGACAAATAATTTTGATATAGAATACATAAGGATTTTATTAAAGCACTCCAAATGAATTTATAATAGGAACGCACTGCAATGGATTTTATTATTAGAATACATTATAAATTGTTTTATTATAGGAAATCATTGTAAATGATTTTACTTTATGAATGCATTGGAAATGATTTTATTATAGGAATATGTAACAAATGATTTTGCCATAAGAATGCATTACATATGATTTTACTAAAGAAAATCATTGCAAACGATTTTACTAAAGAAAAAAACATTAGATAATTTTAATATAGAATACATGAGTACTTTAAATGATTTTATAAATGGCATGCATTGCAAATGATTTTACTATAGGAATACATTATAAATTGTTTTATTATAAGAAATCATTGTAAATTATTTTACGATAGAAATGCGTTACGAAGGATTTTACTTATAGAAATGCATTACAATTGATTTCAATTCATGAATGAATTCAAAATGATTCTACTATAGAAATGCACTGGAAATGATTTTACTATAGAAATGCATTGGAAATGATTTTACTATAAAAATGTATTGGAAATAATTTTACTATAGAAATGCATTGGAAATGATTTTACTATAAAAATGTATTGGAAATGATTTTACTATAGAAAGGCATTGGAAATGATTTTACTATAAAAATGTAATGGAAATGATTTTACTATAGAAATGCATTGGAAATGATTTTACTATAGGAATGCAGCCAAAATTATTTCAATATATGAATGAATTTTTGCGATAGGAAAATATCACACAATATCCAACCCTGTGACAATAACCATCGTTCACCACAGAATACCGCCAGTCCTGATTATATCCTTGTAATTATGTTATAATGAGTTTGAGAGTTTATGAGAGAAATGCTCGTACTGTTATGTCGTTTTAAGCAACTTGCAGACAAGAGAAACAATTAAGCGTTCTTTTTACGTCAGCGTTCATTTTGAAAATTCCCGTAAAGCCGTAAATGAAAGTAAATGCGGCAAGCCAATTTATCAGCGTTTTATATACATCTCTCTCTCTCTCTCTCCCTCTCTCTCTCGCTCTCTCTACCTACCTACATCATTTCAACCCGTGTTAATTTATAGTCCTAATGGTACCCGTCTATTTATAGTCATTTAAACGAGGGAACTTTATACATAGAATTATAGACCTTTCTTTATGGAGCCATGATTATCTTCATCTTAAAGATGCGGGGAAAATATTATGGCTACCACAAGAAAACCAGAATCATCAACAGAGGCTACTGAGGTTCACCTGACACTGTCACCCTGTTATTAAATCGCGAGAAGATCTTGTTGGCACTTGCCCTCATACAGTACTCAAAAGCTGTCAATCGTCATTCCAGTTCAGATGCCGATAAACACGTTATATATATATATATATATATATATATATATATATATATATATATTTTTGTATATTTAGGAAAATTTGTGGGGATTGATATTTTTGCTCTTTTGCTTAAGCTACAAGCCTATTAAATTATATGTTTGGTTGGCAATCTTCTAGGATTGCCAACCAAACAGTCCCTGTGGTGTAACAGCGAAAATGTTGGACTGCGATATCATAGTAAGGTGAGTTCAAACTCCAGTCGCGGTAATACGTTTTACTTTCGGACTAATACCCTCGGGAAAGGCGTGAACTCTTTTATCCTCCCAGCTACGGGTCAAAGAGTACCACTACTGTTCTTCCACGGGATGGCTTTACAATTATATAAGCCGGTCTCAAAATGGGTCAAACACATCGAGTGTCCTTGGAAAAGGCATGACTAACTTCTCTTTGTGCTCTGTCTTATAAGGCTTGGTTGGTTGGTTTTACGACATGGTAAAATGTTCTGGTTTGGTTTGGAGAGGTTTCTTTGTTTAATGGCATATCAACCTTCGTGGTTTATATAATGCCAAAGCCATCTTTATTGAAGAACAGTAGTGGTACTATTCAACCCATGGCTGGGGGAATAAGGGCAAGTTCATGCCTTTCCCAAAAGTATTAGTCTGATGATGAAGCTAATAGTGCAACGGGAGTTCGAACTCACAACGATATCGAAGTCCAGCACGTTAACCACTACGCCACGGAGACTCCCTTCCATTTTCTACGACGATAACCATTACACGACGAGCGCCTCCTTTTTGCATGATGAACGGTAATTAATCTATACATATTTCTTGATTATGGAAAGCTCACTTTTAAGGTTTAGTTGTTCTTCTTTGTTTTATGGCATTTCAACCTTCGTTAGTAATTTAATGCCAAAGCCATCCATGTATAAAACTAGTAGTTATACTATTTAAGTCATAGTTTTCCTAAGGGAATTTGTCTGAAAATGAACGTAATGTAACATATTGACCTCCGACCCGGCCGAGCTGTCAAATAAGAAATGCACCTGTGTAAATAACAGGTGCATCCGGTCGAAGATATCAGGGGATAACCTTGACTGTGGACGGGTTGAATTGAGTGCAGATGCAACGCGCACTGAAGCAGGTGGACGACAAACAATTATATAATCCGGTGCTACTGGAATTTCAAGTTAGTGGGAGATCAGAGTTTGGAGTCAGTTCTTGCAGTTCGAGGAGTGAGAACCAGCTCCGAGCAGAGAGCTGGGATCCTAGGCCCCCGGTTGAGCAGCCCAGCAGAACGAGAAAGAAGCGCTGCTATTGCCAGAAGAGCTGGGGGTCAATATGTTGCAGCTTTGTTCAGTCTCCAACTCACCTCTCACACATAACTCTTTCGCAACCATTTCGAATAAAGTGAGAGGTATATTTTTCTAATGAACTGTATTTCGTTCTGTACCATGGCCCGATATGGATATGAGAAATGGACATATAATATTCATATATATATACATAGAAATATATATAAATATATATATATAATAATAACCTTTCTATCTGGGATTTTTATTTTGACAACTGAGAACGACACATCCTCCCCGCGCGCGCGTCAATACCTGCGTTCACGTTTGTACCTAACTAACCTATGCACTGAGCCAAAAGGTTCTCAGTCTAACTAAACCAAAAGGCAAGATATATAAAACGTAATCCCTCCGCCATTATATTACAGTAGTTCATCACTTTACCCGCTACACCATTGACTCCTTCAATCCTATCAAAGTTGTTTAAAGTCCAAATAAGTCCCCCGTGTCTCTCTCTCTCTCTCTCTCTCTCTCTCTCTCTCTCTCTCTCTCTCTCTCTCTCTCTGTGTTTTGGGTGAAGTTTTTTCTGGTTTTTGTGCGTATTTTTGTTTAGTGGGGTGAGTTTTCTCAAGCAACTTTTTGGTTTGGATTAGCTAATGACTATTGTTTATCATATTTACCAACCGCTCGGGTAGGATATGACACAAGGTCAATTTTTAAGCGGAGTTTAACAGGTTTGAAGTCAGAGTTTTCCTTCTCCTAGACTAGTTGCCTCACCAAGGCTGAAGAACCTAGT
This sequence comes from Sepioteuthis lessoniana, assembly GCA_963585895.1. Classification (NCBI taxonomy): domain Eukaryota; kingdom Metazoa; phylum Mollusca; class Cephalopoda; order Myopsida; family Loliginidae; genus Sepioteuthis; species Sepioteuthis lessoniana. Next base: position 42,485,390 of record OY757944.1, on the reverse strand, counting down.
CTGCCCTACTATTTACCCGTAGCTGTAGGGAGAATACCTTTTTCCCAAAAGTATTAGTGCTATGTGAAATGCAATCAGTTTTATCCAGGATTTGAACTCGTGTCGTCGTGTCCATTTCCTACGACGATAGCCATTACACCACGTTTATTGTTTATACATAATGACAGTTTCAAGTAATTATTGCAATATTTCTGCGTATCTCAAGACCGTCCTGATAAGAAGAAAGAACGATAATCATGTTAATACAAAAAAAAAAACTCCCACGTTTATTTCCAAGATATAACATTTTCTCCTTTGGTCCGATTCATCCAGAAGTCGCTTCCCCCATCAATGAAGAATGGTGGCTTAGTCTAAGTCCCGACTTTTCCAGTCTTCATATTTCCAGATACAGTACACCCCTAACAATTATTTAAGTAAAATTCATCCTAAATCAATGATACCAGTATTTTATCTTTTCAAGTGGAAGTTTATACAATCAAAACGGATATTATTAAGTATTATCTATTTCCAAACTCTACAGAATTGGAACTTTATAACAACAAAATATAAATATGCAGTATTATATATTTGGCCTTTGACAGACTGCGTGGATTTCCAAACAGGATGCACTCTTGTCTTAAGGTAAACAAAAGACGGTAAAAATGCCGCGTGAATTGCTTGAGTGACATGCTGGAATGAAGAGTAAACACGGGGTGTCTAGGCGTCCGAAAAATATATAACGACAGGACATGGGCAGAGTAAGGTGAGAGACTAGACGTCACGCCGCCTGGCCAGCGGCTGTGGGCCAGGCAGCTCAGAGTGGAGAGTTAGAGAAAGGTCTAAAATGTACAAGACTCGAAAATGTCGAAGCGAGTATGATCTCAGAAAAAATTGGTGCACCTAGCAAAGGCCTATGTAGTTTAATTGACGTGTGTCACGTGAAAGAAGCCTAGAGAAGTAACGAAGATGATTAAATGTTTTGAGTTGGCCTTGTGCCAGCCTCGAAGAGTAAGAGAGAAGAAAGGTTCTCTGAAAGATATCGTATCTTAACCTGTGCATGGGTGTCTTCCTATGTTCGTAATTATTTACATAGTCGTGGCAATATGGGACACCAAGTGTGAATCGAACTCACTACCAATAGTTTGCTAATTTAGCTTGCTAACCATTAGACTTCTGTATTACTCAGTGTTTCTGCGTAGGTAAGTATGTGGCAGAAATAACAGGACAATAAATAGCATGTTTTTTTTTTTTGTGGGGGAGGGTATCGATTTTTTCTATTAATTCTAACCACCCATTGTACATATGCGATGTGTTACTCAGTCAGCGAGGCTTGGAATACACTGACTGTATCCCTGCAGAGGGATATAAGCCAATCTCAAAGAGGCGTCCAAGACATGATATGGTGAGGCTCCAGTCTTGATGCTCTGGGAAGTGTGGAGTACTCCTTCATTGCCATTACCCCCAGGTTTACCCTGACTCGAAAGGGTAACATTTGTTGGGGTTCCATCTTTGGGTCAAAAAGATCTCTTTGAGACTTGTTTGTATTTGATTGAAATATTTGATACTATATGAAAGAAAAAGAAGCTTTTAAAAAAACCACAACACAGAAATACACGAACAATGAACGCAATTCTCTAACCTCAAGGCATAATATAACCTTTGATGGGTTGACATGCCGTTAGGATCAATCAAACCAAAGATCTTGGCATTTGACGTTTTATCACAAACAATCACTCCGATTGATTAATTAATTGATTTTTAACGGTATGTCAACCCGTCTAGGTTTATTTTATCCCTTGAGGTTAGAGAATTGCGTTCATTGTACGTTCACACTTATATTTTTTTATGTAGTTGTTTGCACTATAATGCTGAATCAGAAGTAATGGAAATGAAGGCGTCCACCCACCCCCCAAATCTCCCGAAGTGGAGCCTCACCATCAGATGCAGTTTTGTATTATACACAAAACAACCCCTTTTGTGGGGAAAGGTCTTACCCTTCTACAGGGAATACAGTCAACGTATCCTAAGCCCCGTCGATAGAATTACAGCCTCGTCGAGTCTATTTCATACTACGATAACCGTTACGCTACAAGCAGTCAAAAATTCTAAAGAATCCATAAAATCCAAGTTGGTGATATGAATTCCCCTAGTGTCTTCCACGCCATGGTCAGCCACCCTTTCTCCGGCCATCTTCTATAAACGCCGCTGATCATAGGCGTTCACTTCTCCTGTCCACTCTGCAGTGACCATTAATATTATATTAGTGTTGACTACGATCAGCATGACTGAATTCTGTATTCGGCCCTGAGCTGACCTTATAATGACCAGCGACTATCGTACTGACCTTCGGCCAAACAATCTGGTGGAGGTTGGGGAGGATGTTGATAGACACATAAGGGTCGTTAGTAGCTTCAACTTTCTTTTGGGCCTTTAGCACCCCCAGCGCTAATGTTAACGGGAGGGTTTGTCCAGTGGGGTCGGGGAAAGGTGTTGACCGTCCGAGGTTTGTGATTGTATTGCTTACTGAAGCGAGAGCTTTAAATTTAGTAATTCTATTCATATTAGTTGGCAAGTGACCATGGTCAGTTCAGTGTCGGAATATTATGACAATTAATCCATGTAGTTATGGCTACCTATTCTGACAGTTTTGCTCGTAATGTGAACACAGCTTAATTAGCAGGTAGAGGGGAGCTCCACTGTGTACCTGGGACCGTCACAACCTGGGCGGCAGTAGTGGTAAAGTGAAATTAGTAAATGACTAATCAAGACTAAGAATGACAGGTTCGATCCTAACAAAGTACTAAATCCCAATGCCGAGCTAGAAGCCAGAAAGATCCTCAGAGACAAATTTAAAAGTGACAGTAGATTGGCATATTATTGGACTGGAGTTCATAAAAGCAAAAGTTCAATTTCTAATTCTATTACAAGAGCCTGTTTGGTGGTCGAAAGAGTTGTGTATTTCTCGCATAGTCGTTGGTTCAAAACCATCAAAAATTCCGCATGTTCATTTTTCTATTTTTAAGAGTGGAAAACACTGCAAAATTCTATGGACTAAGTGTATTGAATGCGAAGATGGCTAATTTGAAGAAAATTAAAATTGATTTCGAAAATACTGCTTCAGTCTGGATACTTTTTCAACACAGCTCGTATTTGGAAGAAAATTAATGTTTCATTCTTTGTTTATTTCTGTCTTGGCAAATACAGCTTCAATCTCGATTATACTTATGTAATGGCTTCGCATAATTCTATTTGAACGGAAACTTGCACCATCTCACCATCAGTATTAAGGAATTGTTTTACTATCATAATCATATTTACTAACCCTTCCGCTCGGACAGGATATGACACAAGGTCAATTTTTAAGCAGATTTTAACAGGTTTGAAGTCAGAGTTTTCCTTCTCCTAGACTAGTTGCCTCACCAAGGCTGAAGAACCTAGTCTGCCCTACTATTTACCCATAGCTGGAGGGAGAATAATTAGATTCATACCTTTCCCAAGAGTATTAGTGCTATGTGAAATGCAATCAGGATTTGAACTTGTGTCGCCGTGTCTATTTCCTACGACGATAACCATTACTACTATAATAAGCCGGTATGATTCAATTCTCTAGCTGCTTCACGTGGTGTAATGGTTAAAGAGCTAAACTAATAAACCGTTGTTATAGCGGAACACCTTATAAATAACCGTGATTGTGCCTCAACCTACGGTGCAGATCTGTTTACGATTTTAAGCAGGTCCCACTCAGATTATACTAATGTGCCAAGCCGCTCGAGAGTTTAAAGATGTATTATTAAATAATGCAACTTTAAATGCATTATTAAATATTGTATTTATAATACAATATTTAATAATGCATTTAAAGATGCATTATCAAATAATCCATCTTTAAACTGTTAGAGACCATATATATTTTGACCCATAAACCGTCCCTCTGCTTACCGAGGGAATGTTTATTTAAAGATGCATTATTTAAAAATCCATCTTTAAACTGTTAGAGACCATATATATTTTGACCCATAAACCGTCCCTCTGCTTACCGAGGGAATGTTTATTTAAAGATGCATTATTTAAAAATCCATCTTTAAACTGTTAGAGACCATATATATTTTGACCCATAAACCGTCCCTCTGCTTACCGAGGGAATGTTTATCTAAAGATGCATTATTTAAAAATCCATCTTTAAACTGTTAGAGACCATATATATTTTGACCCATAAACCGTCCCTCTGCTTACCGAGGGAATGTTTATTTAAAGATGCATTATTTAAAAATCCATCTTTAAACTGTTAGAGACCATATATATTTTGACCCATAAACCGTCCCTCTGCTTACCGAGGGAATGTTTATCTAAAGATGCATTATTTAAAAATCCATCTTTAAACTGTTAGAGACCATATATATTTTGACCCAAAAACCGACCCTCTGCTTACCGAGGGAATGTTTATCTAAAGATGCATTATTTAAAAATCCATCTTTAAACTGTTAGAGACCATATATATTTTGACCCATAAACCGTCCCTCTGCTTACCGAGGGAATGTTTATTTAAAGATGCATTATTTAAAAATCCATCTTTAAACTGTTAGAGACCATATATATTTTGACCCATAAACCGTCCCTCTGCTTACCGAGGGAATGTTTATCTAAAGATGCATTATTTAAAAATCCATCTTTAAACTGTTAGAGACCATATATATTTTGACCCATAAACCGTCCCTCTGCTTACCGAGGGAATGTTTATTTAAAGATGCATTATTTAAAAATCCATCTTTAAACTGTTAGAGACCATATATATTTTGACCCATAAACCGTCCCTCTGCTTACCGAGGGAATGTTTATCTAAAGATGCATTATTTAAAAATCCATCTTTAAACTGTTAGAGACCATATATATTTTGACCCATAAACCGACCCTCTGCTTACCGAGGGAATGTTTATCTAAAGATGCATTATTTAAAAATCCATCTTTAAACTGTTAGAGACCATATATATTTTGACCCATAAACCGACCCTCTGCTTAGAGAGGGGATGTTTATTGGGTCTTTATGTAATTACAATTTAACATTCCCCTCCCCGTCATATATATAAAAAAATTTTTCATATATAGATTTAACATTTTTTTTCATATATAAATTTAACATTTTTTTCATATATAAATTTAACATTCCCCTCCCTGTCATATATATAATTTTTTTTTTCGTATATGAATTAACATTTTTTTCTTATATAAATTTAACATTCCCCTCCCTGTCATATATATAAAAAAAATTTTCATATATAGATTTAACATTTTTTTTCATATATAAATTTAACATTCCCCTCCCCGTCATATATATAATTTTTTTTTTCGTATATGAATTAACATTTTTTTCTTATATAAATTTAACATTCCCCTCCCTGTCATATATATAAAAAAAATTTCATATATAGATTTAACATTTTTTCATATATAAATTTTACATTCCCCTCCCTGTCATATTTATAAATTTTTTTCATATATAAATTAAACATTTTTTTTCATATATAAATGTAACATTCCCCTCCCCGTCATATATATAAATTTTTTTTCTCAAAAAAGTCTACAGAGTCTATTTCCTCACTTTTGTCTTAATCATTGTCCTAGTTTAATTGTGACCAGGAAGGACCGAAACCGGTTAGTTGCTCATTTTTATTTTTTAACATGAATTAATTTGGTCTGTTTTGAAGTTTGATTAAATTTTGAACCCTCCCCCCATAAAATATTCAAACTGTTATTAGTAGGTTCGATTCTCACTGGATGCGGTTCTTGCTAAGGTTTCAAATATACCGATTGCAGGCCTTGAAGACGAACAAGGCGCATCTATAGAAATGGTGTCCTGCATCTGGCATTAGACTGCATGCGATGGTGAGACTCAACTTCCGGGGAATGCTGAATCATCCCTTCATCACTTTTTTCCAGTTCACTTTGACCTGAAAGGGTACAACCTGATAGGATCCTTTCAATGGATCAAATGAATTTGTTTGAAATAAAGTTTAAAATGACTTTAAACTATATTAATACATTGACTCTTAAAACATTGATATTGCAACACATTATAAAGTGTTTACCTGTTTCGAATGACTTAAAGCTATATTGAGACATTGGCTCTTAGAACATTTTTATTGCAACAAAAAAGAGGTGTTCATCTACCGTAAATACTCGAGCAATGAATGACTTCGTCCTGAATTACCACTAACTTTTAGCCACAAAAACGGTTTTTTTTATCATATTATGCGTATAATAAATGACCTCTAACTTTGGCTAGGCTAGCCTACAAAAATATTTCTTCAACATCCAATAACATAAAGAGAAAATATTCAAACCCTTATTTATACGTTCAAAACTACGGTAATACAATAAAAAACCAATGCAATACCGAAAATAAACAATGTAGTCTATACCTTAATGTAGCTTACCGTGTTTACTGGGATATTCCAGACATATTTAATCTCAACCACAAATACTTCAAAGCATTGACAATATTGTCACGTGATAGCTCACGGAGACGAAGAGGTAAGACTGATACTATTCTCCCGTGTTGCTATTAGCACTATCTAGCAGTCAAAAAGTGACCGTTAGGAAGGAATGTGGGTCACACAGAAGACCAGATGTTCGCACTTAAGTGACCTCAGGTCGCCGGACATCGGAAGGGGAAAGAGAGAGAAGCCAAATGATTGGCTGGGACCCCAAAACGGAAGTGGGGTTCCCTTCCCCTCAGCAGAAGTAAATAGTAAAAAGGTAGTTTTTGAGCAAGGCTCGTGGCAGACGGACCATAGCCATTTTACTCCGGGCTAAAGACAAAAGATTAACTGAGACACGAGGGACTCCAAAATCCTTCAAGCCAGTACTAAAAACAGAACAAAGTCTAGTAGCCCGTGAAAGAAGAAAATTCTCCAGTGGAACCCCGTCGAGAAAAAGATAAGTAACTTTGGGACATTTTTCCTTTACACCCAAATTTCGTTTACCACTCTCTCTCTCTCAATTTGAAAAAGGATAAAAGCCAAGAAAAGACATTCATATTCATGGACAATCCAATTATATGTTTTGACACTTTGAACGTATATATATAACCGTAGTAAAGAACCTATGTATTTTTATTTTACCATGTGGTCTATGTTGTTATTCCATGCTTTCCTTTCAGCTTCTATTCGCCTTATGTTATCTTGCTTAGAATTGTCCTATTAATTCCTAAAGTATCACACGGGAAACCGGAGTTGCCGACTACTACAATATTAATATTATTACGACTAAAACCTATAGGCTCACTTTCTTCCATTATCTCGGGGAAGGAAGAAAGCTGCCTGGTGGGTGTGTGATAGTGTGAAATTTGGAACCCCTTGCCAGCGGCGGTCAGTCTGGTCCTAAATTATTCCCTCACGTAATATGCCAGTTCTTACATGCCTGAGAGAAAAACTCTGAACAGGACTTATTTCTGTAGGGGATCAAGTGCCAATCTGCCCCGTCTTCACACGTGCGAAAATAAAGTCCCGTTTTGGGATTTTAGTCAATTTCGCGTCACAATATGATAATATTAAATATCTATTTTAACAAATAGCTTTTGTTTAGGCGTAGGTTATGCAAAAACACTTTGAATCTTAGTTACGGCTAAGTTAAGCCCAGTAACAAGATTTGATCTTTCAAAATCATTTTTCCTATATTGAACGACCGATTGTTTTTGAGGTAAAGAAATCGTCTTAAAAAGTCGTTTATTATACAAGTTGATACGATATCTAAAATCACTGATATGAAAAAAATGGTCTTAAAAAGACGTTTATTATACAAGTTGATACGATATCTAAAATCAATGAAATGAAAAAAATGGTCTTAAAAAGTCGTTTATTATACAAGTTGATACGATATCTAAAATCACTGAAATGAAAAAAATGGTCTTAAAAAGTCGTTTATTATACAAGTTGATACGATATCTAAAATGATTGAGAAGAAAAATCTTAATATCGTATGTATTTACCCAACCCCTCCACACGGGTAGGATGTGACACAACCTCAATTTTAAGCGGGGTTTAACAGATTTGTATTCAGAGTTTTCCTTCTCCTAGACTAGTTGCCAAACTTAGACAAAAAGAACACAGTTTTTCCTACCATTTACCCATAGCTGGAGGTAAGATAATTTGATTCATACTTTTATCATGGGTATCAATGCTAAGTGAAATGCAATCAACCTCGTCCAGGATTTGAACTCGTGTTGCCGTCTCCATTTCTTCGGTGATAACCATTACACCACCGGTAGCTCCAAAAATGAAATTTTTGTGTTGTATATAATTGAAGACTATAATTGTTGAACTGATATCGGTAACCCAACAAGGGTTGGCATGTCGTTAAGATAACAAGGATTAATGGTTATTGTCGAAGAAAATAAAATCAATGATCCGATTATTCCTTCAACCTGCCATGGCTGGCTTTTCTTCTCCCTTTCCTTCTTGTTCCCACGATGCCACGTCCCCAAAATGGGAGCTACCCTGGATTTTTTAGGCTGAGCTCAAACATATAATTTTGTTGTTTTTGCAATAATTTGTTTTTACCGATGAGTAATTTGCGTTTCTGGAATAAACTATAAATTTATGACTGTCTTATGAGAAAAAAACAGCATGGAAAATCGGATTGATATGTTTCGCTAAAGGGTTAGAGCCATCTGAATGACAGAATATTAAGAAACGTGTCTGATTTTCCTTCTCTCTCTCTCTCTCTCTCTCTCTTTCCTTTGCTGTCATCATTGTAGTGGAGGACAAGAAAGAGAAGAAGAAAAAAATCAAATTTATCATGATCTCTCTCTCTCTCTCTCTCTCTCTCCCTGACAGTCATCATCGCAGTTGAGGGCAAGAAGAAGAAGAAGAAATCAAATTTGTCACGATTTCTCCCTCTCTCTCTCTCTCTCTCTCTCTCTCTCTCTCTCTCTGACAGTCATCATCGCAGTTGAGGGTAAGAAGAAGAAGAAGAAATCAAATTTGTCACGATTTCTCCTTCCCTCTCTCTCTCTCTCTCTCTCTCTCGCTATTTTTCTTTCCCTGACAGTCATCATCGCAGTGGAGGGCAAGAAGAAGAAGAAGAAGAAATCAAATTTACCTTATTTTCGGGATGGGGTCACAACCCCCAGCAGAGGATACAATCAACATATGCTAATCCTCGCTATCAAAACTCACGGTGGATTTACTTAAATACAAACCAGAATTGACAGTCCGAAAAATCAAATGACCAAACTAAACTAAACAATAGTGAACCAAGTCACGGGTTCTTACCCGACGTAGACGGTTACTACAACTAGTACTGATATAAAATAAAGGCTTCTAATTTGGGAGCGTCCGGTGTTTGCTTCTTATCGCGCTCTCAAAATAGACTCATCTCTCAAAGAAGTATTGACGACTAAAGAATGAATGGATGGAGTGTCTTTGGTCTCTGTGATGTTTTGTTGGGACAGATGACCCGAGGATGGTAAGGTGGGTTTAAGAAGAAAAAAAAAAGATGTCGGTCATTGGTATATTAAGATATGCAATTTGCAGGTGTCGAAAGCGGAGGATATAACCTTTTTTTTTTCACTTTTTTTTAGTGGGGCTGTGGGTAGAATAAATAAACTGCTTTTCTTTTTCTTATTCTTCTTTAAATGTTGAAGGTGTGAATAAGAGATTCAATACTATGAAGCGCAAGGACAAAATTAATATTGGATTTTTCCAGACGAAGATCAAGAAGAAGAAGAAGTGAGCTATTTGATGAGAATAGGGCTTATGAAGACTCGTTTCCATTAAATCACTTACTTCTTGGCCATTTAGGAAATTGACTAGAATATTCCGACTTGATCCTAAGAAAAATATCCCCCGGAAGGGAAAAAGGCTCTTTCGTAAAAGATGAACAGTTTTAAAGGGACAGTCTATTAAGTAACGAGATTGACTATAAAAATCAACTTAAAACGTTGTCATGGGAAGCCGTACACATATGAAGACTTTAAAAAGACTACTGTGAACAGCTTCGGAAGTCTCTAACTTTACACATTAGTAATTATCCGAGATTATTCAGCTGAATATGAATTCAAACTGATGTATGCGTAAAGCATGAAACCCAAGATCACACACACCACCATGTAATATATATATATATATATATATATATATATATATATATTACAACAGTATATAGTTGTCACTATCACACTTGGTGGGTTTGTGACAGGCCAAATGCAGTATAATTTGGAGAGTGCTCAATATCTGTGATAGAGCTATCAAATTATATAATAATAGATATTCTGCCAGATAATTGTCGTATTAGCAAGGCATAAAACCAGAGGTCGCAGATAAGCTTCCATGCTATTAAATAAATATAAAAGCTAATATAAATTTATCATTATATATATATATATATATGTATAAGCTCTATCATTGATATTGAGCACTATTTAATAATACCGCAAAATTTGGTTCACCATTAACTCACCAAGTGAGCTCGTGATAACCATAAACCATAACATATATATATATGTGTGTGTGTGTGTGTTTATTGATATGTATATATATATATATATAACTGATATATATATATATATATATATAGTATATATATATATATATATATATATATATATATAACTGATCTGTTCAAGGCTTCGTACGAGTCGTTTGACAACTGAATGGAATAAATTAAAAAAGGCGCCATATTTTTCCCAAGTACAAAGAAAAACAACGACAAACTCTCAATATTATTGAGGTTCTCCATTAACGAAGGTTCCTTAATCAAGATCAATTTTGAATACCTTTAACATTTTTCCCGACAATTGAATTCCTCCCTTTCGCAAATTTTCCTCCCACTTTCACAAGTTCGTTCTCCTCAAGATGGTTTCAAACGGGACTGAAAGTACTCAGGACAAATTTTTTATACAGTCAAATTTATTATTTTAAAATTTTGGGGTGCAAATCCTAAGAGCTCTAAGATAAAAACCTATTTTATATTAACTCTTCTCTCAGTTATGAAATATATATATAGAGAGAGAAGCTCTATTATTTTGTTTGTTTATTTGTTTGTTTGGGTTTCATGACATATCAACCTTTGTAGGTTATTTAATGCCAAATCCATTATTATACAAATAAACAGATCTATTTCAAACAATTCAGTTTAGCATAAGTACAATTTAATTTTCAAAACATTTCTATTTCAAGCTATTCAGTTTAGTCAAACAGTTCTTATTAAAACAATTCATTTTACGGTTTCAATGACAAAAAAAGTTCCATTTCGAACAATTCAGTTTTAATGTTAAAGCAGTTCTATTTCAAGTAATTCAGTTTAGCAAAAGTACACAGTTTCTTTCTATTTGAGCTATAGATAAGACCCTATCCACCCAGAGTGGACCTAGGAGCGATTGCAATAAAGGGGTACTCCACATTCCCCAAAGCTTCTGTATTACTGGAGTCTCACCATCAAATTCTTTTGTGTCATATCTAGGACATTCATTACAGTGGTCTTACCCCTCTGCAGAGAAGCAGACAGTATATTTTACAGCCCCAGCCGACAGGGCAAACTATCATTTTGTGTTAGTACGTTTGAATATATATCTATATAGATATATATATAGTCATCCACAGAAAAACTTTCGTTGTATCACAACCCTTCAGTGTGGCTAGACCTGCGAGATGCTTCAAGCCGAGATCAAAACCCGACTGACATAAAGTCAGTCGAACATCTTACCCAAGGACCATCGTCATTTCAGCCTAAGTAAAGGAATTTTTTACGTATATCTTTTTTACATACACGTTATCAGCTATGTGTGTGCATGTGTGTGTCTATCTGTGTGGACCTGTACATACATATATGAGCGTGAGATCATAATAGTCTTCATAGAAATGTATGAGTGTGTGTGTGTAAGGGAGGGAGGGAGGGAGAGAGAGAGAGAGAAATTGAGACAGAGACTGTGAGAGACAGAGACAGTGTGTGCGTACGTATGTGTGCGCACGTGTACTGGTGTACTCATATACATAGATACATTTGCAGGTGAATGGATCTGAATCAGTATTTATATGTGCTGGGCTTGTGAGCATATGTATACATAGGTGGCTTTTCTTGTATACGCGCAAGGGTAAGTGTGTGTGTGTGTGTGTGTGTGTGTGTGTGTGTGTGTGAGTATGTATGTGTGTGTGTGTGTGTGTGTGTGTGCACGCATGCGCACTCGCATAGCACAAGATGAAAGATATGTAAATATCTGTTTGTACATACTGGTGTATTTTTGTTCGCTCCGTGTGTGTCCGATAGCTCCAAACTTAGTGAGTGCGTATGACTGTGTGTGTCTCTGTGTGTGGGGTGGGTGTCTGAAAGGAACGGAGGTTTGAACGGGCAATTTAGGGAATAGCACTCACCTCTCGCCATCCCTCCCCGTCGTCCTTCATCTGATAATCGAGTCGATGTTGTTAGGTCAGGCGTTTCACACCTTTCCTTTCACACCACCACTTTATACAACTCCTCTCGGCTAGTTCAGCATTTATTAGTCCAACGCTAATCCCGTAGAAAATGTCCCCGAATCAACATCCGAGTGTTTGTTTAAGCAGAGGCCTGACTACTTACCGTAAACCCCTTACTGTTCGTAAGTCAAGTATTTTCTTAGAAGAAACCGACGTTTGCCCGTCAGAGCATCCGTACATACGAAATCCTATTTCTTTTGAATATAAAAAATAATAGACAAATAGATAATAAATATCATTGTAGGAAATGGACTCTGCAGCCCGAGTTCGAACTCTGCGCGAGACTGTCTGCATTTCACATAGCGCTAATAATCTTGATAAAAACTATAAATCCAACTATTCTCCCTCCAGCTATGCGTAAATCACAGAGCAGATTGGGTCCTTTAACCATGGTATGGCAACCAGTCTAGGAAAAGGAAAATTATAAATTCAAACCTGTTAAACTCTGCTTAAAAAATTCACTTCCTTTCACTTCTTGCTCGTGCAGAGGGGGTTGGTAAATATACAATATCAAGGAGAAAAAACTCCGAAAATTATGCTTTTTGGAGCAGTCGTATTTATCTAACCTTCCACAATACTGGAACGTGACGCAAGGTCGCTACAACGATTGACCTCGCGGAAAGCAAATATCCAGTGAGGCGGTGCCAAACATAGCTCAGGCTCATCGGCATTCCAATTTTAGGCATCTCAGGTGTCGGTAAATAAACCTAGCTTTTGCCACTTTAAGACACGTGCTACCTGGTTGGTCTGAAGTCTTCCTGGGACTGAGCTAATTTATTTTTGCTCCACCTAGCACATTCATGTGGTAGGTGTCCGATATTTATTTACGCAACCCCTTCATTACGAACAGGACGCGACACAAGGTTAATTTTAAAGCAAAGTAAAGCTGGTCTGAATTCAGAGTTTTTCTTCTCCTAGACTGCTTGCCAAACCAAGCCAGTCGTGGTGGAGAGAACAGGTGGTTTTCCCAGTGGTATTAAAGTAAAACACAAACAGCCTCATCCAGGATTAGAACTCAGGTCACTGATTTCATTTCCAACGATAATAATCGTTACGCTAACTGCACCTTTAAGAAAGACATCACATGATTCTTTTGAAGATTTTTCTTTTTCAAATGAATGAATGAATTCTGAAAGCAGCACCCTACAAAAAAGCAGCTGTACGGCCACTTACATCCCATCTCGCAAAATCATCCAAGTAGTAAAGTAAAGTTGGCGACCATAGTCGAGGGCAACCAGAAGGCTCCCTTTTCAGTAGCTATTACACCGAAGTGTAGAGGAGGGCGCTACTCCTTTCCCTGGATTGCTCCACTTTACCCTTGATACGTACCTTATATTGCTGAGTGTAAAGCAAGGAAGTATCAAGTACCATTTTTAAAGCCTTTAGCATGACGCGACCTGGGATTGAACCCAGATCTCCCGGACCATTGGCGAACAAGTGCAAAACAATTGGGTACTGTTGTAGAAGAAAGGACAAACTCATAAGTGACGTTCTCTTATGGACTCCTACGCACGGACACACCAGAGAAGCGCAAATAAGAAAAGTTTGCATTAAAAAAGTTCTCGATGCAATAAAATCAGAGCAGGTATAAAATCTAAAACAATATTATTATAAACTCCTTGAGAGTTTTTTCACATCAGCATTAGCAAATGGTCTTTCAGTGGAATTTGAGTGTCAGGAAGTCTCTTCAAGTCTCCAAGACTCTTCTCAGTATTTTAGCCGATCTCAAGTCATTGTACCAATCCTTTGGTGACTGTGCCACACGTACCAATTACAATTGGTATAATCGTCTCTTTCATGTTCCACAGTTTTTTAATTCCTTAGCAAGGTCGAGGTACTTATTTCTCTTTTCGCTTTCTTTCAATGTTACTTTGTGGTCTGCTTGGACAGCAAAGTCCACAATTCTGCAAGTTCTCTCTTTTTTGTTGATTATTATAAGGTCTGGTCGTCAGGCCGAGATTAGGTGATCGTTTGTGTCTCAAAATCCCATAGGAGTTTGTGTGTCATTCTCCAGGACAGGATTGTGCATATACCATTTGTTCGTATGTTCAAACTTCAATTTCTTGCACAATTCCCTGTGGATCACCTTGTTCACTCAGTCTTGTTTAGTCTTATATTCTTTCTGTGCTAATTTGCTGCATTCGCTTATAATCACCACATAACCTACATCTGCTGTTTTGTTGCGTTCTGCTGATTCGTGTGTCGTCAGTATTATTTCTGATGGCTGTAATCAGTCTTCCTCCGCGCTTTTCTATGTAGTCTTCGAGTCGTTGTATCGATGCGCCAACGCTGTCTTCAATGGTGGCGAATCCTCTTTCTCCCTCTTTCCTTGACATATATTGTCTGTCAATATCGTCTCTGGGATGCAAGGCCTTATGCATAGTCATTAGTTTTCTTGTTCTCTAGCCCATTTGTTTGAGTTTTTCTCAGGTACACTTCAAGAATGGTACCGAGTATCTTACAAAGGGATAGCCCAGGTATTTATCCCTTTGACAAGGTTCCTGCTAGATAGTTTTGTCTCGGTATTATTATTATTATTATTATCATTACTATTATTATTGTAGAAGTCCATGATTGTCATTATAGAAGTTTGTAATTGAAGTTACATGTGGTGTGCAAATCATCTGACGGATATAAAACAGAGAAAGAGACCGAGAGAGAGAGAGAGAGAGAGAGAGAGAGAGAGAGAGAGAGAGAGAGAGAGAGATGTGAGATATAGTGAAAGAAAGAGACTAAATCAAAAAGAGTGGCTCCTCTTCATGGAAATCTCATCCGGAAACCCAAAACCACTCTGGAAGTGTTCGTGATTTGAAGCTACAAGTGGTGTACTCAATCATCAGACGGATACGAGAGAGAGAGAGAGAGAGAGAGAGAGAGAGAATTGCGAGATATAGTAAGAGATAGAGACAAAATCAGAAATAGACTCTTGACTGAAAATTAAGACAAATTTTTTTTTTTTTAAATAAAAACGAAAAAGAACAAAGTAAAAACATCAAAATAACAATAACTGTAGCGGAGATCGAGAGAATACTGGAAAAGATCTTTCCCACTACCTCCACTTTCGACTACCACCTGCGCACCCGACCCTCACTCCCACCCAGAAAAAATAAAATAAGCCGATTATTGCGACCAGGTGTCTTAGAGAAGAAAAAAAATAGTCTACAACTGGGCTTTTAAATTAGATTTTTTCTTTTTGTTTTCTTTCTTTTTCTTCTATTCTGTTGTTGTTACGAATATAGTGAAAAGGAAAGAAAAAAAAACGACCGATGACTACCACCTATTCTTCTCACACAAACACACTAAAAAACTCTTTTTTTTTTTTTTTTTTTTGAAGATCAGTACAGCTAACAACAACAGTAAAAAAAAAAACAAGTTGTGTCGATGTTAGTTAAGTAAAGAAAGGCAAATGTCTCCAATTCCTTTGAGTCTATGATCTCAATAAACCGTCGATTTCAGCAATATCTTGTCAAGCACATTGCCCTTGCAAAACGCCCCAAAATACCAGGATGTTCCCCGTGGTGTAATGGCTAACGTGCTAGACTGCGACATCGTAGTAAGCTGGTTCGAAGACCAACCGCATAATGACATTTATTCTAGGACAAATACCCCTGTGAAAAAGATGACCTTCTTTATCCTCCCAACTATGGGTTAAATAGTATCACTACTGCACTTCAACAAGCATGGCTTTAGAATTGAATAACCCATGAAGGTTGATATGCCATTAAACAAAGAAACCAGACCAGAAATACCGAACAGGTGAAGGTAACAGTTTTCATCTTATAGACATAATTTCGTTCAGTCTTATTTACTAAAGCCGTTCATCTTCACTTGGAAAAGGCATGAAACCATATTTCCCTATTTTTCACTATGTAAAAAAAAAACGATTTCAGAACTACCAGGATTTTTTACTAAAAATAATTTCGTTCAGTCTTATTTACTATATAACTAAAGCCGTTCATCTTCACTTGGAAAAGGTATGAAACCATCTTTCCCTATTTTTCAATATTCAAAAATAAAAGGCTTCAAAACTACCGGAACATCAATTAAAGCTGTCCATCTTCTCTTCGAAAAGCATGAAACTATCTTTCCCTATTTTTACCTATGTAAAAAAAAATGATTTCATAACTACCAGGACTTTAACTTAGGCTGTTTCGTTCATTCTTATTATCTATTCACTTACAGATTATATATATATATACTCCCCTACCCCCGTGGGGTTGAATTTCCTGGCGAAGAAGTA
This sequence comes from Sepioteuthis lessoniana, assembly GCA_963585895.1. Lineage (NCBI taxonomy): Eukaryota > Metazoa > Mollusca > Cephalopoda > Myopsida > Loliginidae > Sepioteuthis > Sepioteuthis lessoniana. Next base: position 42,468,704 of record OY757944.1, on the reverse strand, counting down.
ATCGTGTTGCCATTAGCGTCCATTGCAAGCCTCTTCGTAGATGAATTGAGGTCTCGACAACCGTTGAACGGATGTATGTAAACAACAGTAATTGTGATTCATAACCGTTTAAAATTTACTTCGCAGCTAATGTCTCCTCGTGGCTAAATGGTTAGAAACTTTGGCTTGGCGTTTGAGTCAACCGGGTTTCGATCCCAGCTACGGGAAGCTACTGTCTAGCCACACTGATGAGTTCTGATAGAACGAAACAGATCTGTCTGTGGATGACTATATATATATATATATATATATATATATATACATGTTACATAGCCATATACACGAATATGACCATGTGCGAAATAGACATATAATGTTTATTAGATATATACATAACGTAGAACACATAAAGAACATAGGAATCTCGAAATTCGAAAACACGTAACGACTTCTTGTTCAGGTACGAAACCTTTTTATTAACTTTGAGTTAAAGGTTTCGACATAAGGAGGAGAGACACAATCTTCTATGCTGTCTTATTCATTTGGCCCACATATCGAGCGGCCCCCATAGGGCGCAAGTTCGCCTCGCGTCTGCGAGCTCCAAAAGTCGATCCTCCTCGTTTGGCGTCTAGTATTCAACTCTCTAACTTTCTTTCAATTCTCCACAAACCTCTGCGCGCTTCCGGTGCGTGACGTCACTCGCACTCCATCACCTGTTTCGTCTCGGACTATCATATTTACCAACGCCTCTGCTCGGACAGTATATGACACAGGGTCAATTTTTTAAGCAGAGTTTAATAGGTTTGAATTCAGAGTTTTCCTTCTCCTAGACTAGTTGCCTCACCAAGGGGGAAGAACCTAGTCTGTCCTACTATTTACCCATAGCTGGAGTGAGAATAATTGGATTCCTACCTTTCCCAAGGGTATTAGTGCTATGAGAAATGCAATCAGTCTCGCCCAGGATTTGAACTCGTGTCGCCGTGTCCATTTCCCTACGACGATAACCGTTACACCTCGGTCACTATTGTGACATCTGAGTGACACCTTAGTCCGTCCTCCCGCGCGCGCCCGCGTTAACACCTGCATCAATATTTGCACCTAACTAACCCATGTGCTGAGCCGAAAGGTTCTCAGCCTAACTAAACTCAAAGGCATGAACCGAAATCCCTTGGCCATTACGTTACACACACACATATATATATAAGGAAAAAACGATTTGGCTTTAAATTTCCCGCAAGGGCTGATATGCCATCGAACAAAATAACCTACCAATCATTCTTTTTTAAGCGTATCCACGATTATTACTTTAGATTTGATTTTACCTCATCTTTGAGATGAGGTTGTTTGTGTTTCACTTAGCGTGAATGCCCTTAGGAAAGGCATGAACCCATCTCTTCTCCATTCCAGCAATAGATGAATAGTTTTTAGGCAACCAATTTAGAAGAAGGAAAGTTTTGAATTTAAACTAGCTGAAAAAAAAAATTTCAAAACTACCTGGACTTCAAATAAAGGTGTCCATCTTCACTTGGAAAAGGCATGAAACCACCTTTCCTAATTTTTCATTATGTAAAAAAAAAAGATTTCAAAACTACCAGGATTTTTTACGAAAAGTGGCCATCTTCACTTGGAAAAGGCAAGAAACCATCTTTCCCTATTTTTCACAACGCAAAGATTTCAAAACTTCTAGGATTTTAACTAGAGTGGTCCATCTTCACTTAGAAAAGGCATGAAACCATCTTTCCCTATTTTTCATTACGCAAAGAAAAAATTTACAAACTATCAGGCTGCTCTTGTTCAATTACAGAGGGATATCTCTGCTCTCTACTTTATGAAGAATAATTGCTGGGGTTCTTCTGAACATACTGGTACCGCCTGTTACTGAGGATCACCTCTCAGGAAGCCAGTGTAAAAGTAAAACGAACAGAAGCACTTCAAACATGGTGTTTGATCACAGTAAACTCGAAGAGAAATGCCGGGAGCGGAAGGAACTCTATACTACATTCATCGACCTGATCAAAGCTTTCGACACCGTAAGCGGAAATGAAATCTATCAGATCATGCAAAATCTCGGTTTTCCCCGCCTCTACCGAAAAAAAAACCCATTGTGTCCAATTCAAACTCAACTGTGATCAATCGCAGCCCTTCCTGATCATCAATGGAGCAAAACAAGATTGTGTCCTGGCGCCAATTTAATTGAATCAGGAGATAAACCAGGAATGGTAGTATGTGATAGGTCCTATCTAGGGGTCAAATAGAACTATTTGACATTTAAACTAAGTGTAAACAAATGACTTACGCTAAATTGAATTGTTAGTAAAAGAACTGACTATTTAACTGTGAAAAAATAGCAGATGTTGAATTGTTTATGGTACATAGCAATACTTTGAACCATTTAACTGTCTGTAAACAAAGGAGTAATGTTGAATAGAACTATTAGTGTTAAATAGCAATACTTGGAGGTGCCCGTGGTGTAATGGTTATCGTCGTAGGAAATGGACCCGGCAACACGAGTTCAAATCCTTGACGAGGTTGATTGCATTTCACATAGCACTAATACCCTTGGAAAAGGTATGAATCCAATTATTCTCCCTCCAGCTATGGGTAAATAGTAGGGCAGACTTGGTTCTTCAGCCTTGGTGAGGCAACTAGTCTAGGAGAAAGAAAACTCTGAATTCACACCTGTTAAACTCCGCTTAAAAAATGACCTAGTGTCATATCCTGCCCGAGCGGAGGGGTTGGTAAATATAGTTAAATAGCAATACTTGCAACCACTTCGCTGTGTGAAAACTAATGATTAATATTGAATAGAATTATTTATATTAAATAGCAATACTTGAAACCAATACTTGAACAGAAATGAGCTCAGACTCGTTTAAAAATGTATCTACAAAATGTATTTACAAATCATATATTTAATAAATATGTAAAAAAAAGAAAGGATTTGGCATTAGATAACCAACAATGGTTGATATGCCATAAAACCCAACCAAACCGATTCATATATATTTAATATATATGTATAAAGAGGATTTGATTTTAAATAACCAACAACGGTTGATATGCCATAAAACCCAACTAAACCATATCCTATATATTCAATATATATGTATAAAGAGGATTTGGTATTAAATAACCAACAATGGTTGATATGCCATAAAACCCAACTAAACCATATCCTCTATATTTGATATGTATCATAGAAATATACGTAAACTTCGAGAAATCAAACACTTAACTCAGGTTTAGAAGGCGCAATATTTCGCTATTTTTATTCTATGGATTTTTTAACCTTCCACATATTTCTATCATATCATGAGATTCACCACAACTTAATATATATGTATAAAGAGGATTTGGCATTAAATAATTAACAATGGTTGATATACCATAAAACCCAACCCAACCAAACATCGCTTATTAAATGTTGTAAATAAAGATATTCATATCCGCTATACATTCTTAATTTCTGTTGTTATTTTATAAACCCTGGGAATCATCAGAGGCTATTCTTAATACAGACATCCGGTATTACAGGCACTCTTTTATTGACTCTGTCATAAGTGTGTGCACGCAATCTATTGCACACACCTACGCACGTGTGCAAAATTGCAGAGACTTACATGCACAATGTTGCACTCATATTCACACACATTCAGACATACACAGAACTGCAGAAATCAGCATATACATATTAACTGCGATACAGTTACATACATCAACTCTGGTGAAATGGTTATTGTCGTAGGGAATGGACACGGTGACATGAGTTCAAATCCTGGACGAGACTGATTGCATTTCACATTGCACTAATACCCTTGGGAAAGGTATGAATCCAATTATTCTTCCTCCAGCTATGGGTAAATAGTAGGACAGACTAGGTTCTTCAGCCTTAGTGAGCCAACTAGTCTAGGATAAGGAAAACTCTGAATTCAAACCTATTAAACTCCGCTTAAAAATTGACCTTGTGTCATATCCTGCCCGAGCGGAGGGGTTGGTAAATAGGATCAACTCTACCCCTTGCAGAGGAGCAACACCCCTACCAAAAAAGGGGGCCATTCCAGGTATAGCACTAAACTGAATCAAGTAGTGAAGTTTCAGTCCTCGAGCTTAGAAGAGTGTTGAATGCCCCTGCATAGCTATAACTACCATGTCCACTCTAACCCATAATGATGGCACCAGTTAGAATCCCATCTACAGGTCAAATAAATCTGCATGAAAATTATTAGTATTAGATAGGAATACTTGATATAATGCTACTGTGTTCAAAAAGATTATTACTAAATTGGAATATTTACTTGAAACAATATAAGTGTCTATAATTCATTAGTATAATATAAACGCATTCGATACATTATAACCACATAATCTGATAGTAAAATCCGTCTGATGATCGTGATGATACGTGAAACGGTAAGTAACAGTAAAGGTACCATGTGATTGTAATTCACTTCCGCTCTAAAATCATTCAGCATTTTTAACACGCTTTATATATGCAATTCATAATATATAAAAAATTGTGTGTGTGTGTGTGCGTGTGTGTGTGTGTGAGTCCTTATTTGTATATACAATGCAATGAAAGAAAAGTTTGAAAGCTATCGGGATTTCAACAGAAGATTATATATATATATATATACTTTCAAGAAAAAAAACAGAATTCGGTCACATTATAAATTTATTTCCATCCTGCTAAGAGCATTGATATGAATCAACAACTTCCAAAAAAACTTAACTTCTTCAGATCCAACATGGAAATCTATATCCAACATATATATATATATATATATATATATATATATATATGGAATTCTGATCTACCCGATAAAATAAAACGTAATTTCTTCCAAGCAACGGTTGAGTCAATTCTACTCTATGGATGCACCACATGGACGCTGACTAAAAAGCTAGACGGGAATTGCTCAAGAATGCTACTTGTCATATTGAACAAATCCTGGAAGCAACATCCTAAGGAACAGCAGCTATACAGGCACTATCTCTAAAACCATCCAAATAAGACGAACAAGAAATTCGGGACATGGCTAGAGAAGCAAGGATGAACTCATAAGCGACGTTCTCCTATGGACCCCTTCACACGGACGTGCAAGTGCTAGCCGACTAATAAGAACTTACCTACAGCTGCTCTCTACGGACACAGGATGTAGTCTAGAAGACGTGCCGGAAGTGATAGATGATAGAGATGAATGGCGAGAGAGAGAGAGAGAGTTGGGGAAATCCGTGCTAGCAGTGCGACAAGATAGATAGATAGATAGATAGATGTAAAGGGTGCGTTAAGATTTTATTTTGTGCTTCGGTTTGAATGAAGCAAAAGAAAGCTCTGAGAAACAAGTTGAGAAGAAGGAAGACGAAAAGGAGGAGAAATACGGAAAAAAATGAGGGTTGGGTTGAGAAATAAGATGAAGAGACGAGGTCGGAGGAAAAGTGAACGAAATCTCTTTAAAAAGAAGCAATAAAAGACGATTTTAAGCAAAATAGATGGGCAAATCGAATGAAATAAACACCGATAGTTTGTCGCGCTGCATCATAAACACGCCGAAATTTGAAGACATGCCGAAAAAATAAAAATGAAACGCAGAAAAAATTAAAATAAAACAAAAAACAATTAAATAAAATTACGTTAAATCAAATAAAAATTAAGAAAAAAAAATATTTGTATTTTTCTTCTTTTTTAAAAATAGTTTTTCGTGTTCTTTTACAATCGACCATCTTGGATTATTTCATGTTTTTACGTCATCATAATCGCACGAAAGAAAAATAGTATTAACGAAGTAAAAAAATAAAGAGAAAAAGAGAGAGAGAGAAAGAAGAAGAACAAGAAGAAGAACAAGAACAACAAGAACAACAAGAAGAACTTAATATGCCGTTTAAAATCTATATGAAAAAGATTAAACCATTTGTTTTCCATGTTATTTTACTATTTGATTTGCTTTAAACCAAATCAGCCATCTTGAACGATTTCATGTCGACTTTTGACGCCATTTTTATGGGATGAAAGAAGATTGTTTGAATGAACAGAAGGAAAGGTAAAAAGAGAAAGAAAAGAAAAACAAAGAAAGAAAGAGCGTAATATGCCGTAAAAATCTATCTGAGAAAAAAGAATGAACTATTTATTTTTCGTGATCATTTACAATTTCAGTTTTAACTCAATCGGCCATCTTGGATTATTTTACGTCGTTCGTTTTTCGTTTCTTTTATTTTCACGTCATAACAATGACGAAAGTGGAAAGAAAATGATTGTACTTACGCGTAGAAAGAAAAACAAAATGAGAAAGAGAAAAGCAGACAAGAACGAAAGAACGCCATATGCAGTTAAAAATCTATACTGAAAAAGATAAACAATTTTTTCCTGATCATTTACCATTTGAGTCGGTTTTAACCTATTCGGCCATCTTGGATTATTTTACGCGATTTTGAAGTCATTCTTAGGAAACAAACCAAAGATTCTATGAACGAGGAATAATACGAAAGAAAGACAAAAAGAAAGAATGTAATTTGCCGTGCAAAAATGAATGAGAAACTACAACGTCGGTTTTAACCAAGTCGGCCATCTTTTATTTCATGTTCTTTTATAGGTCATTCTTAAGGAATGAAAGAAAGAGACTGTACGAACGAGGAATAAGAAAGAAAGAAAGAAAGAACGTAATATCCTGTTAAAAAATATACGTGAAACAAGAAACTATTTTTTTCATGTCCATATACAATTTGAATCAACACAATTGGCCATTTGAGATTATTTCCTTCTTTTTTCCGCTATTCTGAAAGAAAGAAATAAAGAAAAAAAGAAAGAAAGAAAGAAAGAAAGAAAGAACGTAATATCCTATTAAAAAATATACGAGAAACAAGAAACTATTTCGTCATGTCCATATACAATTTGAATCAACACAATTGGCCATTTGAGATTATTTCCTTCTTTTTTCCGCTATTCTGAAAGAAAGAAATAAAGAAAAAAAGAAAGAAAGAAAGAAAGAACGTAATATCCTATTAAAAAATATACGAGAAACAAGAAACTATTTTTTCATGTCCATATACAATTTGAATCAACACAATTGGCCATTTGAGACTATTTCATTCTTTTTTCCGCTATTCTGAAAGAAAGGAAGAAAGAAAGAACGTAAGATCCTGTTTAAAAATATATGAGAAGAATAAACTATTTTTCATGATCAATTACAATTTGATTCGGTTTTAACCCAATCGGCCATCTTGGACTTTTCCCATTGGATTTTTTAAAATTCTATTTTTATTTTTTACGTCATTCTTATGAAACGAAAGAAGGTTATTTTACTAACGAGGAGAAAGAAAAAGAAAAAGTTGAAATAAAAGGACTTAGAGGGAAAGAAAGAACGTAACATACCGTTAAAAAAAAACAAAAAAGAGAACAATATTCCAAAGAATAAAATACGTGTCAGGTCATCTAGTTGTCATTTTGAAAAATTATCAAATCAACGAACGATTCGGCCATCGTTTTTACTGCGGGACGTATGCGCGCACTTTGGCGACAGAAATGTCGTAAAGTGGTTCTGAATGGAAGCGGGGATGGGCAGTAATAGTTGCGTTGAGGTGTGTGTAAGAGCGAGAGAGAGCACCAGATTCCCGTTCTTCGTCTTTTATTTTGTTGAATGGGGAGAGTGAGGGGGGTGTTGCAAGTAAGGCGAAGGAATGAGCAGTTTGCCCCGGTGTGTGCCAATGAAAGAGGGGAACATGTCTGAAAACAGGGAGCGTGGAGGAGGTAGCAAGAGAAGAAAAAGAAGAGAGAGGGTTCCTTCGCTTCCACGATCGGAGTTTGCACTCTCGCTTTGTAGCTCGTTTGTCAACCCCCGCACCCCCATTCTCCGACAACAACATCCTCTGCTCAACAACCCCCAACCACCCTCGGGCTGCTGCATTGCCATTCTCGAGCCCGTGTTCAAAACCTGACCTTTCACCTTTGTTCGTTTCGCCATAGATACTAACTAATTTAATGTGGGTTGAAATTCAATTAAGTTGGATAAGCACGGCGGAAAATGACACGACCTCGGCCATTAGCACTTCTTTACGAAGAAGAAGAAGAAGAAGAAGAAGAAGAAGAAGAAGAAGAAGAAGAAGAAGAAGAAGAAGAAGAAGAAGAAGAAGAAATCAAGAGTTGAGGGAAAGAAAGGGGAGAAAACGTCAAGAACTATGTAAATGAAGAAGAAGAAGAAGAAGAAGAAGAAGAAGAAGAAGAAGAAGAAGAAGAAGAAGAAGAAGAAGGGTTAATAGAAAGATGGTATAAGGAAGAAAGAGTGTAATAAAAAGTGCAGAAACAACGTAAAGAAGAAATAGAAAGAAAGAAAGAAAGAAAGAAAGAAAGAAAGAAAGAAAGAAATTGCAAATAGAAAACGAGTAAGTAGAAAAAAAGAAGGAATATAAACTAAAAAAGAAAGAAAATAAAAAAAGTGGAAAGATAAGGAAAGAAAGATTATAAAGAATAGAAAGAAAATAGAATGAGCTGTAAAAGAAAGCAAAATGGGGGAAAAGGATAAGGAAAATAGAAGAAGAAAGAAAGAAAGAAAGAAAGAAAGATAGAAAGAAAGAATATATACTAAAAAAGGGAGAAAATAGATAGAAAGGAAGTAGAAAGATAAGGAAAGAAAGATTATACGGAATAGAAAGAAAATAGAATGAACAGTAAAAGAAAGCGAAACGGGGGAAAAGGAGAAGGAAAATAGATGATGAAAGAAAGAAAGAAAGAAAGAAAGAAAAATAAAAGAGAAGGGTGATATCATTTAGCGAGTGGTTCCCCTGATTTCTTTCAACGTTGGATTAAGACACCTTGGTGAGGCAATACTCAACTAATAGCACAAGCTCTAATAATCTGCAAGAACAGTAATGAAGTTAAAGACAGACTTTTCCACCAACCAACAAAAGCTGTTCTGCTGGTGTGAGGGCCGGTGAAATGGAGGACTAGCCTGGGGTTGGCAAGGAAGGTGTTCTGTTGAGGGAGGGGGTTTTGGTTTGTGGAAGAAAAACAACAACTCAATAAATTGAATACGTTCCTTGGCGCCGGGTGAGAGGTCCCGACCCGGGCCCCCGGGCCCCCCGCTCTCTATTTCTTTTAATATCACACCTCCATTACTCTCTCTATTAATCTTCATAAAAGCGGGTGCCGTAAACTTTCGGCCAGGCTGCCACACGAGTGGAATAATTGCCGATGAACGGTTTTTATTTCTGCTCAATCGACACAGGCATCACGGCTCGTATATGAATATCTTCCCGCGTCTCTTGTTTGGGTTAAAAGCAGTCCACCCCTGTTTGCTGTTGTTATAGACAAACATTTCCAAGGTTAGAAAGTTCTGTACCAACACGGCCCAGCTTTTGATAAACATCATTAAAATAAGATTAAATTAACCTCCTGCTCATATTATTCTCTCTCTCTCTCTCTCTCTCTCTCTCTCTCTCTCTCTCTCTCTCTCTCTCTCCTTGTGTCCGGGGGACAGAACTCCTACAGCAATGGCGTTACGCTGGTCGACAGTCGACAAGAAATATAGTGTTGATGTTGATCAGCTAGCGACGAACACGTGAACTTGGTGTCGAATAATTATTATCATAAATGTTGTTCGCTGTCATCAACCCGGACTAATTTATCTGCTACGGTGGGTACAACTCCACCCGTCATCGCAAAGCCTCCGGCCCGGACTTGCCACTTATCATCACCGCCTTAGCAGATCGCCATTATTCGCCAGGCTTGAGTCCGTCTCCAAGGCTCCCTAGTCGGCCGGCACGCCTGCTTAGATTTATAAACAGTGCCACCCACCTCGCCGGCCATCACTAATAATGTTAGACATATTAAAAGTACAGTTCATTGCACACGCTAATAATCTACCTGCACAGTTACATATGTCTTCTGTAATGTACGTAGGAGATATGTTTCATGTGCAACAGATCTTGAAGGTATTGTTCGTGGCTGGAAATCTTGGTCTCTTCCGGGAATATAATTGGGGGGATTAAGGGTGTCTGATTTGGGGTTGGATATCTGTAGGGGTCGTTTCTGGATCGATTCCAACAACTTACAGTGAAATAATGGTGCCTAGAACAATGCGATGATCGGAAGAAATAATGATCAGAGTTGGTCGAACAGTTGGGACCAAATGGCACTTGAGAACACTATAGCTGACAGTAATCTACGACATCAGACGGACAATGGCTCAGACCGTTCGATATAGCAAATATCTCCATCTCTATTACCAATGCTAAGGCCTTGTCACAAAGGGTTTAGAATACGCTGACTGCATTCAAGTAGAGCATGACTCCTCATTCTTTCTAAACTGTCGGTTGGTGAGGCTCCTGTTTTTGGAGCTCTAGGGAGTGTGGTTGCCCCTTCGTTGCCATTACTCCAAGGTCGACTCGAACCTAGAATAGTCGTACCTGTTAGCACCATCAGAATTCAACTTTCTACGGATATTTCTGGAAGAACACCTTTTAGACTACAATAAAATTCAACTTTCTCCTGAAGAAATTTCTGGAAAAACACCCTTTTGACTACAATAAAAAAAACGCAACTTTCTCCTGGGGATATTTCGGGAAAAACATCCTTTTGGCTACAATAAAAAAAAAACGCAACTTTCTCCTGAGGATATTTCGGGAAAAACATCCTTTTGGCTACAATAAAAAAAAACGCAACTTTCTCCTGAGGATATTTCGGGAAAAACATCCTTTTGGCTACAATAAAAAAAAAAAACGCAACTTTCTCCTGAGGATATTTCTGGAAAAACACCCTTTTGACTACAATAAAAAAAAAACGCAACTTTCTCCTGAAGAAATTTCTGGAAAAACACCCTTTTGACTACAATAAAAAAAACGCAACTTTCTCCTGGGGATATTTCGGGAAAAACACCCTTTTGACTACAATAAAAAAAACGCAACTTTCTCCTGAAGAAATTTCTGGAAAAACACCCTTTTGACTACAATAAAAAAAACGCAACTTTCTCCTGAGGATATTTCGGGAAAAACATCCTTTTGATTACAATAGAAGAATTAAACTTTCTTCCGGGGATATTTTTGGAAAAACACCCTTTTGATTACGATAGAAAAATTCAACTTTCTCCTGATGATATTTCATGAAGAAACACTTTTTGACAACGACAGAATTTAATTTTCTCCTTAAGAAATTTCTGATAACCTTCCAAGATATGAACTCTTCAATAAATTTTTGTTACAGACCAAGCCTTCTATATTTTATGCAAATCTTCAAATTAACCCTAAAAGTTTTTCCTAAAAGCAAAACAACAGTGAGTCGGACTTCTTTTTCTCAACTTTGAGAATAAAAGTCAGCATAGAAAGATTGTGTATCTCTCTTCTCATGTCGAAAAACCTTTTAAACACAAAAAGGTGAATAAAAGTTTCGTACCTGAACCAAGTTCGTGAAATTCGTGTTTTCGGATTCCTATATATGTTTATGAACATTTTATGAACATTATGTACATTTCACCTATCCGTATTATGGGGATGTTACACTACCATAAAAAAAACCTTCAGTATCAAAGTAATATCTGTTGCATAAAATCATTTCATATTATTTCCATTTCATTCCTATACAAAAATCATTCCTAATTCCTTCCTAAGCTAAAATTATTTCTACTTCTTTCCTAAACTAAAATCCTTTCCAATTCTTTCCTATACTAAAATCCTTTCCAATTCTTTCCTAAACTAAAATCCTTTCCAATTCTTTCCTAAACTAAAATCCTTTCCAATTCTTTCCTATACTAAAATCCTTTCCAATTCTTTCCTAAACTAAAATCCTTTCCAATTCTTTCCTAAACTAAAATCCTTTCCAATTCTTTCCTATACTAAAATCCTTTTTAATTCTTTCCTAAACTAAAATCCTTTCCAATTCTTTCCTAAACTAAAATCCTTTCCAATTCTTTCCTATACTAAAATCCTTTCCAATTCTTTCCTAAACTAAAATCCTTTCCAATTCTTTCCTAAACTAAAATCCTTTCCAATTCTTTCCTATACTAAAATCCTTTTTAATTCTTTCCTAAACTAAAATCCTTTCAAATTCTTTCCTAAACTAAAATCCTTTCCAATTCATTCCTAAACTAAAATCCTTTTCAATTCTTTCCTAAACTAAAATCATTAGTTATTTTTTTCTAAACTAAAATCATTACGAATTCTTTCCTATATTAAAATCAATGCTAAACCTTTTCTATACTAAAATCATTTCTAATTGTTTTCTATATTGAATCATTTATATTTCCTTTCTATAATATAATCATTTCTAATTCTTTTCTACATTAAAACCATTTTTTAAAAATTTATTATACTAAAATCATCTCCAATATATTCCGGCAGAAATATATATCAGAATTGTTTCATTTCTATATCTTGATTCTGATTTTTTTTTATGGATTACCCCGTCTTTTTGGTCGTTTTCTCGTGTTACTGTTATGTCTATGTCACATGATGTTACAGTTATTGTCTATGGTAAATATACGGCAGGCTAAGACATATTCCTTTGTTTCAAAGTTAAAGACCTCTTTTTCTTTGGACAATGCATATAAATTCATGTTGTACATTGTTGAAGTTGCATGAAGATCACACCATCGACAGACGGAAAGTAATATATATATATATATATATATATATATATATATATATATATATATATATATATATATATATATGTGTGTGTGTGTGTGTGTGTGTGTGTGTGTGTGTGAGCACTCCGGTATCCGGTAAGGTAAAAATGTAAACAAAAGAAAGCTACTATTTAATGTCTTATAATTCCCGAACTGACGTGGTTCGCTTCTTGGCTGAGTGGTATAATACTAACGTAAAGTTGGGCGGGTTTCGATCCCAGCTTAAAGCGTCCGATGTGTCTAGCCACACTGAAGAGTTGTGATACAATGAAGTCTGTCTGTGGATGACAATATATATATATATATATATATATATATATATATATATATATATATATATAGTGTAATGATTATCGTTGTAGGAAATGGACACGGCAACACGAGTTCAAATCCTAGACGAGGTTGATTGCATTCCACATAGCATTAATACTCTCGGGAAAGGCATGAATTCAATTAGTCTAGTTAATCATAGGGCAGCTTGGTTTCTTTAACCTTGCTGAAGCAAGAAGGAAACTCTGAATCCAAACCTGCTAAGCTCCGCTTAAAAGATTGACCTTGTGTTACATACTGCCCGTGCGGAGGGGTTGGTAAACACGCATATATATATATATATATATATATATATATATATACCGGCTTATTGGTCAAGTGGGTAGAGTGTTCGCCAATGACTCGGGAGATTGGGGTTCAATCCCAAGTTGAATCATACCAAAGACTCAAAAAATAGTAATTGTGTCCTCCTTGCTTAACATTCAGCATTATAAGGTACAAATCAATGGCAAAGTGGTGCAATCTAGGAAAAGGAGAAGGGCCATCCCCTACACCTTGGTGTAGTGGCAATTGAAAAGGGAGCCTTCGGGTAGCCCTCGACTACGGTCGACAAATTTTCTTTATATATATATATAGTCATCCACAGACTGACTGTTTCGTTGTATCACAACTCTTCAGTGTAGCGAGACATGCAGGTTGCTTCAAGCTGGGATCGAAACTCGCCCAACTTTACGCTAGACATCGCATCTAACCGCTCAGCCATTTCGGCGACATACATCAGCTCAGTAATTATAATGCATATGTAGTGGCTTTCACTTGTTTACATTTTGTGTTATCGGATCCCTGAGTGTTCTATTTGTTAGAAGAGCTTTGCATTACGCTGGTGGCAGCTGTTAATTCCTTCGCCAGAATACTCAACCCCCGGGAGGGGAACGTATATATAATTAAGATTGATAAACTCACCACAGTTAAAAATTTCCAATGCTCATAATACAAGAGTAATACAGAAGACAAAAGTATTACACTTTATCCTTACCTTATAATGCTGAGACTTAAGCAAGGCGGTATCAAGTATCATTTTTTGAGTCTGTGGTATGACTCGACCTGGGATTGAAACCCGGTCTCCCGGACCATTGGTGAACACTCTACTCATTGGCCCGGTTAGATTACCTTGAACGAAATTCTTCAATTCAACTTACAAAGAACACATGGTGTAACGGTTATATGCGTTGGTTCCCTAAGCTTCTAAGGAGACAATCATCTGGAGGTTGCAGGTTCAATCTTGACTGCAGGCGAGTAACAATACAGGAATACTTAACACTTGTACCCGATAATGGCTAACGGGATCAGAACAGGCGCCCACCCCCCGTGGATTCAATAAAGGACGTAGTTCGAAGTTCCGCGAAGGTTCCCGAGTTCGAAAAATACCTGAAGAAGGCCGGAGGACATATCGGCCGAAACGCTGTGAAAATAACAATAAAGATGAAGATAATAGTCCGAAAACCCTTAATGATAAAAATCACCAAGATTCGTCTCAGAAATTTAGACAGCTAAAGAAACAAGAATTACCAAAAAAAAAAAAAAAAAATTTTAAACCAAGAAACTAGCAAAATGACTCCAACGCAATTAACTTCAGATTCACTAAATGTAAGTCGTGTCCAAGGTTTAACGCGAAACTGTACGGGATGGTGAGGCTCCAGTTCTGGAGTCTTGGGAGTGTGAAGTACTCCTTCGTTACAATTACTCTAAGGTCCCCTCTGAACCGGTGTGTAATTACCTGATTGATTGGTTTGGTTTCTTTTTTTTTAATGGCATATCAACCTTTGTAGGTTATTTAATGCCAAAGCCATTCTCCTAGAAGAACAGTAACCGTGCTATTTAACCCATAGCTGGGAGGATAAGAGGGTTCATACCTTTCCCAAAGGTATTTGTCCGAAAGTGAACGTAATAGCGCGACTGGAGTACGAACTCGCTTACTACGATTTCGCTGTCCATCGCTTTAACCATTACACCACGAGGACACCCCTTACCTGATAGAATAAAATATGGGTCATATAGAATGGTTCAATGATTTACTAAGGATTATTATTATTATTATTATTATAAGTTTTTTGAAACCATACAGCTGTGGGCAAATTGTTCGTGTTATATATCAATACTTGAAAACAGAATTATTATTGTTAGATAGGAATACTTAAAACCATTTCACTGTGTGCAAACAAATGATTAATGTTAAACAGAATTATTGGTGTTAGAAACCATTTAGCTGTGCGCAAAGAAATGAGCACTGAATCGTTTTAAAATAAAAAAAACACCTATAAACTATTTGCTTAAAAAAAGTATATATATATATATATATATAACAGGATTTGGCATTAAATAACCCGTTTACCATAAAACTCCAACCAACCAACTATATAAGCCAACTTGCTAAATCATTAGACTTTATCAGGAAAACAATACACACACACACACATACACATACACACACACACACACACACATATATATATATATATATATATATATATATAACTGAAAAGTGATTAGAGATCAGTAGATGGCAAAATATACCAAAAAACTGAATGAGATAGAAAATTTGGTAACGAAACACAAACATTTTTTACCTCATGAATGTCAAGACAAATCAGGTCATATCTATCATTTTCAAATATCCCCTTATATACGGGGGTGTCCTCGTGGTGTAATGGTTAAAGCGATGAACTGCGGAATCGTAGTAAGCGAGTTCGTATTCCAGTCGCGCTATTATGTTCACTTCCCGGCAAATACCCTTGGGAAAGGTATGAACCCCCTTATCCTCCCAGCTATGGGTTAAATAATACCACTACTGTTCTTCTATGAAAATGGCTTTGGCATTAAATAACCTAGGAAGGTTGATATGCCGTTAAAACAAAGAAACCAAACCAAACCCGTTATATACAGTATATTCACGAGTAAGTGTCTATCGGCTGGGTGCGAGATGGAAGTTTAAACTCCACTCACCCTATTATCTTATCTTTCGGACTAATACCATTGAAAAAGGTATGAACTCCCTTTAACTTTCAGCTAGGGATTAAATAGTATTACAGTTGTTCTTCAAAAGAATGACTTTAACATTAAATAACCCGCTAATGTTGATATGCCATTAAACAAAGAGAGGTATAAACTCCTTTATCTGCCAATCTCTGGATTAAATAGTATCACGGCTCTGTTTTTACAATGCTTTGACGTTAAATAACCTGCACAGGTTGATATGCCGTTAAACAAAGAAAGGTATAAACTCTCTTATCCCTAATGTCTGGATTAAATAGTATCACTGCTATTCTTCAAAAGAATGGTTTTGACATTAAATAACCCGCTAAGGTTGATATGCCGTTAAACAAAGAAAGGCATGAACTCCTTTATTCCCGATCTATGGATTAAATAGTATCTCTGATCTTTTTCTACAATACTTTGACGTTAAATAACCCGCTATGGTTGATATGCCGTTAAACAAAGAAAGGTATGAACTCCATATCCACCCCATCTATGGATTATATAGTATCACTGCTGTTCTTCAAAAGAATGGCTGACATTAAATAACCCGCTAAGGTTGATATGCCGTTAAACAAAGAAAAGTATTAACTCTTTTATACCTCAATATCTGGATTAATTAGTATCCCTGCTGTTTTTCTACAATTATGGCTTTGGCTTTAAATAACTCATGAAGGTTGATACGCCATTGAATAAAGAACAAACCAAAATAATTTCCCCAACCCGCCACCACGACATAAGGTCAATTCTTTAACGGAGTACTACTGCTTTGAATTAGGAGTTTTCCTTCTCCTTAGCCAGGGCTAAAGAATCCTGTTTGCCTTACTATTTACCCTTAGTTGTGGAGAATAGCTAGATTCATGCCTTTCCTGGGGTCATGAGCCTGATGTGAAATGCAAACAGCCAAGCCCAGGATTTGAACTTGGGTTGTCGATTCTGTTTCAATCGACCGATAATCACAAAACCAAATATTTGAAAATTTGTTTTGGTTGAGTTTTATGGCATATCAACCATTGTAGGTTATTTAAGCCAAACCCTCTTTATACATTTTATATATGATTTCACATAGAAATATAATGGCATATATATTGATATAGAAATATATTGCTGATTATTTTAACAGGAAAATGCATTAGTGATTATTTTTATCGAGTAATAAGTAAGTAAAGTCGGCGACCATCGTCGAGGGTGACCCGAAGGCTCCCTTTTCGATAGCTACTACACCAAGGTGTCGGGGAGGACGCTACTCCTTTCCCCTGGATTGCACCACTTTATCCTTGGTCCGTACCTTATAATGCTGAGTGTTAAGCAAGGAGGCATCAAGTACCATTTTTTTAGTCTTTGGTATGACTCGACCTGGGATTGAACCCAGGTCTCCCGGGCCATTGGCGAACTCTCTAACCGCTAGGCCAATTAACATTTTAATTAGTAGTAATTACCCATATTACATAGAGATTTTAAGACGGTCATTATTAAAAGTAAAGAAAATAGAGTCGCTTTTATTAAAGTTTAAGATAATTATTCGTAAACAGTTCTCACCCAGATTACATAAGGTTTGCAAAGTGGTCATTATTTAAAAGAAAATAAAAGACACACAGTTACTTTTATTACAATTGAGAATAAATATTCGTAAGCAGTATTTACCAAATTACATACGGGTTGTAAGATGGTCATTATTAAAATTTGTTTAATGGCATATCAACCTTTTTGACTAATTTAATGTCAAAGAAATCCTTATTGTTGGACAGTAGTGGTACTATCTGGAGAGATAAGGTGATTTATACCTTTCTCAAAAGTATATTGTCCGGGAGTTCTAACTTGCTTACTTACGATATCGCAGTCCAGCACGACATCACTACGTCAAGGGGGCACCCACAAATGATATAGACCCACTTTTATTAAAGTTTGCGATAGATATTCATAAGTAGTATTTACCCATACTACATACGGGTTGTAAGAGGGTCATTATTAAAGATTTAAAAAAACGTAGATCACTTTTATTAATCATTAAGGGTTTTCGGACTATTGTCTTCATCTTTATTGTTATTTCCACAATGTTTCGGCTGATATGTCCTCCGGCCTTCTTCAGGTGTCTGGCGAACTCTGGAACCTACACGGAACTTCGAACCACGTTCTTTATTGAATCCACAGGGGTCGCCTGTTCTGATTCCGTTAGCCATAACCGTGTTAGGTATTCCTGTATTGTTAATCGCCTGGTAGTCAGGATTGAATCTGCAACCTCCAGATGATTGTCTCCTTAGAAGCTTAGGGAACCAACGCCTATAACCGTTACGCTATGTGTCCGTGTAGGTTCCTGAGTTCGACAAACACCTGAAGAAGGCCGGAGGACATATGGGCCGAAACATTGTGGAAATAACAATAAAGATGAACACAATAGTCCGAAAACCCTTCATGATAAAAATCATCAAACTTCATCTAAAAAAATCAGACAACTAACACTTTTATTAAAGTTTACGATAAATATTCATAAGTAGTATTTACCCATATTACCCACGGATTGTAAGATGGTCATTATTAAAAATAAAAGACGAAGATCACTTTTATTAAAGTTTATGATAAATATTCATAAGTAGTATTTACCCATATTACCTACGGATTGTAAGATGGTCATTATTTAAAATAAAAGACGTAGATCACTTTTATTAAAGTTTATGATTGATATTCATAAGTAGTATTTACCCATATTACCCACGGATTGTAAGATGGTCATTATTAAAAATAAAAGACGTAGATCACTTTTATTAAAGTTTATGATAAATATTCATAAGTAGTATTTACCCATATTACACACGGATTGTAAGATGGTCATTATTAAAAATAAAAGACAAAGATCACTTTTATTAAAGTTTACGTCAAATATTGGTATTTAAAAAACATTTTTTCCTCTATTTACCACAATTTATTGGATTGTATACATCAAACGTGACGTTCAAAAGAGAGCTTCGGTTTTATAAAGAGATATCACATAGTCGAAAGATAAAAACTAAAAATGATTAGAAATTTTGTGTAAATATTTAATTTTATCATCGTCAAAATTTGGGGAGGGGGAATTAGCTTGAATTCTTACTCTGCATATTCCTGTCTCTTCTTGAGCCATCTAAGGTTTGGTTTCTTTGTTTAATGGCATATCAACTTTTGTAGGTTATTTAATGCCAAAGCCATTCTCCTAGAAGAACAGTAGTGGTACTATTTAACCCATAGCTGGGAGGATAACGGGGTTCATACCTTTCCCAAGGGTATTTGCCCGAAAGTGAACGTAATAGCGCGACTAGAGTACGAACGTATTCTCATCAATGTATATATATATATATATATATATATATATATATATATATAGAGAGAGAGAGAGAGAGAGAGAGCTTGAAGAACAGACTGACATTGATGAGAATACATTGCCATTGATAAAAATTCATATATATATATATATATATATATAGAGAGAGAGAGAGAGATAAGAAGAGGCTTGGATCAATAAAGAAGATAGATAGATAGATAGATATGAGACTGTGTTGGTTGGTTGGTTGGTTGGTTGGTTGGTTGGTTGGTTGGTTGGTTGGTTGGTTGGTTGGATTTTATGGCATATCCCTTGTAGGTTATTTAATGTCAAATACATTTTTATACAAATAAACAGTTCTCTCTCAAACAATTCAGTTTAGCATGAGTTCACAGCTTAATTGTCAAAAACATTTCTGTTTCAAGCTATTCAGTTTAGTATATTCAAACATTTCTAATTCAAACATTTCCGTTTAGTATAAATATAGATTTTGTTTACATACAGTTAAATGTCAAAATAGTTCTATTTTAAACAATTCAGTTTAGCGTAAGTACAGTTTCAATGTCGAAAACAGTTCCATTTCAAACAATTCAGTTTAGCACAAGTACGCAGTTTAAATGTAAGTACGCGGTTTAGTTGCCAAAAACCTTTCGATTTCAATTTCAATCTATTCAGTTTAGTCAAACAGTTCTATTTCTAGCAATTCAATTTAATCAAGCAGTTCTAATTCAGCTAATTCAGTTTAGCATAAGTACAGATTTTGTTTACACACAGTTAAATGACAAAACAGTCCTATTTCAAGTAATTCAGTTAAGCATAATTGGTTGATTGGTTGGTTGAATTTTATGGCATATCAACCTTTGTAGGTTATTTAACGCTAAATCCATTTTTATAAAAATAGTTCTATTTTAAACAATTCAGTTTATCATAAGTATGCAGTTTAAATGTAAGTACAGTTTAATTGTTAAAAGCATTTCTATTTCAAGCTATTCAGTTTAGTATTAGTACAGATTTTGTTTACACACAGTTAAATGTCAAAACAGTTCTATATTAAACAAATCAGTTTGGTGTAAGTACAGTTTCAATGTCAAAAAACAGTTCCATTTCAAATAATTCAGTTTAGAATGAGCATGCAGTTTAAATGAAAGTACAGTTTAATTGGCAAAAACATTTCTATTTCAAGCTATTCAGTTTAGTCAAAAAATTTAGTTTAGCATAAGCATGCCGTTAGTTCTATTTAACCCATAGATAGGGCCCTATCAGGTGCTACCACGCCGGGCCAGGGTGGACCTGTGAGCAATGGCAATAAAGGGGTACTCCGCATTCCCCAAATCTCAAGCATTACTGAAACCTCACCATCAGATTGTTTAGTGTCATAAACAGAACACTCATTGGGGTGGGGTCTTACCCCTTTGCAGAGGCGCAGTCGGTGTATTCTTCAGCCCCAGCCGACTGGGCAGTTTAGCATAAGTACGCAGTTTAGTTTTATTTAACCCATAGATAGGGCCCGATCAAGTGCCACCACTCCGTGTCAGAGTGGCCTTGGGAGCAATGGCACTGAAGGAGTAATCTCATTTCCCAAAGCTCTAGTATCAATGGAACCTCACTATAAGATTGTTTAGTGTCACATCAGGACACTCGTTGGAGTGGGATATTACTCCTCGGCTCTGCAGAGGTGGCGTCAGTGTATTCTACAGCCCCAGCCGACAAGTCAATGAGACTATGATAGTTAGATAGATAGATTGATAGATAGATAGATAATGTTTATGATATAACATGAAACAATCAGATCACTGACCAGGTTACTGGAAGTCCCCTTTGGAGTTCGTGTTTACTGAACCACAAACGTTTCTTTCTCTTTTTTAATAGAGTTTTCTTGTTTTAGTACTGTTAAGATCAGCAGACGCGAACGAAGAAACACTTTGAAATTATGAGAATAACATAGATGTCATGTTTTGATCTACAAGCGTTTTTCTTCTTTCTTTATTTCTTTTTCTTTTTTTTTTTTTTTTTACCATGTGAAAAACGAAAATATATTGAACTCTGAACACCATAAAATAAGCGCCTCTCTCACCGCCCGAACAGATATATATCTTCGGACTGACTTTTTATGACAACTGACCACACCTAATGGACATAAAAAGGTACGTTGACATAGACAGAAAGGTACACAAGCAGCGCAAGTATCTTATTTTTATGCCAACAACTTCCAGTTTCTCTACATATGAATTTTGTCTATGCAAAGTTATTAAAAAAACTATGGCTATATTAAGTCGATGCAAAAGTTAGCAGCACGATTTTTTGACCAAGGTTAGCGAAATCTAAGAAGTGTCTTTGATAATTAATTATTTTTTTGTTTGGGTGGGGATACTCTTGGAGAAATGTTAGTAACACTTTCCACTGAATATCTGCGATATTGGTCGGTTGGTTAGTTTGTTAGTCGGTTGGTCGTTCGGTTAGTTGGTTTGTTGGTCGGTGGTTGGTCGGTTTACTGGTCGGTGGGAGAGTTACTAGATTGGTTCGTTGGTTGGTAGGTTGTTTAGTTGGTTAGTCAGTAGGTTGATTGTTTGGAGGGTTGGTTGGAAGGTTGGTTGGTCGGTTGGTTAGCGGTTAGATGGTCGGTTTAGTTCGAGGGTTGATATATTAGTGGGTTAGTTGATTGGTTAGTTGGTAAATTGTTTGATTGGTTTGTTGGTTGATTGTTGGAGGGTTGGTTGGTTTGTCGGTTGTGTGTTGGTTTGTGGGTCGGTTAATCGGTTGTTCGGTGGGTTTGTTAGTTGGTTGGTTGATTTGTCAGCAGGTTGGTTGGCATGTGGTTGTTTGGTTGATTAGTTAGTTGGTCGATAGGCTGGTTGGTTGGTTGGTTGGTAGGTTGGTTGGTCGATCGTCAGATTGTTTGTTTGGTTGATCTTTAGGTTGGTTGGTTGATCGGTCGGTTGGTTGCTTGATTGGTCGATTAGTTGATTGGTTGGTTGGTTGGTCGGTCGGGAGGTATGTCGATTGTCTATATGGTCAGAGTGGACCTGAGGGCGATGGCGGTAAAAGGGTACACTGCATTCCCCAAACCTCTTGCATTACTGGAGCCTCACCATCAGATTGTTTAATGTCATATCCAGCACACTCATTGGGGGGTGCCCTCTGCAGAGATGCAGTTGGTGTATTCTACAGCCCCACCTAGGATAGTCTGATGGCCACTGTTGATGTGTTGTGTTCGCATAGATTGATTGATATTAAAAAATTGAGATGTTGTTGTATATCGGAACCAAGAAGGTTTTGGTATAATAGGAAATATGAATTAGTAGTTCGTAGCCGAGTGTTACGAACTGGTATAACATAGATGGTTCACTTAAAGGTCTCCGTATGTCATCATCCTATTCTGCTCTAAACAGCAATAAAATAAATAGCAATGAACCATTTCCACAACTCACAGAAAAGGTACGGTGGGCTTGTCCACAATTAATAGATAGAAGTTGGATCAATAGATAGATAGATAGATAGATTGACAGAGAGAGGTTGGATCGAGGGTCGGAGTTATAGATCGAAGGTCAGAGATAAAGAAGAGACTGTAGGTATGTATGCATGTAAATTTTGACCAGCATTAGCGATATCTTAGAAGTGTCTTTGTTAATTACTTCTTTATTGCTTGAGTTGGGAAAGTCTCGGAGAACTGTTTGTGCAAATGCGATAAATTTTTTGTCTAAATCTCTGAGATAAATTGGTTGGTTGGTTGGTTGGTTCATAGTCTTAACAGCATACTAACCTTTGTAGATTTTTTTGTTTAGATCTTTTTATACCGAAGTCAATTTAGCAAACATAGTCTCACTTTATATACGGTACAAAAATGTATCTTTACCATCATCTTAAACAATTAAATACTAGTAAATTTGGCGACCGTAGTCGAGGGCGACCCGAAGGTTCCCTTTTCAATAGCTACAACACCGGGGTGTAAGAGAGCGCTCTACTCCTTTCTCTAAATTGCTTCACTTTACCCTTGATACGTACCTTATAATGCTGTGTTAAGCAAGATGGCATCAAGTACCATTTTTTGAGTCTTTGGTATGACTCGACAGGGGATTGAACCCCAGTTTGGACTTAATTATATATTTTCAAGTATTTCTATCAAATACTAATAGTTTTCAACCCAATCTTGTTAACCCATTGAGCTGAAACTAACAGGTTAAAGTGGACTTGGGAATAATGGCAATGAAGGTGTGACACCACACCCCACAAAGCTCCAGAACTGGAACCTTACTGCCAATTGCAGTTTAGTTTCATACTCAGTACCCCTTTATTTGGGGAGTCTTACCTCACAATTGGGGATGCAATCGTCGTATTCCAGGACCCATCGACAGGGTAGTCTGAGATGAGGAACTATCATTTCTAGCAGTGCTTACCTGTATTACATATAGAGTTTAAGATGGTCGCTGACGTTCATAAAATCATTTGTATTACAATCTTTCATTTATTTAGGCTCAACATGCATGTCGCTTTCAAAATCTGACATCAGAAATATTTTCATTATGAAAGAATATCTGGATAGACCACATTGCCTATGATGTATGTGTTTTCTTTGTTGATTGACCTTTTGGTGAAGATTTCCAACTCTGCTAATGATGACATACAGCTGGCCATGTAAGAAGTCGCTTTTTAGGTAGATGTCAATCTGAGACAGTTTGTTCTTTTGCTTTGCCGTCATTTCAAAATGAACTAAAACTGGGAATTGTCTCTATAGTTTGTCAAAGAGGAAACGGATAATCATTAGACGCAATACGAATACGTTTGACACTCCCTTGGTTTAAATTCTTTGAAGGAGTTGTATTTACTCTAAGAACCCGAAGGTACCACTATTCCGGTACTTTCCCATGACATTAGGCATTTGGTTTCACAAAGTTGAGGTAAAATTTTTAGAGTCAACTTGTAGATAAAAAAAAATAATTCCCTCTTGGTGGCTTAACACCTAGTCATGACAGAGACAGTCTAGGTGCATCTCCGAAAGTAAACATAATAGCGTGACTGGAGTTTGAACTCGCTTACTACGATGTCAAAGCCCAACACGTTAACCACTGGACTCCCACCCACTTTGTTAATCCCAGTCAGCTGGGGCAGTAGAATACACTGATGCATCCCTGTAAAGGGTTTAGACCCTAACCCTAATGAATATCTGGTATATGATCCTAAACCATTCGATGGTAAAACTCCAGTTTTGGAGCTTTAGAGAATGTGGAGTACCCCTTCGTTGACATTACTTCTGTCCACTTTGACCCGGAGTGGTAATTAGTGTTAAGGTCCTATCTATGGGCCAAATAGAACTAGTGTCCTGGATATGACACTAAACTCTATCTGATGGTGAGACTCCTGCCCCGATGCTTTGGGGAATGTGGAGTGCCCCTTCATTGTCCTTAATCCCAGGTCTACTTTAACCCAAAGTAGTTGTACCTGTTAGGGTCTAATCTGTGGGTCAAATGGAACTGTTCCATAATTTACTATACTTGTAACCATTTAATTATGTGCAAATAGAATAAGAACTACTTGATAGCAATACTTGAAACCATTTAACTGTGTGCAAACAATAAATAGCAATATTTGAAATCATTTAACTGTAAGCAAACAAATGATTAATATTAGATAGAACAATTTGTGTTGGATAACAATACTTGAAACCATTGAACCGTGAGTTCTGGCTCGTTAAAAAATAATGTTACGAAATATTCGCAAACAAATCATATATATATTATACACGGTGTTTCACATTTGTTAAAACAAAGCAGTGACCTTCAATCTCTTTCCTCTTGATTTTATTCTTTTTATCTTTCCAGATTATTGCAGGAAAATAGTAAACATTTTTATATTTTTTACCAAATATAGCGAAATCCTGCCTTGGACGATGAAATAGTTCTTTTGCGTGAAGACATGACGAAACTAAAATCTGGATGGACTCTGACCAACTTGACTCTTGAAACCTGGTGAAATTTTGTTATCAAAAGCTCCAACGAGAAAAAACCCGTTGCCCTACGATCTTCACAAACGCCATGAACTTCAAAGTTCTTATGTATATCATCATCATCATCATCATCTTGTCGTACCACCAGCACGGATATCCCTGATCCTCTCTCGCCCTTCCTCCCTATCGTTCATCGCTTCTGGCGGGTCCTCAGAGCTACATCCCGTATCCTCACAGAGCTGCTGTATGTATGCTCGAGCTGGTCACCCTGCCTTTGCTCGGCCATGTGAGGGGTCCACCGGGGATCATCACTTATGAGCTCGTCTCTGCTTCTCCGGCAGTGTCCCGCGCAAATCTATGAGTAATTGAATACATATCAACAAGGTTGGGTTTGTTGAGTTCTTGAAAATCTGACTCCAATTTGGAAATGTGCTGATATTGAACTTCCTTTTGTATTTTGCAAGAACAATCTTGAAAGCCTTAGTTTCGTAATATTTCTTCACACAAAAGATCTGCTTCATCTTTCAAAGCATGATTTTGCTATATGTGGTTGAATATTTTGTATAGCCACATAATACATATAGATCTGCCTGCAGAATCATAACGACGACACAATAAAGACGAGCGACACAGTTATTAGAAAAATATACCTCTCACTTTATTTGAAAGGGTTGTGTGCGAGAGGGAGTTGGAGACCGAACAGAACTGCAACATATTGACCCCCACTGTTATGGCCATAACCGCGTTTCTTTCCGGTTCTCCTGAGCTGCTCAACCGGGGGCCTAGGAGCCCAGCCTCTCTGAGTGCTGGTTTTCTCTACCACATCTTATCTCCAACTCGTCTGATCTCCAACTCGTCTGATCCTCAACTCATCTGATCTCTAACTGATTGAATTTCCTGTGCACTGAATTATATAATAGTTCAACGGTCACCTTCTTCTTGTGTGCGTCACAAATCGCACTCATTCAACCCGTCCACGGTCAAGGTTATAACATCCTGATATTCCTCGACCGGATGCACCAGTTATTTACACAGGTGCATTTCCTATTTTGACAGCCCGGCCGGGTCGTAGGTCAATATGCAACAAATATATCAAAATGCTAACAATTTCCCTGCAATAATCTGAAAAGAAAAAGAGTATAAAGTCAACAGAAAATATATGAGTGGTCACTGCTTTGCTTCAACTAATGTAAAACACCCCGTATATGATTTAAAAAATGATTTAGGATTCAATAAACTGCATGAGTTGATATGCTGGAGGTGCCCGTGGTGTAATGGTTATCGTCGCAGGAAATGAACACGGTGACACGAGTTCAAATCCTTGATGCGGCTGATTGACTTTCACATAGCACTAATACCCTTGAGAAAGGTATGAATCCAATTATTCTCCCTCCAGCTATGGGTAAATAGTAGGGCAGACTAGGTTCTTCAGCCTTGGTTAGGCAACTAGTCTAGGAGAAGGAAAACTCTGACTTCAAACCTGTTAAACTCCGCTTAAAAATTGACTTTGTGTCATATCCTGCCCGAGCGGAGGAGTCAGTAAATATTGATAGGCTACAAGACACAACCTTGTTGATATGTATTCGATTATTCGTAGATTTGATACTGTATATACATAAAATGTTAATTTTATTCTAAACCCAAAATACCAACATTTTATCATTTTCTGAGGGACATACAACCAAAACAGATATCATTACATACAGTATATAAATGCATTGCCAATGCAAAAAGCATTGTCAATGGTCAGGAATAAATGCAAATATTATCAACAAAATGGCATTATTACATTTATTACATATCTATTTAATTATTAGTAGATTTCATATTGGAAAAAATTAAGTCACTGTGAAATAATTGAATGCAATTACCAGTCTTTTTAATTCTTTATCAGCCCAGGGGCTGTAGAATACACTGACTGCATCTCTGTAGAGGAGTAAGACTACTCAAACAAGCGTCATCTGATGGTGAGGCTCCAGTCCTGGAGCTTTGGGGAATGTGAAGTACCCCTTCATTACCATTGCTCCCAGATCCACTCCGGCCCGGAGTGGTAGCAGCTGATAGGGTTTTATCTATGGGTCCATCAGAATTGTTTGGCATTTAAACTGTGTGCAAACAAATAACTTAAGTCAGACTGAATTGTTAGAAATAGAACTCTTTGACCATTTGACAGTGTATAAACAAATGACTGTCAAATTGAATTGTTAGTGATACATAGCAATACTTGAAACCATTCAACTGTGTGCAAATGAAAGAGTAACGATGAATAGAATTATCAAAGTTTAATAGCAATACTTGAAACTCTTGAACTGCGTGCGTAAATTAAATTATTGATATTACATAGCAATACTTGGAACCATTTGACCGTGTGCGAATTAATGTGACGTGTTGAATAAAATAATTAATATTAAATAGTAACCACTTCACAAATTATCAATATTGAAAGAATTATTAGTGTAAGATAGCAATAATTGAAACCATTTAACTGTGTAAAAACAATAGCAATACTAGTGTGCAAACAAATTAGTTGTAACTATTTAGAAATAAAATTACCTGCAAACTATTTACTTACAGATCATATACGTATATCCATTTAAATGTGTGCAAACAAATAACTGGTATAAAAAAAAATAAAGGTAAGTAGGTTGTCTCCCGTAGTAGACCCCGCTCTTTAAAGGACGTGGATCACACTCTCTAAAGGACATGTATCACACCATATGATTGGTCGGCACATCTTTTCAAATTAACCAATCGCTGGCTTCCAAGACGTTGGCGCCAGATATCTAAAATATGTCTAACCTTTTTTATATTAACAATTTCGGTAACAAGCAGTGTTACATACTCATATGCAGATGCATGCAGAATCATAACGACGACACAATAAAGACGAGCGACACAGTTCTTAGAAAAATATACCTCTCCCTTAATTTGAAAGGGTTGTGTGTGAGAGGAAGTTAGAGACCGAACAGAACTGCAACATATTGACCCCCTCTCTATTGGCCATAACCGCGTTTCTTTCCCATTCTCATGAGCTGCTCAACCGGGGACCTGGGGGCCCAGCCTCGCTGGGACATGTTCCTCAATCCAGCATCTTCTCACCAACTGGTCTGATCTCCAAACTCTCAATCGGGGGTCCTGAGGTCCCTTCTGCCGGGTGCTGGCTTTCTCTACCGCATCTTGTCTCCAATTGGTCTGATCTCCAAACTGCTCAATCGGGGGCCAGAGGGCTCCCTCTGCTAGGTGCTGGTTTTCTCTTACCGCATCTTACTAAAGTTAGCAACCGTAGTTGAGGGCGACCCAAAGGGGGGGGTATGAATCAATTATTGAACCCCCAGGTATAAATTACTTTTAACCGAATGTTCTTGTTCTCCAGAGATATTGACGGTGAAAAAATGAATGTCTGTTTAATGTGCTACTAAGAGAAAAATGATGGTTTTATATCATTAGTTTTTACCATCCTACTTTAGTTTTTTTTATTACAGGCAAATAATAACCATTATACTTCTTTTATAACTAAAAAATCCCTCACTGAGAACGAGAATAAATGGAACAGACACACTTTTACTGTAAGAAGGACAGTAGCATGAAAAGAGACAAGTAGACAACTCACGCCTGTCAACAAATAAATAAATAGTAATTTACTGAGCTTTTTGCTTACATGTAGCATAAAGACGTGGCACCCAATGAGACCTGAAATCTCTCATAAAGGTTTGTCAGTCTAATTTGCTCACCATTACACTACTCGAGGTGCCCTAATTTACAATGCTTTTGGCTTATATGTGGCATAAGGCCATATGAATTGGGCACTAAATGAGACTCGAACTCATTCGTTTGCCAGTCTAGTTTGTTAATCATTACACCAGCCAAAGCGTCCTAATTTGAAAGCTTTTTGTTTGATGTGGCACAAGGCTGTATGAATTGAGCACCAAATGAAACTCGAAATCACAAGTGAAGGTTTGCAAGTCTTAAAAATCCGTTCTCCAGATGGAGACACAGACTACTTCGATATTGTAGCAGGTGTACTGCAAGGAGACACATTAGCCCCATACCTCTTTATCATATGTCTAGACTGCGTGCTTAGAACATCTATGGATAAAATCAAAGAAAACAGTTTCAAGCTAACAAAAGAAAGAAGCAGAAGGTACACCTCAAAAACAATTACCGACGCTGACTACGCCGATGATATAGCACTTCTGGCAAGTGCACCCGCACAAGCCGAAACCTTGCTACATAGTCTGGAACAAGCCGCTGCAGGCATCGGCCTCCATGTCAATGCACACAAGACTGAATATTTGTGCTTCAATCAAACAGGCGACATCTCCACACTAAACGGTTGCGCTCTGGAACTAGTTGACAAGTTCACCTACCTAGGGAGCAGTGTCTCATCAACCGAGACAGACATCGACACACGACAAGCAAAGGCATGGACAGCTATCGATAGGCTATCGCTCGTATGGAAGTCAGACCTGACCGATAAAATTAAGTGCAGTTTCTTCCAGGCAGCAGTAGTATCGATACTGCTATATAGATGCACCACGTGGACGCTAACAAAACGTATGGAGAAAAAACTTGACGGCAATTACACAAGAATGTTGCAAGCAATATTGAACAAATCCTGTAGACAGCACTGTAAAAAACAGCAACTGTACGGCCACCTACCACCCGTCACGAAAACTATCAAAATTAGACGAACCAGACATGCGGGACACTGCTGGAGAAGTAGAGACGAGCTCGTAAGTGATGCACTCCTGTGGACCCCTTCACAAGAATGAGCAAAGGCAGGACGTCCACCTCGAACATAAATACAGCAGCTCTGTGCAGATACTGGATGTAGCACGGAAAACCTGCCAAGAGCAATGGACGATAGGGAGGAGTGGCGAGAGAGGGTCAGGGATATCCGTGCTGATAGCGCGACATGATGATGATGATGATGATGATGATATCACCCAGGGCACTCTATAAACAAATAACATTATTAACCAGATCTCCAAAAGTTTAAACCTTTTCCAAGGATGACTCAAACAATTCCTTTTTCCTGATGTGAATTCGTCGTCATCACTTCATCTTGTAATCGACAATTTTTTTCCAGACCCTACAACACAGCATTCTGCTTTAAAAATCTTTACTTTCTGTATTAACAAAAATTGTTTGGTTCGATTTGGTTTTGTTTTATGGCATATATAAAATACTAAATATATATGATTTGGTTTGGTTTAGTTTGGTTTGATTTGGTTTAATGGCGTATCAACCAATATAGGTTATTTAATACCAAATCCTCTTCATACATATATATTCGATTTCTATGATTTGGTTTGGTTTGGTTTGGTTTTATGGCATATCAACCATTGTAGGTTATTTAATACCAAATCCTCTTCATACATATATATAAAATATATATGATTTGGTTTGGTTTGGTTTGGTTTTATGGTATATCAACCATTGTAGGTTATGTAATAGCAAATCCTCTTTATACATATATATTCGATATATATAAATGTTCTTTATACATATACTAGATACATGGTTTGGTTTGGTTTTCTGGCATATCAACTATTGTAGGTTATTTTATGCCAAATCGTCTTTATACATATATATTAAATATATATGATTTGGTTTCGTGGGGTTTTATGGCCTATCAACCATTGTAGATTATTTAATGCCAAATTCATTTTTATACATATAAACAGTTCTATATGAAACAATTCAATTTAGTATAAGTGAATTTTTGGTTTACGCACAATTAAATGTCAAAAACAGTTCTATTTCAAACAATTCAGTCTAACATAAGTACGCAGTTTAAATGTCAAAAAAGTTCCATCTCAAACAATTCAGTTTAGTACAAGCACACAGTTTAGTTCTATTTGATCCATAGATAGGATCCTATCAGGTGCTACCACTCCGGGCCGGAGTGGACCTGGGAGTGATGGCAATTAAAAGGTACTCCGCATTCTCCAAAGCTCCAGCATTACTGAAGCCTCACCATCAGATTGCTAGGACATCTAGGACATTCGTTGGGGAGTCTTACCCCTCTGCAGAGAAGCAGTCAGTGTATTCAGCAGTCCCAGCCGACTGGGCAAGATTTAATTTGGTTTAGCTTGATGGCATATCAACTTTTGTATGTTATTTAATGCTAGATACATATGTATCAAATATATAAGAATTAGTTTGGTTCTATGACATATCAACCATTGTAGGTTATTTAATGTCAAATCCTCTTTATAAATATATATTAAATACATATGATTTGGTTTGGTTCGGTTTTATGGCATATCAACCATTGCAGGTTATTTAATGCTAAATCCTCTTTATACATATATATTAAATATAATTTGGTTTGGTTTGATTTGGTTTGGTTTTATGGCATATCAACCATTGCAGGTTATTTAATGCCAAATCCTCTTTATACATATGTATTAAATATATAAGATTTAGTTTGGTTGGGTTTATGGCATATCAACCATTGTAGGTTATTTAATGCCAAATCCACTTTATAAATATATATTGAATATATATGATTTGGTATGGTTTGGTTTTATGGCATATCAACCTTTGAAGGTTATTTAATGCTAAATCCTCTTTATACATATATATCAAATATATATGATTTGTATATTTTGTTGATAACACTATTCATTCATGTGTACACAGTCAAATGGTTCCAAGTATTTCTTCGTAATACCAATAATTTGATTTACGCACGCAGTTAAAGATTTTCTACTATTGCTATTTGACACTAGTAATTCTCTTCAACATAACTTAATCGTTTGCACACAGTTAAATGGTTTCAAGTATTGTTATGTATCACTAACAATTCAATTAATCATCAGTCATTTGTTTACATACAGTTAAATTATCAAACAGTTCTATTTTTAACTATTTAATTTAACATGTCCTTTGTTTGCCCTCAGTTTAAATTTCAAACAGGTCTACTTCACCCATTGATAGGACCCTATCATGTGCTACCACTTCGGGCCAGAGTAGACCTAAGAGCGATGGCAATAAAGAGGTATTCTGCATTCCCCAAAGCTCCAGCATTACTAGAACCTCAACATCAGATTGTTTAGTGTCATATCCAGGACAATCGTTGGGGGTTTCTTTAGATAGACAGAGAGAAATAAACCGTCGCAGGACAATAGAGGCAGACACAGGCCTGAATATTATCATTCTCGTTTGCTGCTGTAGTTCTCCGGGTGCTCGGGTCGCTTCTTTACGACCTCCTGGTTCAGCGCGCTAGTGTAGGTTGGCCCCTACGCGGAGCTCACCCAAAATGGGTACCGTAGTTTTCAGCCTTTCTTCACGTCTCCGCGGCTCGTCTCCGAATTTTTCTGTTTTCTATCCCGTATCCACTTTAACGGATTCACCATTGAGTTTCTTTCAATCAATCCCCGAGCCCGGTTGTACTGTTGTTGATACATTTCTGTTTCTAACTCGGCTGTCTACTGCTCTTCTGACCTGAATTTGAGGAACCTCCCGTTCACCATTCGTTTCTCCTCTCTCTCTCTCTCTCTCTCTCTCTCTCTCTCTCTCTCTCTCTTACTCCTTCGAATCTCTTTCTCATATATGTCCCTTCTTTTTCGCCGTCCTCTAGTAAAACCTCAAAATCTAGCGAGGAAACAGCTTACTTTTCAAACAGTCGACCAAAATCCCTAATTGTATTACAAACTTACAATGGTTGATATGACATAAAACCAAACCTTAAAATGTATACACAATTTAGAATAGCTTAAAATCTAAGCGTACATCACGAGTTCTAAAAAAAAAATTTTTTTTTCGATCCCGTTTCGTCAGAGAACACCGAGACAAAAAACAAACAGCACAGTGGAATCTGGAGAGGTGATCAGTAGTTGACGAAAACACACACACACACACACACACACACAAAAGGGGGGAAAATACCTGAAAGGGTTGGTTATTCTTTTCGTGTTATTTTCTTCTTTTTTTTTACTTTTTTTCTCTCTAATCTTTCCTCCTCACTTTTTGGTAATTGTTTTTTTTTCTTCTTTGTAGGATTTTTCTTTCCATTCTTTTGTCATGGTTTTTTGAACGTACCACAGAATGTTTATATTCATAATGACATGGTTTCAAATAATTATTCCAACTAAATAATAAGAATCATTTTTTTGCATACAGTTATAAGGTTTCAACGAATTAATAATTATAATAATCCTTTTTAAACAATTGTAGCTTCAAGCAACTATTTTTAACACAAGTAATATTTTTCTAGTAGAAAATTATACAATCAAAATGGATATTATTAAGTATTACAATATCGCCTATATATATATATATATATATAGCGAAAGATAGATAGATAGATAGAGAGAGAGAGAGAGAGAGAGATGAATACAATTAGATAGATAGATAGATATCAGCTGAGATAGATATTAATAGACTTAGAATAAGCTATAAAAGAGAAATATACGATAAGATTAAAAATCAGACGTGAACAAATCGAGAGAGGTAAAGTTGAAGAGAGAGAGAGAGAGAGAGAGAGAGAGAGAGAGAGAGAGTCTGTGACAGAAAAAGGAAATTATGGTCAACATGAACTGACTCACATCAATAAATATAGACTGGGATTATTACTTATATATATATATATATATATATATATATATATATATATATATATATATATATATGTTTGGCCAGCGAGAGAAAAGTAAATATCTAAAAGTGATAAAATGCAGACTGATTTATTTTAATATATATATATATATATATATATGCGTGTGTGTGTGTGGAGAGAGAGAGAGAGAGAGAGAGAGAGAGAGAGAAAATGAGAGATAGGAACAAAGAGAGAAATACATGAAGATCTCTCTCTGTAAATATTTATCTATCCATCAATCTATCCCTTTCAATTGAACTATATATATATATATATATATATATATATATGTGTGTGTGTGTGTCTGTGAGTGTGTGTGTGTGTGTGTGTGTGTGTGTGTGTGTGTGTATTCCAACTCCTCCGTCGAACAGGATGCGACACAAAGTCTATTTTTAAGCGGAGTTTAAAAGGTTTTAATTAAGAATTTTCTTTCTCCTAGACGGGTTGTCATACCAAGGTTAAAGAGTCCAGTCTCAACTATTTACCCTTAGCTGGAGGAAGAATAGTTGGATTCATTCCTTTCCCGAGGAGCAATGTGAGCGAGAAAGAGATATCTTCATATATATATATATATATATATATATATATATATACCTATAATTTGGCTGATCGCAGTCAAAAGCGACCTGAAGGCTCCCTTATCAATAGCTACTACACCTAGGAGTAAGGGAGGGTACTACCCCTTTTCCTGGATTGATCCACTTACCTTTGATCCGTACCTTACAATGCTGAATGTTTAACTTGGAGACATCAAGAACCGTTTTTCGAGTTTTGGTATAACTTGACGTGGAATTGAACTCCGGTCTCCCGGACCATTGTCAAACCATTATATATATGTATATATATGTATATATAATTCTTCCTCTGTCCCTGTTTCTGTCTCTTTTTCCCGCTTCCTCTCTCTCTCTCTCTCTCTCTCTCTATATATATATATATATATATATATATCTAAAGATACTTTTCTCTGTTTCTGTCTCTCTTTCCCGCTTTCTCTCTCTCTATCTATCTATTTATACATATATATATGTATATATATATATATATATATATATATTCTTCTTTCGATGTCTCTGTCTCTTTTTCCTGCTTCCTCTCTCTCTCTCTCTCTCTCTCTCTCTCTCAATATATATATATATATATATATATACACGAAAGATTAATAGGAATAGAGAGGGTGATAGGCGAACAGAGAAAGGGAGATTTTCATTTTCAATTGTCTGAGAAAGATGACTTAATGGTCGAGAAGCTGATAGATTACATAGTGAAACGATATCAGCTGAAACTTTGCTCTTTTCAACTCCCTTATTCTTTTCGAACAATTAACCATTCCCCAGTAAGGTTTGGCCATATTACATCGCCAATGATTTCTTTTTATAAATATGCATCACTCTTAGATTCTCCCCGTCAATCTCCTTCTTTATGGACAGTTGCCTTAATTCCCTGCCTTTTCTCATCTTGCCGAAGAATTTTCACAGTGAGTCGTCGAATGATTGGACCGAACTTTTATTTAGTTCTGCGGACGGACAAGCCAACGAGAGGGTCGAACCAGAAGTGACTAATAGACATTCAGCAGTCAATGTTTAGTGGCCTAAGGATTTCCCAATCTTTTACAGCGTCTTTACAGAGTCCAAACGAAAAAAAAATTCTGTTAAATTAGTTCTTCTCGACTTTCCTGAGCGCAGCCTCGTTTTCACTGGCATAAACGATATAGCATAAGTTCGGTCATTTTTCATGCTTGAAAAAACCGTGCCTATGGCATTCATCGTGTCGCCGAAGACTTGAACCGTAATATTGCTATGAAGCAGAAACAAAAAAAAAGAAAAGGCGTGGCTTTATTGGGCACGGGTGGCCGTCAGCGTCACGATTTTATGTTGTGAACACTTCGGGCCAAAGAAAACAAAAATCATATAAAGCAAATGAAAGTTAACAAAATTTCGTGGTCTCTGTTTTTAGTAATGAAAACTGGTATGGCATCTTAACATGCTCTCTCTCTCTCTCTCTGTCTATATATATATATATATATATATATATATATATACGTGTGTGTGTTTGTGAAAAAGAGAGAGAGAGAGAGAAAAAAGGGAGGCTTATGAAAAGGATATTTCTGTGTGACTGATTTGCATATAAAGATGTAGAAACTAAAAAGAAACTGAAATAGATGAACGGATTGAAATAATCCAATTATTGAGATAGATAGATAGATAGATAGATAGATAGATATGGACAGACTGAGATAGATAGATAGATAGATAGATAGATAGATAGATAGATAGATAGATAGATAAGAACAGACTGAGATAGATAGATAGATAGATAGATAGATAGATAGATAGATAGATAGATAAGAACAGACTGAGATAGATAGATAGATAGATAGATAGATAGATAGATAGATAGATAAGAACAGACTGAGATAGATAGATAGATAGATAGATAGATAGATATGGAGAGACTGAGATAGATAGATAGATAGATAGATAGATAGATAGATATGGAGAGACTGAGATAGATAGATAGATAGATAGATAGATAGATAGATAGATAGATAGATAGATAGATAAGAACAGACTGACATAGATACGAAGTGATCAGAATTGACAGATATAAACAGACATAGATAGATAGATAGATAGATAGATAGATAGATAGATAGATAGATAGATAGATAGATAGATAGATAGATATGGACAGACTGAGATAGATAGATAGATAGATAGATAGATAGATAGATAGATAGATAGATAGATAAGAACAGACTGACATAGATACGAAGTGACCAGAATTGACAGATATAAACAGACATAGATAGATAGATAGATAGATAGATAGATATGGACAGACTGAGATAGATAGATAGATAGATAGATAAGAACAGACTGACATAGATACGAAGTGATCAGAATTGACAGATATAAACAGACATAGATAGATAGATAGATAGATAGATAGATAGATAGATAGATAGATATATGGATAGATAGATAGATAGATATGGACAGACTGAGATAGATAGATAGATAGATAGATAGATAGATAGATAGATAGATAGATAGATAGATAAGAACAGACTGACATAGATACGAAGTGACCAGAATTGACAGATATAAACAGACATAGATAGATAGATAGATAGATAGATATGGAGAGACTGAGATAGATAGATAGATAGATAGATAGATAGATAGATAGATAGATAGATAGATAAGAACAGACTGACATAGATACGAAGTGACCAGAATTGACAGATATAAACAGACATAGATAGATAGATAGATAGATAGATAGATAGATAGATATGGACAGACTGAGATAGATAGATAGATAGATAGATAGATAGATAGATAGATAAGAACAGACTGACATAGATACGAAGTGATCAGAATTGACAGATATAAACAGACATAGATAGATAGATAGATAGATAGATAGATAGATAGATATATGGATAGATAGATAGATATGGACAGACTGAGATAGATAGATAGATAGATAGATAGATAGATAGATAGATAGATAGATAGATAGATAGATAAGAACAGACTGACATAGATACGAAGTGACCAGAATTGACAGATATAAACAGACATAGATAGATAGATAGATAGATAGATAGATAGATAGATAGATAGATAGATAGATAGATATGGACAGACTGAGATAGATAGATAGATAGATAGATAAGAACAGACTGACATAGATACGAAGTGATCAGAATTGACAGATATAAACAGACATAGATAGATAGATAGATAGATAGATAGATAGATAGATAGATAGATAGATAGATAGATAGATAGATAGATATATGGATAGATAGATAGATATGGACAGACTGAGATAGATAGATAGATAGATAGATAGATAGATAGATAGATAGATAGATAGATAGATAAGAACAGACTGACATAGATACGAAGTGACCAGAATTGACAGATATAAACAGACATAGATAGATAGATAGATAGATAGATAGATAGATATGGACAGACTGAGATAGATAGATAGATAGATAGATAGATAGATAGATAGATAGATAGATAGATAGATAAGAACAGACAGACATAGATACGAAGTGACCAGAATTGACAGATATAAACAGACATAGATAGATAGATAGATAGATAGATAGATAGATAGATAGATAGATAGATAGATAGATAGATATGGACAGACTGAGATAGATAGATAGATAGATAGATAGATAGATAGATAGATAGATAGATAAGAACAGACTGACATAGATACGAAGTGATCAGAATTGACAGATATAAACAGACATAGATAGATAGATAGATAGATAGATAGATAGATAGATAGATAGATAGATATATGGATAGATAGATAGATATGGACAGACTGAGATAGATAGATAGATAGATAGATAGATAGATAGATAGATAAGAACAGACTGACATAGATACGAAGTGACCAGAATTGACAGATATAAACAGACATAGATAGATAGATAGATAGATAGATAGATAGATATGGACAGACTGAGATAGATAGATAGATAGATAGATAGATAGATAGATAAGAACAGACAGACATAGATACGAAGTGACCAGAATTGACAGATATAAACAGACATAGATAGATAGATAGATAGATAGATAGATATGGACAGACTGAGATAGATAGATAGATAGATAGATAGATAGATAGATAGATAGATAGATAGATAGATAGATAGATAGATAAGAACAGACAGACATAGATACGAAGTGACCAGAATTGACAGATATAAACAGACATAGATAGATAGATAGATAGATAGATAGATAGATATGGACAGACTGAGATAGATAGATAGATAGATAGATAGATAGATAAGAACAGACTGACATAGATACGAAGTGATCAGAATTGACAGATATAAACAGACATAGATAGATAGATAGATAGATAGATAGATAGATATATGGATAGATAGATAGATATGGACAGACTGAGATAGATAGATAGATAGATAGATAGATAGATAGATAGATAGATAGATAGATAGATAAGAACAGACTGACATAGATACGAAGTGACCAGAATTGACAGATATAAACAGACATAGATAGATAGATAGATAGATAGATAGATAGATAAGAACAGACTGACATAGATACGAAGTGACCAGAATTGACAGATATAAACAGACATAGATAGATAGATAGATAGATAGATAGATAGATAGATATGGACAGACTGAGATAGATAGATAGATAGATAAGAACAGACTGACATAGATACGAAGTGACCAGAATTGACAGATATAAACAGACATAGATAGATAGATAGATAGATAGATAGATAGATAGATAGATATGGACAGACTGAGATAGATAGATAGATAGATAGATAGATAATTCTTAATATTCTAAATCTAACAGTGAATATGTTTGTATATCATAATTATTATTATGATTATATTGTTTTTATAAGAAACTATCTATATATGTCTTGATTTCTTGATTCCTATCTTCTGCTGCTACAACTATTATTTTTTTTCTGTCTGCTAGTATATAGAAGTTTATATCTTATGTTTGCATATCATTATTTTCACTATGTATCATTTAGACAGATGAATTAAATACTATATATTTCTTAGATAGATAGAAAGATACATAGATCGATAGATAGATAGATGTGAAATGAACAGATCAGATAAAGTGGCCGGAATATAGATATATAAACTGAGATAGATTTGGTTTTGTTTAGTTTATTTGTTTAAAGGCATATCAACTCCTCCTGTGTTATTTATTGCCGAAAATTGATTTGATTGAATATGTTTGACTGTACACATGACAATATTTTCCGGCGTATTTTTTATATTGCACTTTATTCGTCTATCATAATTCGTTTGCATAGAGTAATGTCAAGCATTCCTGTTTAATGATTATATGGTTTAAAGTGACTATTTCTATTCAATAATTACCATTTGTCTTCACATATGGTTCCAATTATTCCTATCTAATACTAAAGGACGAACTCATAAGCGATACACTCCCGTGGACCCCTTCACATGGACGAGCAAAGGCAGGACGACCAGCTAGAACCTATAAACAACAGCTCTGTGCCGATGCAGGATATAGCCTTGAAGACCTCCTGGGAGCAATGGACGATAGAGACGAGCGGCAAGAGAAGGTCAGAAAGATCCGTGCTGGCAGCGTGACATGATAATGATTACATGGTTTAAAGTGACAATTCCTATTCAATATATACCATTTGTCTTCACACATGGTTTCAATTATTCCTATCCAATACAAATAATTTATTCATGTGCTGTAGGTGAGTCACCTATGACCAGAATAATGGAATTACCAAAAGGGTATATTAATCTAGAACTAAGCTGCTAGAGCGAGCGGCAGCTGCGTTAACACTGCGCTTCTCCAGTTGTTGAGTCGCATTTTGGCTGGCCGTGCTGGCTGCCGGCACGGATCTGGCCGAGTGTGTCTTGGCAGCTGGATAATTTCCTTCGGCCTCAGGGGGCCTTCCCCCCAGGCTTTACTCCCTTCGGGGAGGTTGGGTTCATCGCCCGGCGCCTGAGGCGCCCCTAATAAGGGGAATGCCGACGGGGCCGTTGACATTTTTGGAAATGCCGGGCGCGTGTGGGCTATGGCCCTGCGCCCGGACCCACCATAAAAAAGGCCTTGTGCCACACTTGCCCGTTAGGTGGGGCGCGCAACAAATACCGCGGCAGCTGCATTAACACTGCGCTTCTCCAGTTGTTGAGTCGCATTTCGGCTGGCCGTGCTGGCTGCTGGCACGGATCTGGCCGAGTGTGTCTTGGCAGCTGGATAATTTCCTTCGGCCTCAGGGGGCCTTCCTCCCAGGCTTTTACCCCCTTTCGAGGGGGGTTGGGTTCATTGCCCGGCGCCTGAGGTGCCCCTAACAAGGGGAATGCCGACGGGGCCTTCGGCATTTTTGGCAAACTCCGGGCGCGTGTGGGCTATGGCCCTGCGCCTGGTCACACCCAAAAAAAGGCCTTGTGCCACACTTGCCCGTTAGGTGGGGCGGTCAACAAATACCGCTGCAGCTGTATTAACACTGCGCTTCTGCAGTTGTTGAGTCGCATTTCGGCCTGCCGTGCTGGCAGCTGGCACGGATCTGGCCAGGTGTGTCTTAACAGCTGGATAATTTCCTACGGCCTCAGGGGGCCTTCCCCCCTTTCTTTTACCTCCTTCAGGAGGGTTGGGTTTATCGCCCGGCGCCTGAGGCGCCCCTAATAAGGGGAATGCCGACGGGGCCGTAGGCATTTTTGGCAAATGCCGGGCGCGTGTGGGCTACGGCCCTGCGCCCTGACCTACCATAAAAAAGGCCTTGTGCCACACTTGCTCGTTAGGTGGGGCGGTCAACAAATACCGCAGCAGCTGTAGTAAGCACCTTGCCTGTCTTCGTGTACGTTGAACCAAGGAAACCCCCCTCAGAGACTTGGATACATTTGTGTGGCATCTCATATCTCTGTGTTGAGTTATTTATTTTTTAGCCCTTAATAATCGGTCATAAGAACATGATTATAGTGTTTAAAGTGACTATTCAATAATTACCATTATACTTCACGCATGGTTTCAGTTTTTCCTATCTAATGCAAATAATTTATACATGATTCTAGGGTTTAAAGTGACCATTCCTATTCAATAATTACCATTATACTTTACGTAGGGTTATATTATTCCTAACTCACATCAATAATTAGCTATCAAATATATGGTTTCAAGTAACAAATATTTTTATAATAGAGATTTTGTGTTTGTCTGTCTGTAAACAAAACTACATCACCAGTGACTTCACAATTCCTTTAGTTATTTACGTCATATTATCAATGATTATTAAATAATCACTATTGAATTTTAATAAGTATTTTATTCATTAACGATGTTTCCGTTAAAATCAAGCTGAGTTAGAGTTGCGTCAAAACAACTCATGTTATCAATGTGTT
Source organism: Sepioteuthis lessoniana (assembly GCA_963585895.1). NCBI lineage: Eukaryota > Metazoa > Mollusca > Cephalopoda > Myopsida > Loliginidae > Sepioteuthis > Sepioteuthis lessoniana. The sequence goes on along the minus strand of OY757944.1, from coordinate 42,427,043 downwards.
GATATTTAACCGACTTCTCCCCAAGTCAGGATTTGGTACAAGGTCATTTTATATTGGGCGGTTCACGCCTGAATCATGACTCCTGCGTCACAAAAATGATTTATCCCGTCAGCATTCCCCTTTTATGGTGCTTCAGAATAAACTCATCCCTTCCCACCGGGCACCAGGTAAACGACACAATAACACCACCCCCTTGGCCTCAGAAAAAGCAAAGGGGACAAATCTGTGATATTAATGTGGTATTTATCCGACTTTCCATTGTGTCAGACTTGACATGAAGTCATTTTATAGTGGTGGTGGTGGGGGTGGGGTCACGCACGAATCGAAACATGCGTGGTCGTCACAGAAACCTGTCGAAAATTCCCATCTTGAGATGCCTCAGTCGCTTAACGATAAACTCAGCCCTGCCAAGCTTTGGCGGAAGGACCCCCTTGTACCAAGCGTTCAGCATATTAACACCTAACTGGCCTTTACGACAGGTGGCCCCTAGAAACCCAGTGGGGCAAACCCGTGGGATTAATAGTTTAGCGTTTAACCGACTTCTCACCAAATCAGAATTTGATACCAGGTCATTTTATAGTATGGGTGGGCCATGCACGGCCCTGAGACTCACACGTGACCATCACAAAATATATTTGATCCCGTCGGCATCCCTCATATTTGGACGCCTCAGGTGCCGAGCGTTAAATTCAGCTATGCTAAGCAGATATTAACTAAAAGTAAGGTTCCCTGGAACCAGGTGATCAATATGATAACACCAACCTGACGTGAACGCTAGGTGGCCTCTGGAAAACCGAGTAGGAGGGGCAACCTATAGGATTGATCCAACTTCCCACCACGTCGGATTTGACACAAGGTCTTTTTTTAAATTGGGAATTAGGAGAGGTGTTGTATTTTGACCTTCGACCCGGTCAAAAATGCCATTCAAAGTGATGCACCCGAAGGAAGTGACACATTCCAATGGCAGTTATGAGAGGAAATCGCGCAGGTGGGCTCGGCTGATAATATGGGACAAGGTGAAGGTCCCACTTCAGAGTGATGCACTGGAAGAGAGTGACCTGTGAACTGCATGACAGTTATTTCCGCTTGATGACGATTAAACATGCCATTCCAAAGACTGAATGGGCGTTGAACTATTATATAACTCAGTCAAGACAGAAGTCAGACAGTTGGAGATCAGACGAGTTATAGATGAGATGTGGTAGGGAAGGCCACACCATGCCGAAGGGGCCCTTGGAGCCCCTGATGAGTTGGGGTCCAGAGAAGTTGCTGATACGATGCAGTAAAGAAAGCCATCACCCAGCAGAGGGCTGAGCCTCTGGGCCTCCGTTTGAGCAGCCTAGGAGAACGAGAAAGACACAACGCTGACAGCCATAACAGTGGGTGTCAATATATTGCAGTTATGTTCGGTCTACAACTCCCTCTCACACGCAAACCTTGAATAACCTTTTTCAAACCCTTACAATAAAGTGAGAGGTAAATATTTTTATAAAGAAGACTTCGCTCGTCCTTTATCATTATGTCGTTGTGAATTATTCGGCATGTATATGCATGTGTATATGCATATGAGCATATAACAGAGGGAAAAGTTGTGCATGAACGGGGATATGTACTGCTGGTCAGTTGTTCACCCTGCGTGAAGGCAATTTACTACTGAGTCATTGTTTGTCATTGATTCACTTAGTGCAATGTGAATCTATGCTGGTCAACACTTGTCAATGAGTCACAGGATGCAAAGACCAAGTGCAATGTGAATCTATGCTGGTCAACACTTGTCAATGAGTCACAGGATGCAAAGACCAAGTGCAATGTGAATCTATGCTGGTCAACACTTGTCAATGAGTCACAGGATGAAAAGACCAAGTGCAATGTGAATCTATGCTGGTCAATACTTGTCAATGAGTCACAGGATGAAAAGACCAAGTGCAATGTGAATCTATGCTGGTCAACACTTGTCAATGAGTCACAGGATGAAAAGACCAAGTGCAATGTGAATCTATGCTGGTCAATACTTGTCAATGAGTCACAGGATGAAAAGACCAAGTGCAATGTGAATCTATGCTGGTCAATACTTGTCAATGAGTCACAGGATGAAAAGACCAAGTGCAATGTGAATCTATGCTGGTCAACACTTGTCAATGAGTCACAGGATGTAAAGACCAAGTGCAATGTGAATCTATGCTGGTCAACACTTGTCAATGAGTCACAGGATGCAAAGACCAAGTGCAATGTGAATCTATGCTGGTCAACACTTGTCAATGAGTCACGGGATGAAAAGACCAAGTGCAATGTGCATCTTCGCTTGTCATTGATTCCACCCAACTGGCACGAATACCAGAAGCCCCCACCCGAAAATCGGGGAGGGGGCAAGTTTATGGAATTGATGCTCTTAAAATCTTGCAGTGTAAGTTATGTATCACAAAGGAATAAAGATTTATATATAATGTGGTGTGGATAATTTTCTTATTGGTTTTAACAAAACCGGGTTTAATAAAAAATCACTTGTTATTTATTTCAAATACTATTGCTTTATTCTCAAATGTATTAAAAGCAACCCTCTATTATGATAATGTGAAACTGGAAACTCACCATATACTGGCTGTTGATGACTTGTGTAACAACACCAGCATATGTACCACCTCTTTGAGCAATGCTGGTCGAGAGGAATTATAAAGATGGATGGTGGGAGAGTCAAAAGAATCTGTGTTGTCAGCATTCTTCATGACAATGATGATGATATCTCTTCAAGACAATACGAGGTGCCCGTGGTGTAATGGTTATAGTCATAGGAAATGAACACGGCGATACGAGTTCAAAACCTGGACAAGACTGATTGCATTTCACGTAGCACTAATACCCTTGGGAAAGGTATGAAGCCAATTATTCTCTCTCCAGCTATGGGTAAATAGTAGGGTAGACTGGGTTCTTCAGCCTTGGTGAGGCAACTAGTCTAGGAGAAGGAAAACGCTGAATTCAAATCTGTTAAACTCCGCTTAAAAAAGAAAATTGACCTTGTGTCATATCCTGCCCGAGCGGAGGGGTTAGGTAAGTGTTATACCGTTCCGGTATAACACTTACCTAACACTCAGTGACTCTTTTTAGTATGACACCGGTAAAGATATAAATGGACGGTGGGAAAAAAGCGTTAATCACTCTCTGATAGACTTGCCAACTCTTCGGCTTGTACCTGTGGAATACCTTTACTGAACCAACGATACAACAGTAAGTAGGATCTCTTCAAGACAATAGTGATGATAACTCTTTATGCACTGCTGTGAGATACCTTATTTTAAATGAAATGAAACAATCAGAGTTTCAAGTAACTATTCTTAATAGTAATAATTTTTACACAATTATATGGTTTCAAGTAACTAATGGTAATTCTTATTTAATTTTAATTAGCATCTTATTTATTAATGATGTCTCTATTAAAGTCTAACTGAATTAAATTTGCTTCAAAACAACCGATGTTAATGCATTTAAAATCCTGCAATGGGTGTTATATGTTACTAAAAAATAAAAGTTAACATAGAATATGGTTTGGCTCATTTGCTTATTGGTTTTAATAAAACTAGGTTTAATAAATAATCATTTGTTGTTATTTATTTCTAATCATCATCATCATCATGTCGCGCTGGTAGCACGGATATCCCTGACCCTCTCTCGCTACTCCTCCCTATCGTTCATCGCCCTGGGCAGGTCTTCAGGACAACATACCGTATCCTCACATAGCTGCTGAATGTATGTTCGTGCTGGTCGTCCTGCTTTTGCACGGCCATGTGTGGGGGTCCATAAGAGTACATCTCTTATGAGTTCGTTCCTGCTTCTCCAGCAGTGTCCTACTGCTTTATTCTCAAACATATTAAAAGCAACCCTAAAAAAAAGTTTATATAGAGATTAAATAGAAGAGAATAAAAATAAGTGTAATATTTTTATATACATTCTTAGTTAGTCTTTCTAAATTTAATATATTTTATAACATTAAAATTTAGATATTTTGCTAGTAATGATAATAATCATTTGTAAATCGATATAAGTAAGCAAAGTTGGCGACCTTTGTCGAGGGTGACACGAAGGCTCCCTTTTCAATAACTACTACATCACGATGTAGGGAGGGCGCTACTCCATTCCCTGGATTGCTCCATTTTAACCTTGATACTTACCTTATAATGCTGTGTGTTAAGCAAGGCGGAATCAAGTAGCATTTTTTGAGTCTTTGGTATGACTTGACCGGGGATTGAACCCTGGTCTCCCGGACCATTGGTGAATACAATGGCCTGGTAAACGATACAGCTTCAAGTAAATATTCTTAATCCTATTTACCAACCCCACCGCTCGGGAAGGTTATGACACAAGGTCAATTTTTAAGCAGAGTTTAACAGGTTTGAATTCAGAGTTTTCCTTCTAGACTAGTTGCCTAACCAAGGCTGAAGAACCTAGTCTGCCCTACTATTTACCCATAGCTGGAGGGAGAATAATTGGATTCATACCTTTCCCAAGGGTATTAGTGCTATGGGAAATGCAATTAGTCTCGTCCAGGATTTGAACTCGTGTCGCCGTGTCCATTTCATATGACGATAACCATTACACCACGGGCGCCTCCTTTTATTCTTTTCGGGCAGGATATAACACAAGGTCAATTTTTAAGCGGAGTTTAACAGGTTTGAATTCAGAGTTTTCCATTACACCACGGGCACCTCCACATCAAGTAAATATTCTTAATGCGTATAATTTGTATACGATTGTATTATATAAAGTAATATTATCTAATAGTTATAATTTTCAAACCATATAATTGATTGAAATACTTGAAACAACGCCTTATTGGTTGAGGCAGTAGCATACACCGATTTCACTGCTGCAAAGGGGTCAGAGCCAACTCCCAACTACGCCACCTGTTGGCCGTGGATGGCGACCCGTATTGATTGAAGACCAGATTCTGATAACAGAGGAGTCCGTGACCCGGCAGCGAAAGTAGTCACGTGAATTGCAACATTCCACTTTAGCCCTTACTGGACTAGACTTGTAGTCGGAGAGGTCCGATCTGATCAATCAACTGATCATTTCAAGCCCAAGCATCTATATAATTCTCCCGACCGTATTCTCCAACTTGCTCTTGTGGCAAACACCCAACTATTTTTATTTTAAACTTACTAGAAAGCGGTGATTGAGGATCATTTGCACTGAGATAGCAATGTTGTATAGCCATGACCATGATTAACTATACAAACACATAATACATATACATATATACATAATACATGCTGAATACATATTGACGCAATGAATAATAAAGACGAGCGAAGATTTCTTTAAAAAAAATATACCTCTAATTTTATTGTAAGGTTTGCATGTGAGAGGGAGCTAGGGACCGAACAAAGACTGCAACGTATTGACCTCACCATCCCCTCCGGACATAGCCGTGTGTCGTTCTTGTTCTCCTGATGCTCAACCGGAGGCCCAGGGGCTCAGCTTTCTGCTTGCTTTCTCTACTACATCCTGTCTCCAACTCTCTGATCTCCAACTCGTCTGACTTCCTGTCATCACCGAGTTATATAATAGTTCAATCGCCCACTCAATCTTTGGAATGGCATATTTGATCGTCATCAAGCGGAAATAACTGTCATGCAGTTCAGAGGTCACTCTCTTCCGGTGCATCAGTCTATGAGTGTATCATGGGCTTTTACCTTGTCCCATTTCGTCAGCCAAATCCGCCTACGCGATTTCTTTTGATTACTGGCCATTGGAATGTGTCACTTCCTTCCGGTGCATCAGTTTGGAATGGCATTTTTGGCCAGGTCGAAGGTCAATATACAACAGCAATACTTGAAACCATTTCGCTGCGTGCAAGCGAATTATTAATATCAGATAGAATTATTAACGCTAGGATTACTTGGAACCATTTTACTATGTGCCAACAAATGATTAATATCAAATAGAATTATTAGTGTAAGCAATACTGGAAACATTTGACTGCGTGCAAACAAATGATTAATATTAGGTAGAATTATTCGTGTAAGCAATACTGGAAACCATTTGACTGCAAAAAAATGATTAATATTAGGTAGAATTATTAGTGTAAGCAATACTGGAAACATTTGACTGCGTGCAAACAAATGATTAATATTAGGTAGAATTATTAGTGTAAGCAATACTGAAAACCATTTGACTGCAAAAAAATGATTAATATTAGGTAGAATTATTAGTGTAAGCAATACTGGAAACATTTGACTGCGTGCAAACAAATGATTAATATTAGGTAGAATTATTCGTGTAAGCAATACTGGAAACATTTGACTGCGTGCAAACAAATGATTAATATTAGGTAGAATTATTCGTGTAAGCAATACTGGAAACCATTTGACTGCAAAAAAATGATTAATATTAGGTAGAATTATTCGTGTAAGCAATACTGAAAACCATTTGACTGCAAAAAAATGATTAATATTAGGTAGAATTATTAGTGTAAGCAATAGTGAAAACCATTTGAATGCGTGCAAACAAATGATTAATATTAGGTAGAATTATTCGTGTAAGCAATACTGAAAACCATTTGACTGCAAAAAAATGATTAATATTAGGTAGAATTATTAGTGTAAGCAATAGTGAAAACCATTTGAATGCGTGCAAACAAATGATTAATATTAGGTAGAATTATTCGTGTAAGCAATACTGAAAACCATTTGACTGCAAAAAAATGATTAATATTAGGTAGAATTATTAGTGTAAGCAATAGTGAAAACCATTTGAATGCGTGCAAAAAAATGATTAATATTAGGTAGAATTATTCGTGTAAGCAATACTGAAAACCATTTGACTGCAAAAAAATGATTAATATTAGGTAGAATTATTAGTGTAAGCAATACTGGAAACATTTGACTGCGTGCAAACAAATGATTAATATTAGGTAGAATTATTCGTGTAAGCAATACTGAAAACCATTTGACTGCAAAAAAATGATTAATATTAGGTAGAATTATTAGTGTAAGCAATACTGGAAACATTTGACTGCGTGCAAACAAATGATTAATATTAGGTAGAATTATTCGTGTAAGCAATACTGGAAACCATTTGACTGCAAAAAAATGATTAATATTAGGTAGAATTATTCGTGTAAGCAATACTGAAAACCATTTGACTGCAAAAAAATGATTAATATTAGGTAGAATTATTAGTGTAAGCAATAGTGAAAACCATTTGAATGCGTGCAAACAAATGATTAATATTAGGTAGAATTATTCGTGTAAGCAATACTGAAAACCATTTGACTGCAAAAAAATGATTAATATTAGGTAGAATTATTAGTGTAAGCAATACTGGAAACATTTGACTGCGTGCAAACAAATGATTAATATTAGGTAGAATTATTCGTGTAAGCAATACTGGAAACCATTTGACTGCAAAAAAATGATTAATATTAGGTAGAATTATTCGTGTAAGCAATACTGAAAACCATTTGACTGCAAAAAAATGATTAATATTAGGTAGAATTATTAGTGTAAGCAATAGTGAAAACCATTTGAATGCGTGCAAACAAATGATTAATATTAGGTAGAATTATTAGTGTAAGCAATACTGGAAACATTTGACTGCGTGCAAACAAATGATTAATATTAGGTAGAATTATTAGTGTAAGCAATAGTGAAAACCATTTGAATGCGTGCAAACAAATGATTAATATTAGGTAGAATTATTCGTGTAAGCAATACTGAAAACCATTTGACTGCAAAAAAATGATTAATATTAGGTAGAATTATTAGTGTAAGCAATACTGGAAACATTTGACTGCGTGCAAACAAATGATTAATATTAGGTAGAATTATTCGTGTAAGCAATACTGAAAACCATTTGACTGCAAAAAAATGATTAATATTAGGTAGAATTATTAGTGTAAGCAATACTGAAAACCATTTGACTGCAAAAAAATGATTAATATTAGGTAGAATTATTAGTGTAAGCAATACTGAAAACCATTTGAATGCGTGCAAACAAATGATTAATATTAGGTAGAATTATTCGTGTAAGCAATACTGAAAACCATTTGACTGCAAAAAAATGATTAATATTAGGTAGAATTATTAGTGTAAGCAATAGTGAAAACCATTTGAATGCGTGCAAAAAAATGATTAATATTAGGTAGAATTATTCGTGTAAGCAATACTGAAAACCATTTGACTGCAAAAAAATGATTAATATTAGGTAGAATTATTAGTGTAAGCAATAGTGAAAACCATTTGAATGCGTGCAAACAAATGATTAATATTAGGTAGAATTATTCGTGTAAGCAATACTGGAAACCATTTGACTGCAAAAAAATGATTAATATTAGGTAGAATTATTAGTGTAAGCAATAGTGAAAACCATTTGAATGCGTGCAAAAAAATGATTAATATTAGGTAGAATTATTCGTGTAAGCAATACTGGAAACTATTTGACTGCAAATAGATGATTTATATTAAATAGAATTATTAGTCCTAACTTGCTATACTTGAAACTATTTACCGCTCTATCGGTTGGATCTGAAGAAACTGCAGATGGCATCGCAAACGAGGAGTAAGATCTTCCCCCAACGAGTTCCCAGGAAATGACACAAAACTCTATCTGACGGTGAGGCTCGAATCCTGAAGCTCAGGAGAATGTGCATCACCCCTTCATTGCCATTATTCTCTGTCCCACCTTAACCAGAGTAGTTGTAATTTTTAGCGTCCTATCAGATTGAACGATTCAATTTTTTTATACAGTTTTACAGTATTACCATTTTACAGTGTGCACACAAACGATTAATATTAAACAGAATTATTAGTATTAGATAACAATACTTGAAACCATTTTCCTGTATGCAAATAAATTATTAATATTAAATAGAATGATTAGTGGTAGATAACAATATGTGAAATCATTTAACAGTATGCAAACTATTGATTAATGATAAATAGAATTATTTAGAATTATTGGAGTTAAATCACAATCCAATACCGGTGCATTGGCCAAGCGGTTAGAGTATTAGCCAATGGCTCGGGAGACTTGGGTTCAATCCCAGGTCGAGTTATACCTAAGACTCAATAATAGTACTTGACACCTCCTTGCTTAACACTTAGCGTTATAAGATATGGATCAAGAGTAAAGTGGATCAATCCAGGGAAAGGGGTAGCGCCCTTCCCTACACCTCGGTATAGTAACTATTGAAAAAGGAGCCTTCGGGTCACCCTCGACAATAGTAGCAAACTTTACTTTTCTTACTTCCATTCCAATAAATAGAAATTATATATACTATTTCGGCAAATATAATAAAACTTAGTATTTTGTATTTGTTTTCTCAGATTGAATAATATTTATAATACAATTTGTTGCAATTTATTCTTGAATTACGATCAAGCGAAGAAAAAAAAAGACGTAATTAATCAAAAGTGAAAACGAAAAAAAAATTAATTTACTAAAAATAAAAACGGAATTAAGGGAAATTTATAACGGAAAATTTGTCTATATTTTGTACTCTTTTATATATGCCACTTATCATATACGTCTTTGTTTTAAGGAAAAAATCAAATCTATCGGTTGTATTGAAAATTATCATTGTAACAAGTGAAAATCACTCCTCTCATCTCACTTTTGATCCGCTGTACTTCTCCCCCAAGGCGTGATGGCACTTTTGAGACCTTCAGTTTGAGACACCTGTACTTAACTTTAAATATATTTAGCAGTATATAAACTAATAACAGATAAGACGTAAAACAGTTTTTTATTTAATAACATTTAAACATTTTGACTTCAGAAAATATGCCTCAAACTAACTAGATTAAATAAAAAGTAAAGTTGTCGACCTTAGTCGAGGGTGACCCGAAGGCTCTCTTTTCAATAGCTACAACACCGAGGTATAGGGGAGGGCGCTACTCCATTCCTGGATTGCTCCACTTTACCCTTGACCCTTACCTTATAATGCTGAGTGTTAAGCAAGGCGGCATCAAGTAGCATTTTTTAAGTCTTTGGTATGACTCGACCTGGGATTGAACCTCGCTCCCCCCGGCCATTGGCGAACACTCTACCCATTAGACGAATGAAACCATTTCAGTTAATAAAATATTTTTCCAAGCTATGCAGATAATCATTTTAATTAATGAGACCATTTTTTCGAAGACATACAAAGGAAAATATAAAATAAGTCAACGTTAAGAAAATGTTATGGAATGATCCTGTAACTTGCAGAAGCCTAGATAATCCAATCAGTCTTCAGTTAAAAGACATTTCTGGCATAATTTTTACCTGAAGTAGATCTAAGCCCTTCGAAATGAAAATAATTCTTTCTTTCAAATCGGCAAGGTTTAGCCCTTGGAATCTCGACCCTCTTGTAAGTTTGTTAAATCATCATCATCATCATGTCGAGCTGGTAGCACGGATATCCCTGACCCTCTCTCGCCACTTTTCCCTATCGTTCATCGCCACAGGCAGGTCTTCAGGACAACATCCTGTATCCTCACATAGTTGCTGAATGTATGTTCGTGCTGGTCGTCCTTCTTTTGCACGGCCATGTGTAGGGGTCCATAAGAGTACATCACATATGAGTTCGTCCCCGCTTCTTCAGCAGTGTCCTGCATGTCTGGTTCGTCTAACTTGAATAGTTTTCGTGATAGGAGGCAGGGGGCCATACAGTTGGTGTCTTGTGGTGTGTTGCTGCCAGGACTTGTTCAAGATTGCTCGCAGCATTCTTGTGTAATTGCCGTCTAGCTTCTTCTCCAGCCGTTTTGTTAGAGTCCATGTAGTGCATCCATATAGCAGTATCGATGTGACCGCTGCCTGGAAGAAACTGCGTTTTAAGGTATTTTATAGGCAATAGCGATGCAGAAATGGGGACTTTCAGGCAGTGGCACAATTGCCAGCTGCTCGGGTTCTAAGGTCTCAGTGAATTGTCGTTGGATCCACTTATCGGATCACTGCCTGTACTCTGGCACGCTGGTGTTGGGTGAAATGATTATGCTGAAGCAATCGATTGATATAATAAAGGGATGATGTCTTGACTTCGTCTAAACCAGTCTGTGCCATTTGTCGATAGTTTCTGCTAAACAGTCACGATACTTTTTAATAAGCAGTTTTTAGCGAAACACAGGATTGTGGAAGTGCAACATTCTCCCTAATCACTAGAAAGCTCCGTAAGTCTTCTTTCTTAAACTGAAAATTCATCTGGAGCGTGGAGGATATTAAAAAAATACGACGATGCAGCTTCACTTAAAAGAGGTATTTTCGAGGTGCTTCAACAAAAGAAAAGCTCATTGGAATAGATATATTCAATGCCAAGGCGATTATTTAGGAGAAAATTAACGTTTATTCATTGTTTATTTGTGTCTCGATACTTTTTGAACACACCTCATACATACATATATATATATATATATATATATATATATATATATATATATATATATCATAGCAAAATGGAAGTAAATTCCACAGTATGTAAAAATGAAATAAGAAAAAAAATTCAGAGGATGTATATTTCTATCTAATATCAATAATTTGCTCTTGATTATATTATTTCAAGTGTGATAGGTAATTTGGTTTAATGGCATATCAACTCTTGATGATTATTTAATGCCAAATCCTGTTTATATATATATATATATATATCATTGAAAATTATAGATATTTTTTGTCTACATATTTTTTATTAATGCTTTGAGGTGCTGTATCGATCTTATGATATTCGGCGGGAATTGGTTGATAAACCTTCCATAATTAGTTATTTCCCAAGTACTTTCTGCCCAACCTTGGGCCATCATTAGGGGAGGATGTACCACAAAAGTGATGTAACGTTTGTATGTACATTACTACTTTGTAAGAATAAGCGTTTATACTGGAGTATTGTGTAGCGTTTACTTTTCAAATTTGTTTCTATAAATAGTGTCAGTAGCTAAAGACATTTAAGTACATTAGCGCTGCTTTCAAAATTAATTCTATAAAGTTTGGGTTGTATATTTCTAATATGTAGTGCCTCGAGAATCTATAGTTTTTACTTGTTATTTTGCTATTCTAATATTGTAGTGTTTTCGGTAAGAATTCCGAAAGTAATTGGAAAATAACTAATTACCGACGGTTTATCAACCAATTCCTGCCAAATATCATAAGATCAATACAACTCGAAAGGATTAACAAAAAATGTGTAGACAAAATTGTCTATAATGTTTAATCAAATATGTATCAATGAAGAAATGGTGCCAATATATATATATATATATATATATATATATATATATATATATCCTGCCGTCCTGCTTTTGTTCGGCCATATGAGGAGAATACAGCTCGAACATACATACAGCAGTTCTGTGAGGATACGGAATGTAGCCCTGAAGACCTGTCAGAAGCGATGAACAATAGGGAGGAGTGGCGAGAGAGGATCAGGGATATCCGTGCTAGCGGAACGACATGATGATGATGATATATATACATATATACATATATATATATATAAAGAAAAAAACCAAAGACCGGTTATTCTAGGATTATAATCCGTAAATAACCGGTATGTGGTTTTTTTCTTTAAAGAAATATTGCTCTGTAAAATCAATTACATTGAGCTCTCTACCAGGAAAATTCAGCTCCTGAATGATTTTCTTGTCCTGAAGGAATTACTCCCAACTCTGGTTTAACTGGACCAAATAATACCTATATATATATATATATATATATATTGTCATCCACATACAGACTGTTTCGTTGTATCACACTCTTCGATGTGGCTAGACATGAGATACTTCAGGCTGATATCTTACCCCAAAGCTATCGTCCCTCTCAGCGTAAGCGAAGGAATTTTTACGTATTTATTTATTTACATACGCGCTTATCGGCTACCAGAGTGATCAATTCATAAGAAGAGCTTTGCTTTTACGCGTAGTTATTCCTGGCAATTCTTAGAACTATTTAACTTTGTTGACTTGCGCTGAACGGTATTGTTTGAAATAGAACTGTTTGATGATTTAACAGTGTGTAAACAAATTGTTATATAACATATGACATGGATTTTCGGTTCGTTCCTAGTGACCCCGTTTGCTTCAGCAAGCTGTCACATTTTGATTAGTAAACAGGAAGGTGACGTGGAGTAATGATAAACGTCGTAGGAAATGGACACGGTGACACGAGTTCAAATCCTGGACGAGACTGATTGCATTTCACATACCATTAATACCCTTGGGAAAGGTATGAATCCAATTATTCTCCCTCCAACTATGGGTAAATAGTAGGGCAGACTAGGTTCTTCAGCCATGATGAGGTAACTAGTCAAGGAGAAGGAAAACTCTGAATTCAAACCTGTTAAACTTCGCTTAAAAATTGACCTTGTGTCATATCCTGCCCGAGCGGTGGGGTTGGTAAATAATAGGAAGGTGACGGCGCGTCAGGGCACTCAGGTCGAACAGGTGTGTAACCGGAAGGGGATCACGTGATGAGAACCACGCTGTCAGTTTTAGACAGAGGGCAGAGAATCACAGTCGAGCGAGGAACACGCAGTCGATCAGAGGCGTTTCTGACGAGCTTGCAAGGGGGTGCAAGCGTTGGCACCCCCTGGCTCCTGGAAGAAGATATGGGAAGAAGAAGTCCTCTCTCAAAGTATATGTCTCTCCACCCATCTCTCACACACCACAGAAACATCAACCCTTCCGAGAATAAAGTGTGAGAGAGATATGTTTTTATAAAGAAGTGTGTTCGTTCGTACATTGAAGTTCGTAAATCATCTTTGATCCTGTTCTTGGTTGGGTCTATGAGATTCTACAACAAAATGACTGATGTTTAATTGAATTATTAGTGATATATAGCAATAGTTGGAACTATTTAACTTTGTTAACTTATCTTTATAGATCATATGTGTCTAATATATATATGAATAAACCGGATGTGGCATTAAATAACCTACAACGGTTGATATGCCAAAAAAAAAAACCCAAATTCGTGATCATTTGAACGAAAGGGTTTTGTAAGGCCATGAGTGGTTAATCAGCTTAAATCCCACTGCTTAAGTGGGCTAGTCCTTGTGGGGTAATGGCTAAAGTGCTGGATATCGAAGTATGCGAGTTCGAACGCCAGTCGCGCTAACACATCAATTTCCGAATTGGCCTTTGACAATTCTCTTATCATTCCCGTTATGGGTGAAATTGTGTCACTTCTGTATTTTTACAAGGATAGTTTTGGCATTAAATAACCCACAAAGGGTGAAGTGTCATTAAATATAGAAACTAGACCCAGCTAAACAAATACAACAAGAGATCTAAGTGGGCAAAGTAACAATTTTGAAATAACTACGAATGAATCAGTGTATCAGGCCTAAAGCATTTTAATATTACATATGCCAACGGTTTTGTTAATAGACTACTTATACTTGTACACTATATGTTGTAAAGTAGCTGGAAAAACCCCACAAGACCGGGGATCGAAACCCAACTGACTTTACGTCAGTCGGATATCTTACCCTAAAGAAATCATCCCTCTCAACGTAAGCAAAGGAATTTTTACGTAGATATTTATTTACAAATACGCTCATCAGCTACCGGGAGTGCTCAATTTATGAGAAGTGCTTTACTTTTGCGCGTGTAACTTTATTTCAAACAAGTTAAAACTCATTCGTGTATGCATAGATAGATGGGGTCAAGTATTACCATCGAACATTAATTTCCTCATGTTCTATTGAGCGTATTTGTTGTCGATCAGCTCAAGTACATCCTCTATACCAATATGAGTTTTCAAATCTTCTCCTTCTCACGCTAAAAAAAAAAAAATAAAGATTCCCCATGTTCTGGTTTGTGTATTGATTTTCTGTTATATCAGTCTCTATCCCAGACGGCTGAGGCTGCAAAATACACCGACTTCATTTCTACAGAGAGGTAAGACACTAACTAACAAGTGTCTTGATTATGACATTAAACAACCTGATGGTGAGGCTTCAGTAATGCAGTGACTTTGGGGAATGTTAAATAACTCTTTATTGCCATTACTCTCATGTTGACTCTGGCCCAGAGTGGTAGTACATGATAGGGTCCTATCTATGGGTTAAATAGAACTGTTTGACATTTAAACTGTGTGCTCATGCTAAACTGAATTGTTTGAAATAGAACTGCGTGTAAACAAATGACTGGTGCTTAATTGAATTGTTAGTAATACAAACAAATACTTGAAAACATTAAACTGTGGGCAAACAAATGATTAATAGTAAACAGAATTATCGGTATTAGATAGAAATAAGTCAAACCATTTAACAGTACGAAAAAAAAATCTGCTCAGGCTCTTTTAAAATGTTATCTACAAAATGTGTTCAGAAATTATATGTTTTATATATATAACATCAACGGCCGAAAATAAACGTGTTTTTTTTTTAAATCACAAACTGCACACCAAAAATGAAGATTAACATCCAATGTAGTCTCTGCTCTTAATTGATATGGCATATATATATATAATTCTCTTAATATCCTGTCCGGTGGCAAAAACTGCTTGGTAGCGCCAGGAGTGGCAGTACCGCCTTGAGATATCGAAACTGTGTTATCACCACTCGTTGGCGGCTGATGAGGGCAGGGTATCGCACGTTGTATGATGAAAAAAAATATGTATAAAACGGATTTGGCATTAAGTAACCCTCAATGGTTGATATACCATAAAACCAAACCAAACCAAATCTCAATCACTTCTCTACCACAATTTGTTTATGGTTTAGTTTGGTTCCTTTGTTTAATGACATACCAACCTTCGTGGGTTATTTACTGCCAAAACTAAACTTATAGAAGGAGAATAGTAATATTATTTAATCTATGGACGGTGGGGAGCAAATATATGAGTGAGTGATTGATTGAATCATCTTTACATATCAAGGATTATTCTACATCTAAAGGTTAGGGAATCGTGTTTATTTTACGTTCATATTTAAGTTTTTTTTGTATTGTTGTTTCGTAAGAGTTTTCACACGGTCCTATTGAATACGAATAATTATTCAACAGAATCGGCCCATATTCTAAAGGGTAGAGTGTTTACCAATGGCCCAGGAGACTTGTGTTCAATCCTAGGTCGAGTCATACTGTTGTATTTTGACCTTCAGCCCGGGCAAACATGCCATTCCAAAGATAGCGGAAGTGACACATCCCAATGGCCATTAATCGAAAGAAATCACGCAGGTGAGCTCGGCTGATAATATGGGACAAGGTGAAGGTCCCACTGTGCCGCTACAGAGGGATGCACCGGAAGAGAGTGACCTGTGAACTGCATGACGGTTGTTTCTGCTTAATGACGATCAAACATGCCATTCCAAAGATTGAGTGGGCGATTGAGTGGGCGTTGAACTATTATATAACTCAGTCAAGACAAGAAGTCAGACAGTGGGAGTTAGAGACGAGATGTGGTAGGGAAAGCCACGCCAGGCCGAAGGGGCCCTCGGGGCCCCCAGTAGTTATGGAGACCCATTGGTGACAAGATGTGGTAGAGAAAGCCAGCACTCAGCAGAAAGCTGAGCCCCTGGGCCTCCGGTTGAGCAGCCCTGGAGAACGAGAAAGACACAACGCTGACGGCCATAAGAGTGGGGGTTAATATATTGCAGTCTTTGTTCGGTCTCCAAATCCCTCTCACATTCAAACCTTGAGTAACCCTTTTCGAACCCTTACAATAAAGTGAGAGGTACATATTTTTTTAAAGGAACCTTCGCTTGTCGTTATTCATTGCGTCAGTCTGTATTCTGCATATATATGTATTATGTCTTTGTATAGTTAATCATGGTCATGGTCATGGTTATTGAGTGGCTATACAACAATACCTAAGACTCAATAATAGTACTTGACACCACCTTGCTAAACACTTAGCATTATAAGGTATGTATCAAGGGTAAAAAGGAGCAGTCTAAGGAAAGGAGCAGCATTCTTCTCTACGCCTCAATGAAAAGGGAACCTTCGGCTCGCCGTCGACTACGGTCACCAACTTTACTTACTTATTTGACCCATAGATGTAACATTAACAGGTACTACCACTCCGGACCAGAGTGAACCTGGGAGTAATGGTTATAAAGGGCTCTAGATAGAACTGGAACTCTAGATAGAACTGGAGCCACATTATCAGATGCAGTTTAATGCCATATCAAGGGCACCACTATTTTTAGGGAGCAGTCTTGTATTAACCCATTCGCAGGATAAATAATCAGTGTACTTTAAGCCCGTCGACTGGTCGCAAAGCCGATAAGGATTTTCCAAGCATTTTTATTAAGATTGCTATAAAAGCCAACCAAACCAAATCCTATATATTTAATATATATCTATAAAGAGGAATTGGCATTAAATAATATACAATGGTTGATATGCCATAAAACCAAACCAAATCAAATATATTTAATATATATGTATAAAGAGTAACAGAAAAGGGGAGTTGTGTTGAATGTATTGTATTTGTCGCTGCCTCCCACCAGACAGGACTTGACACAAGGTCAAAAGCCCGAAGGCCGATTAAAGTGGGGATAAAGGGGAGGGGAAAGTCGGGAACGGGCCGAGACTCGAACCCTGCTGGTCTGTGCTGCTCATCGTCCCACTAAGTGCAATGTGGGTCTAGTGAGGCAAGCAGTATCACGAATCCAAATTTGGATCCGGTCACGTATGCCGGATTATAGCTTAAACTAGACAGCAAGGTCTAGTGCTATACATAGGGACAGAGGTTGCAGCTCGCCCACCCGAAGGTGGTCCAACCGAAGTTGGTGACCTTTCGGTCTCGAATCTGCCATTATTCGATACACCATCCGACACGAATGCCAGACGGCCCAGCCAAAAGACCAGGGAAGTATGAGTTGTATTGAATGTATTATCATTATGTAAAAAACTTTTTAATAATTACAGGAATAATAAAGAAAAACACTTATCTAATGCTGTTTGCATACAGTCGACTTTTATTATAATAATTTATAAATATCGATTTAACAATTTTGAACACATTTTAGTGGTATTGTAATTTTTGGACTGAGCGCAGTTTTAGTTTGGTTTGGTTTGTTGGGTTTTATGGCGTATTAACCTTTGTAGGTTATTTAACGCCAAATCCATTTTTATGTAAATAATCTGTTCTATTTCAAACAATTCAGTTTAGTATGAGTACACATTTTAATTGTCAAAAACATTTCTATTTCAAACTATTCAAGCAGTTATATGTAACAATTCAGTTAAGTGTAAATACAGTTTCAATGTCGAAAAACAGTTCTATTTCAAATAATTCAGTTAAGCATAAGTACGCAGTTTAAATGTAAGTACAGTTTAATTGTCAAAAACATTTCTATTTCAAGCTATTCAGTTTACTCAAACAATTCAGTTTAGCATAAGAATGCTGTTAGTTTTATTTAACCCATAGATAGGGCCCTATCAGGTGCCACCACGCCGGGACAGAGTGGACCTGGGAGCGATGGCAATGAAAGGGTACTCCGCATTCCCCAAAGTTCCTGCACTGCTGGAACCTCACCATTAGATTGTTTAGTGTCAAATCCAGGACACTCATTGGGGGGGCACCCCTCTGCAGAGAAGCAGTCGGTGTATTCTACAGCCCCAGACGACAGGGCAACGCAGTTTTGGGAAACACTCGACAAAGGAAGTTACGACGAAAAATTAGTAAATATATCGGAAGGATGATTTAAAATTGACTGATTGATTGATTTACAGCGTCTAATATTACTACATGTCTAAGTTGTAAGTAAAGTTGGCTACCGTAGTCAAGGGTGACCAAAAGGCTCCCTTTTCAATAGCTTCAACACCGAGCTGTAAGGGAGGGCACCACTCCTTTCCCTGGATTGCTCCACTTTAACCTTGATACATACCTTATATTGCTGAGTGTTAAGCAAGGGGATATCAAGTACCATTTTTAAAGTCTTTGATATGACGCGACCTGGAATTGAACCCCGGTCTCCCGGACCATTGGTGAACACTCTACCCACTCGGCTAATGAGCGTACATGTCTCTTGGTTTGGTAAAAACTGTGGAAACAAATGACTGATGTTAAATTATGACTGTTATATAGCGATACTTGAAGTCATTTAACTGAGTGCAAATAGAGCTCAGGCTTGTTTAAGGATGTTATCAACAAAATGGGTTTCCAAATCATATATATATTTGATATATATGTATAAAGCGGATTTGGCATTACATAACCTACAATGGTTGATATGCCATGAAAGTCAACCAAACCAAATCCAACATATTTAATATACGAGAAAGAGGATAAGGTATTAAATAACCTACAATGATTGATATGTCATAAAACTCAACCAAACCAAATCATATATATTTAATATATATGTATAAAGATGATTTGGCATTAAATAACCTACAATGGTTGATATGCCATAAAAGCCAACCAAACCAAATCATATATATTTAATATCCAAGTATAAAGAGGATTAGGCTTTAAATAACCTATAATGGTTGATATGCCATAAAACCCAATCAAACCAAATTATATATACTTAATATATTTGTAGAAAGAGGATTCGGCATTAAATAACCAACAATGGTTGAAATACCATAAAACACAACTAACCATCATCTATATGGTTTCGAATAACTACCAATGATACTTCATGGTAAATGATTGAACAGTCTTCTTTGACCCGTAGATGGGATCCGAACAGACACTAGGTGCCCGAGGTGTGATGGTTATCGTCGTAGGAAATGGACACGGCGACACGAGTTCAAATCCTGGACGAGACTGTTAGCATTTCACAAAGCACTAATACCCTTGGAAAAGGTATAAATCAAATTATTCTCCCTCCAGCTATGGTAAATAGTAGGGCAGACTGGTTCTTCAGCCTTGATGAGGCAACTAGTCTAGGAGAAGGAAAACTCTGAATTCAAACCTGTTAAACTCCGCTTAAAAATTGACATTGTGTCATATCCTGCCCGAGCGGAGGGGTTGAGTAAATAGGGGGACACTAGCTCTTCAAGTCCGAGTTAACCTCGAATTAATGGTGATAATGAGGCATTCCATATTCCCCAGAGCTCCAGAACAGGAGCCTCACCATCAGATTCAGTTTAGTATCATATCTAAGACACCCCTTTTCTGTGAGGGTGGTCTTACCCTTCTAGAGGAGATACAGTCAGCATGTCCTTTGCCTCACAGACCAGACGTAGAAGATTGGGTAAAGCCAATCTTTTCAGACGATTTTTCTTTGAAAATCAGCATCTGGAAAATCTAGCATTTTTATTTTCACTTGAGTTCGAATACCGACCCACTTGTACCAATCTCGGCAACTACGCATGACCCCAGAAGAAAAATAATTTAGAACTTAAATCAAATTTCAGCATATACCAAACAAGATCTTTTTTTTCTTTTCTTTCTTTTTTTTTTTTTTTTTTTTTTTTTTTCAGTATTCGATAAAATTCTAGCAGGGGTCGACCTTTTCTCTACATTCAAAAAAGACACTGCTTATGTATGGGCTGTTCTCGGTCCGACAGGAACCTGTTATCTGACAATTCTCTGGGGACACATTTAACGATGGCAGGATTTATATCAGGTATTCCCCAAAGACTAAAAGAATGTTGAAGAATTTTATATCATTTTTTTCTTGTCCCCTTCACACACAATCAAAAGAAAGTAATAAAAAAAAACAATGTTCAAAAAAAATTTCCATTAACAAACTTTCTTGTTTTTCTAATTTTAAAACTGATAGCAAAAATATTCTCTCTCTCGCTCTCTCTCTCTCTCTCTCTCTCTCTCTCTCTCTCTCTCTTGCCCAGTCGGCTGGGGCTGCAGAATATACCGACTTCACCTCTGCAGAGGGTAAGACCCCCACAATGAGTGTACTGGATATGACACTAAACAATCTGATAATGAAGCTCCATGCTGTGGGGAATACGGAGCACCCCTTCATTGCCATTGTTCCCAGGTCCACTGTGGATCAGAATGTTAGCAACTGATAGGATCCTATGGGTCAAATAGAACTAAAATGCGTACTTATGTCAAACTGGATTACTTGAAGTAGAACTTTTTTAATATTTAAACTGTGTACTTTTGCTAAACAGAATTGTTTGAAATGGAACTGTTTTCGTATGCCAAACTGAATTGTTTGAAATTGAACTGTTATGACATTTAACTGTGTGTAAATCAAATCTATACTTATACTAAACTGAATTGGTTGAATTTGCAGTGCTTGACTAAACTGAATATCTTGTAATGGAAATGCTTTTTACAATTAAACTGTGTACTCATGCTAAACTGAATCGTTTGAAATAGAACTGATTGATCGTATAAAATGGATTTGGCATTAAATAACCTACAAAGTTTGGTATGCCATAAAACCCAAACACCCAAACGAAGCAAATCTCTTCCTCTTAATATATATATGAGTTGCTACCTAGCTACCTAGCAAGGAGGTAAGGTGTGCTGTTCGAAACTTTTCATCCAATACCCCAAACCTAACACCACTACTTATTTTCTGCTTACCTACCTATATACATATCTAGAAGGGTAATGTATGCGTCACTGGAAACTGGAAGAATGATATTAATATCGTCACAAGAGGTGAGTTTGCCTTCCACCCTCCTCACTCCGAGTAAGACGTTACTCTGCTATTTACTATCTACTTACCTACTAAACTGGGAGAGTAAGGTGTGTGTCATGGGTGGGAAATAGAAAAACGATATTCACATAGCCAGAAGAAAGGAGTTTGCCTTTCGAAGCGTTTCGTCCGTTTTTTTTTTGTTTTTTTTGTTTTTTGTTTTGTTTTGTTTTGTAATAGAACATTTAGATATATTTTTGTTTATGGAAGAAAAATATATATACGAGGATCATTAAATAAGTTTCCAGACTTTTTTTCGTATGGGCACTTTTATTGATAGTACACACATGAAACTCTAGTCCCTTTCGAAGTAATCTCCTCCAGCTGCAATGCACTTGTTGTACCATTCCAACAACTTCTGGAAGGCCCCATGGAAGTCCGCTTGTGTGAGCGTGTCAATGACATTCGTCACAGCCTCTTTCATCTCCTCAATTGTTTCATAACGACAGCCTCTGAGCTTAGGGAATAACCAAAAGTCACAGGGAGCAAGATCTGGACTATAGGGAGGGCGAGGAACTGTCTTGATGCTCATCTTGGTCAAATAGTCTGTGACAAGGATTGAGTTGTGGACTGGTGCATTGTCCTGGTGGAAATGCCACCGACCCGATTTGAAGAGTGCTGGCCTTTTCTGACGGAATCTCTTCTGGAACTCCCTAAAACCTCAACATAGTAAGTCTAACCCTAACCTTTTGGCCAATCAACTATGGTGTATTGACTTTCCTACTCCTCCCACACCTCTCATCATCCCTCACAGATTCCCTGCCTTCTTTGAATCTCTTATGCCACTCAAAAACTGATGCTCGATTCATGCAAGATGCTCCAAAAGCAGTCTGAAGCATTCCATACGTTTCTGTGGCATTTTTTTCAAGTTTAAAACAGAATTTTATTGCATATCGTTCTTCTAAAGTGTCCTCACGTCCAGATTGCATTTTTGAAATTCCCCAGCTGTGACAATCAGGCTTTAGTAGGGTGTATTCCAATTGCTGCTGTAGTTGTTCATTTGAACCTGAAATCATAAAAATTGGTCGGTCATCTCATAAGATATATAGCAATAACATACTGAATTTTCAAGAGTCTACGACAATTTTAAATGCCTGTACAAAAAAGTCTAGAAACTTATTGAAGGCATCACGTAAGTTCCAATGCATTTGTATGGTGAAATTCACACGGACGTGCAAGTGTTAAACGATCAACTAGAACTTTAGAACAACAGCTTTGTACTGACACAGGATGTAGTCTAGAAGACCAGACGAAAGCGATGGATGATAGAGACGAGTGATGAGAGTCTGAGAAATCCGTGCAAGCAGCACGCCATGATGATGATGATGATGATATTCCCACAATAAAATATTTTCCCATGCTCATAATAAAACATTCTCCAATACATTACCAAAAATAGTCCTAGTTGTGTAATGGTTAAATCGCTAGACTGCGGAATCGTTGTAAGCGAGTTCGAGCTCCAGTCACGCTATTCCGTTCACTTTCGGACAAATGTCCTGGAGAAAGGTATGAACCCCCTTATCTTCCCAGCTATTGGTAAAATAGCATTACTGCTGTTCTTCTATAAGGGGGGCATTGGCATTAAATAATTCAAGTAGATTGATATGCCATTAAACAACGCACAATGGTATATGAATTGCAAACGACTTCGTCTGGTATTTGAACCCTAATCAACGAGTCTATTTCCTACGACTATAACCGTAGTATTTGTCGCTGCCTCCCACCAGACACGACTTGACACAAGGTCAAAAGCCCGAAGGCCGATTAAAGTGGGGATAAAGGGGAGGGGAAGGTCGGGAAGGAGCCGAGACTCGAACCCTGCTTGTCAGTGCTGCTCATCGGCTCACTTAGTGCAATGAGAGCCTGATGAGGCAAGCGGTTTCACGAACCCAAATGTGGGTCCGGGCACGTATGCCAGTTAACGGCTTAAACTAGACGCTTGGTCTAGTGCCGTACAAGGGGGACAAAGGAGACAAAAATGCAGCTCGCCCACCCGAAGGTAGCCTAGTCGAAACTAGGTGCCTAATTAAAGGCCCCAAGTCTGCCATTGTTCCTTTTCCAGGGCCACGCTCCGGACCGAAGTCCAGAACAGGCCCCGGGGCACTCGCCGGAAGCCGTAGCTAAAGGCTGGGCTCCTACGACTATAACCGTTACGCCATGAACGTTCTATTATTTAATGCACTCATAATAAATTACATGAATCAAAGTCTGGCACAAGGTCATACTTAAGGCGCACATAGAATTAAATTCACTACGAAACGGGCATTATTTCTCCCATCTTATGAGCAATTGCTTGATTTATTTGAAGTAAGTCAAGTCTGACACAAGACCACCTTTTTGGAGAAACCACGTAATTATATTTAGATTTGCTTAGCGGCATATCAACTCCTTGAACCAGACATGCAGGACACTGCTGTGGAAGCAGGGACGAACTCATAAGCGATGTACTCTTGTGGACCCCCACACATGGCCGTGCAAAAGCAGGACGACCAGCACGAACATACATTAAGCAACTATGTGAGGATACAGGATGTTGTCCAGAAGACCTCCCTGAGGCGATGAACGATAGGGAAAAGTGGCGAGAGAGGGTCAGGGATATCCGTGCTACCAGCACGACATGATGATGATGATGATTGCCGAAATAATGTTTTATTGTATTTTTTAAGTGTACTTTTTCATTGATGTAGAATCATTTGTTTACACACAGATCTCAAATATTTTTATCTAATACTTATAATATATGCACAATAATATGGTTTCCAGTGACTATTTCTATTTGATAATTATTATTTCTTTGCACACGGTTATATGGTTTCAAGTATTCCTCTCTAATACCAATAATTTGCAATCAATTATATAGTTTCAAGTAACTAATAATAATAATAATCCTTAGTAAGCAATAATAGCTTCAAGTAACTACAAATAATTTGCACACAGTTGATTGGTATCAAGTATTCCTATGCAATACTAATGATTTTTTAACAGAACTATTAGATCTGCTGGAGAAGCAGAAACGAGCACATAAGTAATGTACTCCTGTGGACCCCCACATATGGCCGAGCAAAGGCAGGACGACCAGCTCGAACATACATTCAGCAGCTATATGAGGATACGGGATGTAGCCCTGAAGACCTGCCAGAGGCTATGAACGATAGGGAGAAGTGGCGAGAGAGGGTCAGAGATATCCGTGCTAACGGCACGACATGATGATGATGATTAGACCTGTAGACGGGATTGTAACAGGTGCTTTGACTTTGGGTCAGAGTGAACCAGGGAGTAATGGTAATGAAGGAGTAACTCCATACTACCCAGAACTGCAGGACTGAAACCTCACCATCGGATGCAGTTTAATGTCATACCCAGCCCCTCCCTTTTTTGTTGGTCTTACCTCTCTGCAGGGGGTACAGTCTAACCGACACCGACAGAGCCACTAAATTTAGAGCAATCAGTAAGAATTAAAGTCCCTATCAACAGCTTCAGAGATAAGCATGCTTTCTACTGTATTATGAGCATCTATTTCAAGTAGTCATAGAAACTTACTTGAAGGAAAACTAGTTTGAGACAAGGCTATTTCTATTGAGCATTCTATGCCCAATTCATCATTAATAGCCTGTGAGAGTAGTATATTTTCCATTGCCCTACCACCTATTATTATTAGACAAGTCTGACATAAGGCTACATTTATAGAGCGTCCAGTAAGTATCAAATTCACCATCAATAGCTTTTGAGACTAGTGTGCATTCCATTTAATCAAATCCAGGGACTCAATATATCTAAAATAAGAAAAGTAAAGTTGTCTCCCTTTAGTCGAGGGCGACCAAAAGACTCCCTTATCAATAGCTACTACACCGAGGTGTAGGGGAGGGTACAACTCCTTTCCCTGGATTGCTCCACTTTAACCTTGATACGTACCATATATTGCTGAGAGTTAAGCAAGGAAGTATCAAGTACCATTTTCAAAGACTTTGGTATGACGCGACCTGGGACTGAACCCCGGTCTCCCGGACCATTGGCGAACACTCTACCCTCTAGGCCAATGAGCGAGTATATCTAAAATAGTTTTCATAATTTATAACAATAATTTTATTATCGTTAGACTAGTCTGGCATAAGGCCACATTGAGTGAGTATTAAATTTACTATCAATAGCTCGTGAGACGGGCATGCTTTTCACTGCCTCATGACCTGTTATTTTAATTATTTTATATAGTTTTCGTAATTTACTTGAAATCAAGTTTAACACAAGGCTATGTTTATGGAGCACTGAATAAGGAAGAAAATCTTAAGGAATGGCTTCTAGAGACATGCGCTCTGTAGCGTGTGTGTGTGTGCTTTTTTTCTTTCTTTCTTTTTTTACTTGTGTACAATTACTTATGTCTGTGCGTATGCGTGTGTGCCGCCGAAAATGTCTGACATGAATGATAGGTCAATTTTGTATATCGGAAGTGAATTTTCCAAGGAATTACGCTCCTTGTCATAAATATACGCAGGCATAAGCCGTAAAAGAATGAGTTGGGCCAGTTTCCAGCGACAATATGCAGTTTATTTGCCCGTCTGTCGTTTTATGACACCCTTGTCAGTGTCGCCCGCGCCGTGGAGCGATTTCAATACAACTAAGATAGCTAACCAACCCAGCCCAAACGACCAACAACTACCTCCAGTTCAATTTCTTACCCGCTTCCTTCTCTTCCTCTTTTTCTTCCACCGAACAACTATGTTTGGTGGAGCAGCGCCCACGTCCTTCAAGTTTGCCTCCCGTTCGACATTATCAACACAAATATGATTGACGGGATCATCTTTCTGTCGTGAAGACGTTCGTCGTCCTCACCGATAGTGGTAGCCACGATCGCCGGAAGAAAAAGCGGGTGAGTCGCCAGGGTCAGGGTTAGACGGTTGTGTTGGTGTTGCCCCCAGACCGTCGGTGTTTTTGTTAAAGGCGTGTGTAGATCACTCTCCATGGACACTTCCTGCTGAAATAATGACCCCCCGGGCCCGCAATGATTGAGGTGACAGTTTCTCGTGCTGTCTGGGGTGGGTGACCAGCCGAACAGAGTGTATATCAACCACGAGAAATACGCGTCATAAATTCTACGGCACTCTCCTATTAGTGTTATCTGTCCGGAACTGCACTTGTATTCAAGACCCCGGAACCCTGGGACGTCACCACCCATTCCTCACAGAACAGGGGCCCGACAATCTGCCCCCCCTCTCTCTCTCTCTCTCTCTCTCTCTCTCTCTCAATCATGAGCTCGCTCAACCTCTCTGTATAAAATCAATTAGAGGCTAAACGAAGGTCGCTTGATAGGCAAGAAGAAAGATTTAAAGAACATAGGGGAAAATGATGGAACAGGAAAATACGGTAAATGAGAAGAGAAATGAAGATGATAGAGAAGAAGAAGAAGAAGAAGAAGAAGAAGAAGAAGAAGAAGAAGAAGAAGAAGAAGAGATGCTGGATAAGAAATATGACTGAAAAAATGAGGGAGAAGAAGAAGAAGAAGAAGAAGAAGAAGAAGAAGAAGAAGAAGAAGAAGAAGAAGAAGAAGAAGAAGAAGAAGAAGAAGAAGAAGGTGGAGGAGAGGAGATGCTGGATAAGAAATATGACTGAAAAAATGAGGGGAAAGAAGAAGAAGAAGAAGAAGAAGAAGAAGAAGAAGAAGAAGAAGAAGAAGAAGAAGAAGAAGAAGAAGAAGAAGAAACAGGAGGAGGAGAGGAGATACTGGATAAGGAATATAATAATTTTTTCTAATATTTTTTATCCAGTATCTCCTCTCTTCCTCCTCCTAAGGAAGTAAAAGGAAAGTGACAATAATGGAATGAAACAAGAAGAAGAAGAAGAAGAATCTGGGAAAGTGATGGGAGAATAGAAAGACAAGGGAAATATGCAAATGTGAATATGAAATTTGGTGAGAGGAGAAATAAGTTTGAAGCACAGCGAAGGCGAAAGACAACTTAGAGGAGAAGGCGAAGGAGAAATTTAATTGTAAAGTGACGACGAGAAGGAACAGAAAGAAAAGTGCAAAAACGGTCGACAAAAAATGTGAGGAGATTAGACGAAAGAAGAGAAGATGAAAGAAGAAAAAGTGAACAATTGGAAGGAAAATAAAAAGAGATAGGATGAAAGATGAAATAATGAGAAAAATAAAAAGGCGAAAAAAAATAAGAAAGAAGAAAAGCAAGAAGAAAACGTCAGGAAAAGTAGAAACAGAAAAAAAAACGAACAAAGAGGAAAGAAGGCGGGCAAGTAGAAAGTTGTAGATAAAAAGGAAAAAGGACGAAAAAGAGAAGGAAGAGAAAATTAGAAAGGGATAAAAAGAAAATGAAAGAAAATGATATAAAAGAGAATAGTTAAAAGTCGACAAAAGAAAAAAGAAATTCAAGAAGAAAAGACAAAAGCGTAGTAGAAAAAAAGATAAATAAGATAAATTGAAAAAAATCAAAATTGATTTAAAAAATTAAGAAAAGAAGAAAAGAAGGGCAAATATAGAAAAGAAAACAAAGAAAGAATAGAAAATGGGTAAAAGAAAGAAAGAAAGAGCACAATGGAAAGAAAGAAAGAAAGAAAGAAAGAAAAGGAAAGAAGAAAAGAGAGAAAGAAAAATCTACAAGAAAAGGAGTTAAATCACGAACAATTAAAAAAACATCAGTCATTTGTTTGCACACAATTAAATGATCAAACAGTTCCATTTCTAGCAATTCATTTTAGCATTAGTCATTTGTTTGCACTCAGTTTAAATGTCAAACAGTTTTATTTGACCCATAGATAGGATCCTATCAAGTGCTACTACTCCGAGTCAGAGTGGACCGGGGACCAATGGCAATGAAGTGGTAGTCCATATTCCCAAAGCTCCAGGACTGGAACCTCACCATCAAATTGTCTAGTGTTACAATCTGGACACTTGTTTGGGAAGGGGAGTCTTACCCCTCTGCAGAGATGCAATCGGTGTATTCTACAGCCTTTGCCGATTGGGTTTGAGTTAAAACAGGCACGAAAAAAGATACGATAGAAGAAGAAGAAGAAGAAGAAGAAGAAGAAGAAGAAGAAGAAGAAGAAGAAGAAGGGAGGATACTATAGCAGAAGAATGTGGAGGATGTTAAAGAAGAAAAAGAAGAAGAATATTTAAGATGAAGGAAGAGAAAAGAAAGAGAGAGGATGCTATAGCAAAAGAAAGAAGAAGAAGAAGAAGAAGAAGAAGAAGAAGAAGAAGAAGAAGAAGAAGAAGAAGAAGAATGTTTAAGATGAAGGAAGGGAAGAGAGAGAGGAGGGATGCTATAGCAGAAAAAAGAGGAAGTTATTAAAGAAGAAGAAGGGAGGGAAGAGAGAGAGAGAGGATACTATAGCAAAAGAAAGAGGAGTATTGTAAAGAAGAAGAAAAGACAACAACAACAGGATGAGGATATTTAAGATGAAATAGAAGAGAAAAGAAGGAAGAAGATAGATAATATCACAGGAGTAGAATCTCACTTTAACCCGAAGAGGTAGCACCTGATAGGGTCCTATGTATGGGTCAAATAGAACTAAACTGTAATTACGCTAAACTGAATTATTTGAAATTAGCTGTTTATACATTTAACTGTGTGTTTAAACTTCGTTCTTATGCTAAACTGAATTGTTTGAAATAGAGCTGTTTTGACATGTAACTGTGTATAAACAAAAAAACTATACTTATACTAAACTGAATTGTTTGAAACTTTTATCAAAATGACTTAATTCGGTGTTAAATGACCCGAAAAGGGTTGATACGCCGTAAAACCAACCAACCAACCATATAATTGTGTATAATTTTTTTGTATTAGATAGAAATACTTAATATAACTGTGTGCAAAAAAAAACTCTTATGAAACAACAACACAAAAAATATAAATATAAACGTACAAGGAACATGATTCCCTATCGTCTAGGCATAAAATAACCCTAAACGGGTTCATATGCCGTTAAAATCAATCCGTTAATAATTATTATAACATGTATTGTTTTTTAATCTGATTTAAATGAGAATAAATCCAAATATGCATCAGTTAGGATAAGAATTTTCCTAAATATCACACGAAATGTTCCCTCGTTGAATAATTTTAGTCCTTGCTCCTTCATAATTCCCAAAGCCCTGCCTCAACCGAACAAAGGTACCGTAGGGACCTTGTTAAGAAATCCTGGACTATACGTAACCATCATAACCATCCACGTTATTGATTCAACTTTTCCTGCGAGACTCCCCCCACCCCCTTGACTCATGTTTATTTCTTCCGACCCCCGGAAGTCATTCTATGATAAATTCCTCACGATAATCAATGCCCCCTACGTCCTTTAACTCTCTCTCTCTCTCTCTCTCTATCTCTCTCTCTCTCTCTCGCCATCCGATCCAATCCGCTATCACTCTTCGCAGGTCCTCTAGACGGCATCCAGTGTCCGCACTAAGCTGATGAATGTAAGTTTTTGCTAATCGGTCAGCGTTAGTGTGTCCATGGGTAGTAGTCCATAGAAGATTGTTGATTATGAGTTCGTTCCTGTTTCTCTAGCAGGGTCCAGTATGTTAGTCTTATTTGGATGGTTTTTGAGATGGGAAGCAAGTGGCGGTACAGCTGCTTTACTATTAAGTGCTGCTTCTAGGATTTGTCTAGAACACCAAGTAGCATCCTTGTGTAGTTGCTATCAAGCTTTTTCTTCAAGCGTCCCGTTAGAGCCCAAATAGTGCAGCCATACAATAGTACTGAAACGGCTACAGCTTGGAAGAAATCCGGTTTTATTTTATCAAAGAGATCACTCTCTATCTCTCTTTTTCTTTGTAGGGGTTTCTTTATTATTTTTCTCTCCGTTTCTCTTATCTCTTTTTTCTTCTTTTCTTCTTTCAAGAGGAAGGAAAGGTATGAACCTAAACTTATTCCCCAGCAATGGGTTAAACTGAATCAATGTTGTTTATCTACAAGGATAGCTTTGGTATTAAATAACTCACGAAGTTTTATATTCCTTTAAACAAAGAAACCTTAAATAGTACCGCTCCTGTTATTCTACAGGGATAGCTACGGCATTAAATAACCCTCGAAGATTGATATACCATTAAACTAAGAAACCTTAAATAGTACCACGACTGTTATTCTACAAGGATAGCTACGGCATTAAATTACCCACGAAGTTTGATATACCATTAAACTAAGAAACCTTAAATAGTACCACGACTGTTATTCTACAAGGATAGCTACGGCACTAAATTACCCACGAAGGTTGATATGCCATTAAACAAAGAAACCAAACCTTTCTTTCAACGTTCGACGTCCTTAATTTCTTTGACTCTTAATTTCTTTCATAATTTCATATTTTTCTTCATCTTTCTCCTCATTTCTATTAATTCCTATTTTTCTTCATCTTTCTTCTCGTTTTTATTTATTCCTATTTTTCTTCATCTTTCTTCTCGTTTCTGTTTATTCATTCATTTTTCTTTTCGATTATCATTTCTATTTCATTCTTTAAACTTCTTCACCTTCTTCCTTTCTTTCACTTCCTTTTGATTATTTTCTTTTTTTTTTTTTTTTTTTTTCCAATTATCTGATCTCTTTTTTTTTTTAATTTCTTTTCTCTTTCTATTCTATAACCAAACCTTCTTCTTGTTCTTCTACCATATAACTTGGCCCAGTTCACTGGGACTGCAGAATACACTGACTGCAGATGGGTAAGACACCCCCAGTGGTTTCCAAAGTTCTTTTGACTGCTGCCCACTTGAATGTTGCACAAGGCCAAATGAATGGGGCACCCAATGAGTCTCGAACTCACTCAAGTAAGTTCGACTAAAAACCGACACGAATGAGTTCAAGTCTCATTAGCTACCCCATTCATATGGCCTTGTGCCGCATCCAAGCAAAAAACCTTGTAAATCACAAAATGTTCTCTGACGAAAGCAAGAAGCTGGAAACATACACGTATGTAAGAACTGAATAAATCATTCTTTAAAAAATATAAATCTCTTAGCTGAGCTATTTAATTTGTGATTAATCTACAAATTGATAAATTTTATTTCTTTAAATTGAGTGAAAAGTTTGTTATTAACAGAAATTACAAAATATTTTCTTGTAAAAAAAAAAAAGATGATATTTGTCAGAGCATAAATATATTTAGAGAGAAAGTGAAGATTCATGCAAAAATGTTTTTTTAGCCTTAATCTAAATGGATATATTTTGTATGTGTAAAAAAATCTGTCTGTCAGTGTATCATTATATAAAGAGAAAATATATTCATGCGCAAGCTGCAACTGAAAATTTTCATCTGCAGGAAACAGACTGAATAGTAGTACGAATATTTTTAACACAAGAAATGTAAAGAATAATTTTATCAGACCTATTGAAGAAATATTTATTTTTATGGCTATTGATTGGGGTAGACTCGAAATTAGATTTTAAAAAGTCGATAATTCATCTGATTCTTATTGGTTAAAAAATGTATTTTTAACCATCTAGGAGGGAGATTTCTTGAATTATTTTGGGGTTTTATCCTTCAATTTTTTCGCGGCAAGTTAAATATTGTCATCTGGAAGTCTCAAAGAAATTTCAAAACTAACGGGGTAACGCTGATTGGCCAATCAATGCAAAAGTACAAATACAAATATTATTGCTTTTCGAATCTATTCTTTTTATTTATTTATTTATTTTTTTTTTTTTTTTTTGCTAAAATAATTAACACTTTTTTAGTATGGAAATCAGATGATTTCTAATATATATATATATATATATATATATACATTGGAAATCAGATGATTTCTAATATATATATATATATATATATATATGTGTGTGTGTGTGTGTGTGTGTGTAGCAGAAAGAAACTTGTATTTTTTGTTTGGCGCATAATTTAATTTGACCGTTAGAGTCGCCAAACATTTTCACCCAATCAGGATGACCTGTCCTATTCAGCCCGAACCATATTTCCTAGCAGCACCAAAAATTGAAGAAAGCCCACGAAACTCTCTCTTCCTCAGAAATCCTCAATGGGAACGGATGTCTTATCGTCTGCTCCTGAATAGCAGTAGCAGCATCATACACTATGAGGAGAGCCATCTAGTTTATGGACCCCTAGGGTCTATTCTTCTAGACCAAGGGATCCTAGTTAAAAAAAAAATTAGATGATACACCCGAACAACTTCCTACCTTCTTTCCTTACAACGAGACCTCGCAGCATACCAGTTTAAACCCCTTTACTTCATGCTGCCATTAAAACCTTGATACAAAACCTAACGATGTCTTCGTTCTTCACCACCTTTATTTTCCATAAACATTTAACGAGGGGATAACAACCAACGTAATACCAACGCTACCAACGAAATACCAACGCAACCAACGTAATACCAACACAACCAACGTAATACCAACATAATCAACGCAAAACCAAACTTAAACCAAAAACCTAATAATAATAATATCCCCATCGCTATATATATATATATATATATATATATGTGTGTGTGTGTGTGTGTGTGGATGACTATAGAGATATATACTCCCCTACCCCCGCAGGGTTGAGTTCTCCGGCGAATGAAGCAATCGTGTTGCCACTAGCATTTATTGCAAGTCTCTTCATATAGGAATTGAGATCTCGGTAGCCGTTTAGCCGTTATGTAAACAATAGTAATTGTGATTCATAACAATTTAAAATTTACTTCGCTGCTACTGGCGCCTCGTGGCTGAAGGGTTACAAGTTTGGATTGGCGTTTGAGTCAACCGGGTTTCGATCCCAGCTACAGGAAGCTAATATGTCTAGCCACACTGATGAGTTCTGATAGAACGAAACAGATCTGTCTGTGGATGACTATATATATATATATATAGAGAGAGAGAGAGAGATGAGAGAGAGAGTATCGGCCTTAGAGAAATACTCTTCTACCAACATTTTATAAAAAGTTAATTATCTTCTAAAGCAAACATATCAGCAATCAAAATTTCATCCTTAATTTAACTCGGGGAAAATTGTTTTTCTCATATTTTTACGTTATGTCGACGTGAATCATTTTTTTAATTCTTTTTCTTTCTTTTCTTTTCTTTTCTTTTCTTTTTTTTTTTTCTTTTTGCGAGCAGTTATATGGCTTTATGTAACTTTTCCCATCAATCGTTTTCAACAGGTGAACCCTTCATACTTATTAGCAATATCAATGTTTTACGAATCAATGCATCAATAAGATTCACAATCATTTTAAGAAAGAGTTATTGCAGTGTTGTGGTTAACGCGCTCGTAAGCGAGTTTAAATTCTTGTTGCCCTATTACGTTTACTTTCGGACTAATACCCTTCAGAAAAGTACATCATCATCATCATCAAGTCGAACTGACAGCGTGAATTATCCTGACTCTCTCTCTCTCTCTCTCTCTCTCTCTCTTCCTCCGTCACTATCATCCATCGCTCCCAGTAGGTCTTTCAAATTAAATCCTGTGTCTGCACAGAGCTGATGTAAATAACTTCTTGCTGGTCGGCCAACACAGGCACATCCATGTGTAGGGGTCCAAAGAAAAATGTCGCTTATGAGTTCGTCCTTGTTTCTCCCGCAGTGTCCTGCATGTCTTGTTCGTCTTACTTGGAAAACCCATACGGAGTTGATGTGCCGTTAAACAAATAAACCAAACCGAACCAGTTATCTCAACTGACTTTCGCCATTTATGTAGCTGAATGTAAAGTGAGGGATCATTTTGATATTATAACAAAGTTGTAAACTGATCCCCTACTTCTTCACCACATTAGATCCCACTCATTTTTATAATCTAGAATATTTTAATGACTGTTTATGCCTGATTTTATAAAATGACTACACTGGAACATTGAAAATATAAATAGTTATGATCACAATCAAATACAAATTGATAAATCAAATTTTGGCGTAAAATATCCCATAAGGAGTTGATATGCCGTTAAACAAATAAACTAAACTGAACCAGATACATCAACAATTTTGAGCCATTTGTGTTTCTGAATGTAAAGTGAGGGATCATTTTAGTATTATAACTAAGTTGTAGACTGATCCCCTATTTCTTAACCACATAAGATTTTTTTCAGTTTTATAATGAAATATATTTTAACATTGTATATGTATGATTTTAAAAAATGATTGTAGAAAAATGTCGAAAATATAAAGGGTTATAATCATAAACATTTAGAAATGAATAAAATTTTAGCATTTAAAAACCCATAAGAAGTTGAAATACTGTTAAACAAATTAGCCAAACCAAATACCTCAATTGTTTTTAGCCATTTTTTCTGGATATAA
Source organism: Sepioteuthis lessoniana (assembly GCA_963585895.1). Lineage (NCBI taxonomy): Eukaryota > Metazoa > Mollusca > Cephalopoda > Myopsida > Loliginidae > Sepioteuthis > Sepioteuthis lessoniana. The sequence continues at coordinate 42,392,273 of OY757944.1, read as the reverse complement.
AGTGAGGGATTATTTCGGTATTATAAGCAAGTTGGATACTGATCCCCCACTTCTTGAGCACATTAGATTTAATTCATTTTTATACAGCATGTTTTTAAGACTGTTTATGTATGGTTTCAAAAAATGATTGTAAAGGAACATTGAAAATATAAATGATTATGATCATAATTAAATATTTAGAAATAAATCAAATTTTGGCATTAAATAACCTATAAGGGGTTGATATGCCGTTAAATGTATTATATACACAAGGATCAATAAGTTAAATTTAGAGGGTGTCCTCGTGGTGAATGGTTAGACTACAGAATCGTAGTTAGCGAGTTCGAAATCCCGTCATGCTATTGTTACATAGCCATACATGAATACGTGAAATAGACAGTCATACGGGTACGCAAAACGTTCATAATGTCCATAACGCACATATATAACATAGGAATCCCGAAACACAAAAAACACTTACGACTTCTTAGTTCAGGTACGAAAGTTTTTATTACCTTTGAGTTTAAAGGTTTTTCGACACAAGGAGAGAGGCACAATCTTTCTATGCTGATTGCGTTTACATCGTCAGCTCTCAACCCAACTAACGCGCGGCGCCCGTAGCGCACAAAGTCGTCTGGACACGACGAGCCCCGAAAGTCAACCTCCTTCTTCCCAGGCAGAAACTCAACTGACTTTTCTCAAATCTCGGCCCACGCTTGCGGTGCGTGATGTCACCCAAATACCCTGGTCTCAATTCCTATCTGGGGTTTTTTGTGACATCTCTGAATGACACGTACGCTCCGCGTGCATGTGAACACCTGCGCTCATGTTTGCACCTAACTAACCCATACACTGAGTCGAAAGGTTCTCAGCCTAACTAAACCCAAAGGTATGAAACGAAATCCCTCGGCCATTATATTACACTATTACGTTCACTTTCGGATAAATACGATTTGGAAAGGTATAAATCCCCTTATCCTCCCAGCTGTGAGTTGAATAGTTCCGCTACTATTCTAATGGATGGATTTGGCATTAAATAGCCCCAAAATATTTTTAAAAAACAAAACAAACAAGGTAAATTTTAAAATAAAAGAAACGACTCACCCAGGAAAATAATGTTTCCATTTCATCTCCGTTAAATACATCTTTCCTGTCGAAAAACAAACTTTTGTATTTTTTTCTGCTGAGAAATATTTGGACTGAGTTTTTAGCCAATTGCATACGGTTCTCTTCTCTTTATCATCTCATGAAAACTTTGTTCTAGACAGAAATTCTTTGAGAGGTGGGGGGGGCAAACAAGTGGAAATCTGGGAGGACCAGCTCTGGACTGTAAAGAGTGTGTAGCAGCTATTCCCAAAGAAATTGACTGATGGTTTCCATTGTTCTTGCAGCAATGTGATACCTTGCATGGTCCTGGTGAATCCCAACGACGACAGACTTTAGAAAAGACAAAATCATCATGAACAATTTTGCGTGTTCTACCTATAAAAATTACCATTTGTTCAGAAATGTCCTCAACTGTAACTCTTCTCTCAGCTAAAATTAACTGAATCCACCATTTCAGGTGTGCTCACCATTGTGAGCCTACCTGATGTGTCTTAACCTCGAATACCATTTCAATCTTCTTTTTGTAATTTATCCTATTCGTAAATACTTTTTGATTATTTTATAATGTTTCGTTAAGGGGGTAAATTTGTCCGACACTTTATAATCTATTCACTCGTGTCAAATGCCAAATACTGAGAATGAAATTCTAACGCAGTACTTAGAATACTGACTCACAATACTGCTCTACAGAATGTTATCTATCACGTGCCCCACCAAACGAGCGAGTGTGGCACAAGGCCTTTTAAGGAGGGTCCGGCGCAAGGACGTAGCTTGGATAAACACGCCTAGCATTCCCAAAAATGCCTTGGGCCCGGTCGGCATTTCCTTAAAAAGGGGTGCCTTAGGCGCCAATTAATAAACCTAGCCCCTCTGAGGCTCGAGGAATATGTCAGTGTCGGCTGCGTGACGGGGGGGGGGGCTGGGCACCTGCGTCAGGCAGTATCGACCGACTACCCCCACCTACTCTATATGACTTTTATGATTCTGTCTGACTGATTTATATATTTACTATTTCTAGTCACGTGACCCCAGTAGCACAATCCATTTCAACAGTTGTGTTTGTTTACTGGAGATCCGTGTTCGACCACACGGGTCGGTATCAGTATAATCTTCAAACATAACAGACTAAAACATGTTTCTCCGTACACGTTACACATTCTTCTGTAAATTTCACATTGTTTGCAGTTCTCAGCCCAAAAAAATTTGATGACAGACCTCTGTTCAAGCCTGGAGCACTTTGATTTTTTTTTTTTTTTTTTTTATGTCACCATTTTGAATAGCCCCAAAACAAATATTTTTGCGTAACTAAAATCATTTTTGCTATAAAAAATTTCAAACAATGAGGTATTTGCATTTATGAAAAAAAAATTCTGAAAAAAAAAAAAAAACTATTTTGCTTATTTCAAAACAGTAGACCTTCTTTAATTAGGCCTAACCAAACGGTTGTTTGTGTTTCCGTTTTTCAGATCTCTTATATGTCCATAAATTCGTTTTTTTTTTTTCGTGCTACGGGCATATTCACTATATATATATATATATATATATATATATTGAAGGAGAATAAATGTATTATTAAGGGGAGCAATAGTAAGTTGTACTTTGAAATAAAACAATGTCATCCTATAAATATTCATGCCTTGTTTTGTTTTGTTTTTAATTTTGCTTTTTTGTTTATTTTTGGCTTAGTTTTGTTTTGTTTTATTTTGTTTTTTGTTATCTTCTTGCTAGTCATGAACTCAAAGAAGAAGAAGAAGAAGAAGAAGAAGAAGTGATTTGGAAAGAGAACAAAAAGAAAATAAAGAGAACGGTTAGGCTTTTAACATATAGAGAAAGAGTGTCTGTCTTTTCCTTTTTTCTTTTTTTTTTTTTTTTCTTTCATCACAGTCATCATCGCAGTGGAATGCAAAAAGATGAAGGAAAAGAAGAAACCAAATTTATCATGATGTCTGTCTGTCTGTCTGTCGGTCTCTCTCTCTCTCTCTCTCTCTCTCTCTCTCTCTCTCTCTCTCTCTCTCTCTCTCTCTCTCTCTCTGGTTATATTCACTGCTCAGATGCTTGAACTGCTGCCGACACCGTCGATGCGGATTGATCATCGATAACTTTGTGGTTCCTTTGGGTTGATTAAACTCTTAAATAACCCGTACTTGTACACTCACTCACACACACACACAAACGCACACACACACGCACACACACGCGGGCATACACACGCGCACAAAGGACACGCGTGTATACGCTTGCACAGTTGGACGTCGACGTGAGATGAGAAGGGGCCAGGCTAAAGGAGGTACTTTACCGGAAGATATTGGGAAGAGAGTCAGGGTGACCAAGAGCCACACCTTCTGTTTATGGTCACCGTTGACAGTTCCGTTTACTGTTTTAGAAGTGGATATTTAAAGCGTGTACAAGAGAGAAAGAAAGAATTGAGCAAAGAAAGAATAAAACATCTAGAAAGAAAGAAGGAAAGAAAGAAAGAATGAGAAGAATCCAGCCAAGTGCCACGAAAGAACGAAACATCATTGAAAGAAAGAAAGAAAGAAAGAATGAGAAGAATCGAGCCAACAGCCAAGAAAGAACGAAACATCATTGAGAAAGAAAAAAAGAAAGAAAGAAAGAAAGTGTTTAAAGAGAGAAAATGAAAAAAAAGAAAAGACAAAGAAAACAATTAATCAGGAAAAGAAAGAAAGAAAGAATTGAGTCAAGAGCCAAGAAAGAACGAAACATCATTGAAAGAAAGAAAGAAAGAAAGAAAGAAAGAAAGAAAGAAGAATGAGAAGAATCCAGCCAAGTGCCTCGAAAGAACGAAACAGCATTGGAAAGAAAGAAAGAAAGAAAGAAAGAAAGAAAGAAAGAGTTTAAAGAGAGAAAATGAAAAAAAAGAAAAGACAAAGAAAACAATTAATCAGGAAAAGAAAGAAAGAAAGAAAGAAGGAAAGAAAGAAAGAAAGAAAGAATCGAGCCAAGAGCCAAGAGCCAAGAAAGAACGAAACATCATTGAAAGAAAGAAAGAAAGAAAGAAAGAAAGAAGGAAAGAAAGAAAGAAAGAAAGAAAGAAAGAATGAGAAGAATCGAGCCAACAGCCAAGAAAGAACGAAACATCATTGAGAAAGAAAGAAAGAAAGAAAGAAAGAAAGAAAGAAAGAATCCAACCAAGTGCCACGAAAGAACGAAACAGCATTGAAAGAAAGAAAGAAAGAAAGAAAGAAAGAAAGAAAGAAAGAAAGAAAGAAAGAAAGAAGAATGAGAAGAATCCAGCCAAGTGCCTCGAAAGAACGAAACAGCATTGAAAGAAAGAAAGAAAGAAAGAAAGAAAGAAGTTTAAAGAGAGAAAATGAAAAAAAAGAAAAGACAAAGAAAACAATTAATCAGGAAAAGAAAGAAAGAAAGAAAGAAGGAAAGAAAGAAAGAAAGAATCGAGCCAAGAGCCAAGAGCCAAGAAAGAACGAAACATCATTGAAAGAAAGAAAGAAAGAAAGAAAAAAAGAAAGAAAGAAAGAAAGAATGAGAAGAATCGAGCCAAGAGCCAAGAAAGAACGAAACATCATTGAGAAAGAAAGAAAGAAAGAAAGAAAGAAAGAAAGAAAGAAAGAGTTTAAAGAGAAAAATGAAAAAAAAGAAAAGACAAAGAAAACAATTAATCAGAGAAAGAAAGAAAGAAAGAAAGAAAGAAAGAATCGAGCCAAGAGCCAAGAAAGAACGAAACATCATTGAAAGAAAGAAAGAAAGAAAGAAAGAAAGAAAGAAAGAGAAGAATCGAGCCAAGAGCCAAGAAAGAACGAAACATCATTGAAAGAAAGAAAGAAAGAGTTTAAAGAGAGAAAATAAAAAAAAGAAAAGACAAAGGAAACAATTAATCAGGAAAAGAAAGAAAGAAAGAAAGAAAGAAAGAAAGAATTGAGCCAAGAGCCAAGAAAGAACGAAACATCATTAAAAGAAAGAAAGAAAGAAAGAAAGAAAGAGAAAAAGAAAGAGTTTAAAGAGAGAAAATGAAAGAAAAGAAAAGACAAAGAAAACGATTAAACAGGAAAGAAAGAAAGAAAGAAAGAAAGAAAGAGAAGAATCGAGCCAAGAGCCAAGAAAGAACGAAACATCATTGAAAGAAAGAAAGAAAGAAAGAAAGAAAGAAAGAGAGAAAATGAAAAAAAGAAAAGACAAAGAAAACAATTAATCAGGAAAAGAAAGAAAGAAAGAAAGAAAGAAAGAAAGAAAGAAAGAAAGAATCCAGCCAAGTGCCACGAAAGAACGAAACATCATTGAAAGAAAGAAAGAAAGAAAGAAAGAAAGAAAGAGAGAAAGAAAGAGTTTAAAGAGAGAAAATGAAAGAAAAGAAAAGACAAAGAAAACGATTAAACAGGAAAGGAAAGAAAGAAAGAAAGAGAAGAATCGAGCCAAGAAAGAACGAAACATCATCGAAAAAAAGAAAGAAGGAAAGAAAAGTTTAGACAGACAAAAATGAAAGAAAAGACAATGAAAATGATTAAACAGGAAACAAAAGAAACAAACAAACAAACAAACAAATTTAGATAAATAAGAAAAAAGTGAATCCCTTGTTTAAAAGCTATGGTTCACGAGTTATCCAGCGTCTATTATTTTTATAATAGAATTAAGAATGAGTTGAAAAAACTTGATTTCAGCTTCTGCAAATTGATTATTCTCAATATGCGCTCGTGATGTAACGGTTATAGTCCTTAGAAATGGAAAAAAAAATTTTCTTTTACTGTTGTCGCCAGAATCTTTGATGTAAACTAATCAATGTCAGAATCAGCGAAACAGATCATCCCCCCAAATACACACGCACACAGAATTTAAATAAGGCCCTGTAATATAATTGTCGAGGGATTTCGTTTTATATATCTTGCCTTTCGGTTTTGTTAGGCTGAGAACCTTTCGCTTAGCGCATGGGTTAGTTAGGTGCAACATTAACGCAGTTGTTCACGCGCACGCAGAGAGGATGTATCATTCAGAGATGTCAAAATAAAAATCCCAGATAGGAAATGAGACCAGGATATTTGGGTGATGTCACGCACCGCAAGCGTTGGCTGAGATTTGAGAAAAAGCAGTGAGTTGAGTTCCTGCCTCGGAAGAAGAAGGTTGACTTTCAGACCTGAGCGAGGCCAGACGACTTGGTATGCTACGGGCGCCGCGCGTTGGTTGGGTTGAGAGCTGATGATCTAAAAGCAGTCAGCATAGAAAGATTGTGTCTCTCTCTCCTCATGTCGAAAAACCTTTAAACTCAAAAAGGTGAATAAAAGTTTCGTACCCGAACCAATTTTGTGAATTTCGTGTTTTTAGATTCCCTATGTCTATTTCGCACATAGCGTATATCTGGCTATGTAACAGCTCGAATCTCTTGCGCTTGATTTAATAATAATTATTATGATATAGGAGGAAACCTTTATCAGCAGCAGCATCATGTCGTACTGAGAGCACGGATTTCCCTGACTCTCTCTCTCTCTCTCTCTCTCTCTCGTCATCCGTATATATCATCCATCGCTCTCAGCAGATCTTCTAGACTGTATTCCGTGTCCACACAGACCTGTTGTAAATAAATTCTTGTCGGTCGGCCAACATTTGCTCGTCCGTGTGAAGGGGTCCATCGGAGAACGTCGCTTATGAGTTTGTCTTTAGTTTGGTTTGGTTTCTTTGTTTAATGGCATATCAACTCTTTTTGGGTTATTTAAAGCCAAAGCCATTCTCCTAGAAGAACAGTAGTGGTACTATTTAACCCAATCCTGGGAGGATAAGGGGTTTCATACCTTTCCCAAGGTTATTTGCCCGAAAATGAACGTAATAGCGCGACTGGAGTACGAACTCGCGTACTACGATTCCGCAGTCCATCGCTTTAACCACGAGGACAACCCCAGTTTGTCTTTATTTCTCCAGCTATGTCTCGCGAGTCTTATTCATCTTATTTAGATGGTTACAGAGATGGGAGATAGATTACCGTGTTTGGTGGGGTGCTGATTCCATGATTTGTTCAATATAGCTTGTTACCGTCTAAGTGATGCATCCATATAGCAGTATCGACACGACCGCTGCTTGGAAAAAATTGCGTTTTATTTTATCGGATAAGTTTGACTTCCTTATGATCGATAACCTATCGATAGCAGTCCATGCATTCACCAGTTGCATATTGATGTCATTTTCAGAAGATGAGATACTGCTTCCGAGGTAGGTGAACTTGTCCACTAGTTTCAGAGAGCCACCATTTAGAGTAGAGATGTCTCCTTTTTTTATTAAAACACATGTACTCCGTTTTGTCTGCAATTACACGGAGACCAATGCCACCTGCTACCTGCTTCAGACTATGCAGCGGGAATTTGGCTTGGGTAGGTATATTTGCCAGGAGCGCTATGTCATCTGCGTAGGTTTGGTTTGGTTTGGTTGCACATCAACCATTGTAGGTTATTAATGCCGAATCCATTTTTATACATATAAACAGTTGTTTCAAACAATTCAGTTTAGCATAAGTGCACAGTTTAGTTCTATTTGACTCTAATAGGACTCTATCAGGTGCTGCCACTCCGGGCAGAGTGAAACTGGGAGCGATGACAATAAAAGGGTACTCCGCATTCCCCGAAGCTCCAGCATTACTGGAAACTCACCATCAGATTGTTTAGTATCATATCCAAGACACGCGTGGTGGGGGAATTACGCCTCTGCAGAGAAGCAGTCGATGTTTTCAACAGCTACAGCTTACTGGACAATCATTTGCGTAGTCTGCGTCCGTAATAGTTCGTGCGAGATATTGTCTGCTTCTAGGCTTCGTACCTTTTAAGTGTAAAGCAATTTTCTTTCATTAGATCTAGCGACGTTCGAAGTTCATAGCCTAGGTAGATTATGAACAAATATGGGGCTAATGCATCGCCTTGCAGAATACCAGCAACAATGCCAAAGAAGTATGTGTCTCCATTACTAAAGTTCCCTTGAATAAAAAACCAGTAACTTATATTTCCAGTCAAAGTTTATCTGTTAAGTTGAAACAAAAATATATTCTCTGAAAAATCGGGAGTAAAATACGTTTGAAATTTTTAAAGATTATTTTTGTTATTTCCGCCAGACATCTATTCGTCTGTGTCAAGTGATTAGAAGAATTTCGTTTGTTTTTTCGGGTTGAATTTTATGAAACCAAGATTACTAGACATGTTATTCTTTCTTTGTGCAACATTTACTTATGAACACTGTCAGCATAATTTATCTTTCTCAACATCTTGAGACATGAAAATAAAAGAAAGTTATCAAAATTAGTGAGTTGAACTGATTATTCATTATGGGTTGAAGTCAAATAGAAATGACTTATGAGGATTTTTATTGCTTCGAAATAGATATACTGGAGATAAGCCTGAAAAGCCCTACCCCCGTAATATATATATATATATATATATATATGTGTGTGTGTGTGTGTGTGTGTGTGTGTGTGTGTGTGTGTTTGGTTTGGTTTGAATTAAATGTTGAGTCCAACCAAAATCTAAAGCAAATGCTTCGATATAGATATACTTATAGAGAATAGCTTTTGAAGATGAGTCTGAAAAGCTTTCTCCTTGTACCACTTATATATATATATATATATATATATATATATATATATATATATATATATATATATATCGGCAACTATAAAGTCGAACAACTCAGATCTCGACCCGAAAATTTAAGTAAAAGCTGCCTCAGTGATCGAACAAATTTTCGGAATTCGAATACACGAGTCGAACCGATGAAAACGGAACGCACGTGTGAATGACTTCCGAGGAAAACCGAACATGTCCGAACGTCTGTCCGAGTGTACCTGAGCAACATTGTTTCAGTTTCCGAACAAATCAGTCGTTAAACATAATTCTGGAACTAATCATGTTCGACAACCGAGGTTCCACTCTATATAAATGTGTGTGTGTGTGTGCGGTTTGGTTTGGTTTGGTTGGGTGGGGTTTCATGGCATATCAACCATTGGAGGTTATTTGATACCAACTCCTCTTTATACATATATATTAAATATATATGATTTGGTTGGGTTTGGTTTTTATAGAATATCAATCATTGAGGGTTATTTAATGCTAAATCCTCTTTATACATATTATCATCATCATCATGACCCTCTCCCACCACCTGTCTCAATCATTCATCGCTCCTGGTAGGTCTTTAAGGCTACATCCTGTATCGGTACAGAGTTGTTGTATATAGGTTCTAGCTGGTTGTCCTGCCTTTACTCGTCCATGTGATGGGGTCCACAGGAGTATGCCGCTTATGAGTTCGTCCTTACTTCCCCAGCAGTGTCCTGCATGTCTGGTTCTTCTAACTTAGATAGTTTTCGTGATGGTGGTAGGTGGCCGTACAGCTGCTGCTTTGTCAGGTGCTGCCTCCAGGACTTTTTCAATATTGTTCGTAGCATTCTTGTGTAATTGCCGTCAAGCTTTTTCTCCATACGTTTAGTTAGCATCCATGTAGTGTATCCATATAGCAGTATCGACACGACCGCTGCTTGGGAAAATTGCGTTTTATTTTATTGATCAGGTCTGACTTCCATATGACCAATAGCTTATCAATAGCTGTCCATGTCTTTGCTAGACACATGTTGATGTCTGTCTCGGTTGATGTGACACTGCTTCCTTGATAGGTGAACTTTTCCACTTGATACATAGTGACTTGTAAACGCATAGTTTGTAGAGAACATTTTAAATGACCCAAAGCTCATTTGTTTGCATACAGTTAAATGGACAGATTTGGCGGGAGATTCGTGTAAGTCTAGTAAAGTGTAAATCATGGACACGGACGAGTATTAAAATAACATCTTACCTCGGTACCGATTCCGGAAGTAGCCGGGCGAAACCGGATGAGGTAAAGATGGTATTATATAGCAGAGGAGTGTGGAATGCCCTGTTTTCATTGGCTGTTTACTAAAAGACAGATGTCTATAAGAACGGCCGAAGTCCGGCCTTATTACATTTTTTCTTTGCTTTGGTAGAGGCACGAGCGTAGCACGTCGCGATCACGGAGGCGGCTTGGCTCTTTCAGAGTCATGCCGGGGTTACTGTCGGAGCCGATATAATGCAGAAATAACCCGAAATCGGCAATGAAGACAGCGCATCACTGAAGACCTCCCTGATGCATCTAAGATGTATGATTGAAATGGATGTACGTATGATTATAACTCAATAATTTGTAGGGAATCTTAATTTTAAATGAATTAAAGCTAATTTGTTTGCACATAGTTAAATGGTTCCAAATATTCTATCAAGAATACTTCTATTTAGTATTAATCATTTGTTTGCACACAGTTAAATGGTTCCAAATATTCTAACAAGAATTCTTCTATTTAGTATTAATCATTTGTTTGCACACAGTTAAATGGTTCCAAATATTCTAACAAGAATACTTCTATTTAGTATTAATCATTTGTTTGCACATAGTTAAATGGTTCCAAATATTCTAACAAGAATACTTCTATTTAGTATTAATCATTTGTTTGCACACAGTTAAATGGTTCCAAATACTCTAACAAGAATACTTCTATTTAGTATTAATTATTTGTTTGCACACAGTTAAATGGTTCCAAATATTCTAACAAGAATTCTTCTATTTAGTATTAATCATTTGTTTGCACACAGTTAAATGGTTCCAAATATTCTAACAAGAATACTTCTATTTTATATTAATGATTTGTTTGTACTCACTTAAATGGTTCCAAATATTGCTATCTAACATGAATAGTTTTATTTGCGCATAATAGAATGGTCTTATGCATCGCTATGTAATACTAACCAGCAAGGCGTTGGGAGTTACATCCCTTAGACAGTATTGTCGAACTCGTGGATTAAACATCAGTTATTTTTTACACATAGTTTAATGTTCAAATAGTTCTATTTCTAACCACTCGATTTAACGTAAGTCATTTGTTTGCACACAGTTTATATGTCAAACAGTTCCATTTGACCTGTGGATGAGACCCTATTAGATGCTACCACACTGGGTCAGAGTGGATCTAGGAGCAATGGCAATGAAGGGGTACTCCATATTCTCCGAAGCTCCAGAGTAGGAGCCTCACCATCAGATTGCTTAATGTCATATCTAGAATCATAAAGTTCATCACAGAAGCCATGAAAAACTTGAAAGTAGGTTTGACTGCAAAAGGAAAAACTTTAACCGGGATGAAAATCTTGTGAGAGATCTTCCAAGGAGATGCGCTTTCACCATTATTATTTGTAATTGTGATGATGCCACTAAATCACATTATTGGAAAATGCACAGTAGACAACAAATTTACAAACTCTCAAGAAAAACACAACCATCTAATGTACATGGACGACATCAAAATGTTTGCAAAAAATGAAACCGAATTGAAGTTTCTATTACAAATAATAAGAACATTGGCATAATGGTTAGAGTGTTCGCCAATGGCCCGGGAGACCTGGGTTCAATCCCAGGTCGAGTCATACCAAAGACTCCAAAAATGGTACTTGATGCCTCTTTGCTTAACACTCAGCATTATAAGGTACGGATCAAGGGTAAAGTGGGCCAATCCTGGGAAAAGAGTGATGCCCTCCCCTATACCTTGGTGTAGTAGCAATCAAAAAGGGAGCCTTCAGGTCACCTTCAACTACTACGACTATCAGTATATAAGAATATAATTTAGCATTGAAAAATGTGCCTTGCTAATAATGAGGCGCGGGAAAAGATAAGTAACGGAAGGAATAAAACTGCCAAATTAAGAAAGAATCAGAACAGAAAGGGAAACTTACGAATATTTAGGAATATAGGAAGCGGACAACATCAAACAAGTGGAAAGGAAAGAAAAAATTAAAAACGAGTATCTTAGGAGAAGGAGAAAACTACTTGAAACCAAACTATATAGCGGAAAGTTCATCAAAGACATTCATTAGCGGGGGTCTTACCTCTCTGCAGAGATGTAGTCAGTGTATTCTGTAGGAGGTTATATTGTGTTTTTGATATTTAATTTCCATTTTTGTAGTAGTATATTTAATTTGTTTTTATATGTGGTTGCGTGTTCTCACAAGTCGGAAGACCGCCATTTATAGCGATGGGGATAACATTATTATTATTATTATTATTGGGTTTTTATGTTTAAGGTTTAAGTTGGTTTCACGTTGGTTGCGTTGGTATTTCGTTGGTTGTTATCCCCTCGCTAAATGTTGATGGAAAATAAAGGTGGTGGAGAAGAACGAAGACATCGTTAGGTTTTGTACCAAGGGTTTAATGGCAGCATGAAGTAAAGGGGTTTACGCCGGTATGCTGCGAGCCTCGTAGTAGAGAAAGAAGGCAGGAAGTTGTTAGAGTGTATCATCTAATTTGTTTTTAACTAGAATCCCCTGGTCTAGAAGAATAGACCCAAGGGATCCATAAACTAGATGGCTCTCTTCATAATGGTTGATGAGGCTACTATTATTCGGGAACAGACGAATAGACGTCCGTTCTCGTTAGTGATTTCTGAGCGAAAGACAGATTCGCGGGCTTTCTTCAATTTTTGGTGCTGCTAGGAAATATGGTTCGGGCTGAATCAGACAAGTCATCCTGATCGGGTGAAAATGTTCGGCGACTCTAACGGTCAAATTAAATTACGCGCCAAACAAAAATTTAAGTTTCTTTCTGCTCCAATTTTACAGCCCCTGCCGACCGGGCAAGGACCAACTATGTTAAAACAAAAATAGACAAAACACAACAAAATAGCAAATGTAGGTTATATGATGATAGAGATTAATCCATTAATCACATTATAAGCGAATGCGGCAAACTAAGGCAAAAAGATTATTATGGCCCGATAATGAGCATTCATGTGTATATATATATATATGGATGTGTATCTGTGTGTGTTCGTAGATAGGTGGCCAAGGAGGGGATCTTATCTCTGGCATCTTTGAAGCTGGGTCGTAGTGTCCAGAAGACCTTTCTTTGTCTACTTAAGTGCGAAGACCACACAAAGAGCTGAGCCCACGAAACCTGCGACACCGGAAGAGAAGGATGAAGAGAGTCAGTCAATTAGTGGTGAGACTCAGAAACGAGCAGTCCAGAGCAGAGAAGCAGTCATTGCGGAGCAGAGGGTCAGTTCAGTTATAGGTGAGACCCCGAACCAGTCGGTCCGGAGCAGGGGGTCAAGACGCTGAGGAATGGCCAGATGAGTCAGCATTTTTGGTAGCTATGTAGGACTTTCGCAAAGTTCTTGCGTTAGCCATAACAAATACATTCTAGAATGCTTAAAAGTGCCAAACTTCACCTCGTGAATTTTACAGTTCTAAATCCGAGTTTGTTTCTTCCTTCCACTCTCTGTTTGTTGTTTGTTTTTGTTTTGTTTTTTTTTGGGGGGGGTACAACCTGTGAAATGCCCACACGGCCGGATGTGAGAAGAAACAACGAAGCCCACACCAGTAGACGAACGGCCAGGCCAACAAAACCCGCCGTTTGTAGCTGATTTCATATTATAACACTAGACACGACTGAGTAGGAAAGGTGATTCACTGGGAATTGTGCAAGAAATTAAAATTTGACCATACGAACAAATGGTATATGCACAATCCAGAATCCGTTATGGAGAATGAGACGCACAAAAATCTCTGGGATCTCGAGATAAAAACAGATCATCTAATCCCGGCCAGACGACCAAACCAAGAGATAATTAACGAAAACCAAAAGAGAACCTGCCGTATAGTGGACTTTACCGTCTCGGCGGACCACAGAGAGAAAATCAAGGAAAACGAAAAGTGAGACAAGTACAACCTTGCCAGAGAACTGAAAAAGATTTGGAACATGAAAGTGACGGTGATACCAATTGTAATTAGTGCACTTGGAACGATTCCCAAAGAATTAGTATGGGAGCTGGAACAGCAGGAAATCGAAGAACAAGCAGGAAACATTTAAACTACAACATTGTTAAGATCGGCCAGAATACTGAGAAGAGTCCTGGAGTCCTGAGGAGACTTGCTGTTACCCAGACTCCAGTAAAAGACCATCAGCTAATGCTGATGTGAAAAAACTCGCAAGAGGTAATACAATAACCCCAGAGTTACCACTTATATATATATGTGTGTGTGTGTGTATGTGTACGCGCGCACGCGCGTCTGTGTATTACCGGACTCGGACCCGGCAACTAGATGGAAAAATTGTATGTTTCATTTTTTGTTGAGTTTCTGAGGTACTATGCCAAATATCTGCGAGGTCAATAGTTACTTGACGGTACTCATCTCCTCCATCCCACTGCTTTTTACAAAATCTAAAAGCTTTCAAATCTCCTGTTATTTACATATAAGTAGAAGGGAGAAATGAATTCATGCCTTTTCGAAGGATATGAGTGTATAATAAAAACTTACAGAGAGTTTGAACCGGGTTCACCGACTTAACTGTCAGTCCAGTTAGCTGTTAGTTCACGTGCACCACCTACCGGCAAAGCGTTGCCATTTAAAAAAGACACGGTAGTTGGACAGGCGCTGACCGTGATAATCATTATTCATTTACGTCTAAATTGTTAACTTTGTGTTAGCCTTTTCTCATTGATATGAACAATTGCCAAAAGAATCCTAGAATTTATATAATTATCGACACAATAGATTATCCAATTAATAGGATTAATGGAAATAACGTATATATATATATATATATACATCAAACATATATTACATATATATATATATATATATATATTAAGCTTACATATATATATATATACATCATATTTATATATATATGTATATATCAAGCATGTGCGTGTATGTGTGTGTGTGTGTGTGTGTGTTTTGTGTGTGTGTGTGAAAATATATATTTCAAATAAATGTGTTTAAGTATATATATATATATATATATATATATATATATATATTAAAAAATAATAGGTTCGTAAATAATTCCAAATTTTACATAACATATTCCAAAACTTTCACCCTAAAATAAAATTCACCATATAACACAAATTTGAAGAGTTGCCCTTTTAGACATCCTAATTAAAAAACAAACTGGCCAGATAATCAGACATTTACCACAAGCCCATAAACGCCCAACAATACCCCCATTTCAAGAGCCATCATTCCAAAAACAGCATAAAATTTATCCCTTACACCCTAGTACATAGGATCTGTACCATAGTACCAAAAACTCACTCAAAAGAATTACGTGTAACCTTGCACCAGGGGGATATCCGGAAACACTAATAAATAAGGGATTCGATTTAGCTGAAAAAATACCATTAAAAGAACTACGAACCTCAAAAAACATAGCAACGAACCACACTTAGCACATGTGTCTCAACGAAAACAATTCAGAGCTATTCACAGAGATATCAAAGAATCTAAATTAACTTAAAACAATGATAAAAATTGGGACTCTAAATGTAAAAGAAGTGGATTCTGTAATATAATCATTGATGGAAAAGCCTATACCTTCGAAAACAACTTTCATGATAGATAGAAATTTAAGCTGCAATTAAAAAAAAATTAGGCTCCATAATCAAATGCACTAACTGCATCGAGATATATTTTGGTTGCACGCAAGTGCTGAACAAAAGAGTCTCTTTACATAAAAGCAACATTAGATTACCAGAAAATAGAAAACTTTATATATCAAAAAACTTTTACGAATGAAGTAAAGAAGATTTTTAAAATGATACCAATATACCAGATTGATGACCATAATGTTTTGCATTTGAAGTAATCGATACTTGCTAAGTACTGATTACTACTGCGGTGAATCAACAGGATGAATGGAGATTAAAGACAGAGGGAAGACGAACAACTTGCTGCTATGCCTGGTATCCCTTTTATTAACTTAGTTAATAAAGGGGATACCAGGCATAGTAGGGGCAGGAGGTTATTTCCCTTTTTATTAGTTAGGATATTACAATGACTACTTGTTATTTCAAAGAAAAAAGGGAAAAACTTCATAAATAGATTTAAACCGACATTAAACAGAACCTAACAACACACACACACACACATACGTGCCTGTGCACAAGCACATACACATGCAGATTAGCCTAAAATACAATTATGTGTGGAGTCAAATGCATTTTCATATATATTAAACTTGCCCAATGCCCTTGAAAAACCATGTATGTGTGTATATGCATATGCGTAGATTCATGTATACGCGTGTAACAAGAGAGAGAGAGAGAGAGAGAGAAAGGAAAAAAACAAAGAAAGAACATAGGACAAAAATAAACACCACACCCCGGAAAATATATGTGTACGGGGGATGAGTGTACATGTATGTGCACACACACACACACAAATTACATATTTATATAAAAAAAAATTGACATAAACCAGAGGTCTTTATGTTGTATATTGACCTACGACTCGACCGGGCTGTCAAAATAGGAAATGCACCTGTGTAAATAACAGGTGCATCCGGTCGAGGAATATCAGGATATTATAACCTTGACCGTGGACAGGTTGAATGAGTGCGAAATTGTGACGCCCACAAGAAGAAGGCGGACGTTGAACTATTATATGAGTCAGTGCACAGGAAATTCAATCAGTTGGAGACAAGATGCGGTAGATAAAGCCAGCACTCAGCTGAGGGAGCCCTCAGGCCCCCGATTGAGAGTTGGGGATCAGACGAGTTGGAGATAAGATGCAGTATAGAAAACCAGCACCCAGAGAGGCTGGGCCCCTAGGCCCCCGGTTGAGCAGCCCAGGAGAACGGGAAAGAAACGCTGATGGCCATAAGAGTGGGGGTCAATATGTTGCAGTTCTGTTCGGTCTCCAACTCACCTCCCACACACAACCCTTTCAAATAAAGTGAGAGGTATATTTTTCTAAAAACTGTGCCACTCGTCTTTATTGTGTCGTCGTTATGATTCTGCATGCATGCAGATATATATTTATTATGTGTTTGTATAGTTGGTCATGTCTATACAACAGGTCTTTATGGACAATTAAATCCAATGGGACATTCACAGACACAAATCTGCAATTAAACAAAACCTTTCTAGTGTATATAAACATGCGTATACTTACATCTTTACAAGTGTATACACACACAAAGAATGTATACTTATATATACAAAGAACATTTACAGAGACAAGAGGTCTTTATGGACAATTAAATCCAATGGGACATTCACAGAAACAAATTCTGAAATCAAAAAAGATCACATCCTATCAAAACAATCTTTACAATAACAACTCAAATTTAACTTAACTATTCAAAATATCTTGAAGAAGATGTAAAGTCCTGAAGACGTGTTGAGCACTAGTATATAAAATAATAAAAACCTGAATACCGAATTTGAAATTGTTTGCAGAGGTATTCATTTTAAAACATTTAGTTTTCTCTCATTGTATATATATAAGACGAAAAATACGGGAATCATATTTATTGGTAAATTAAAATGCTAAAAAAATAATAAAAGCCTAAATACCGAATTTGAAATTGCTTGCAGAGGTATTCATTTTAAAACATTTACTTTTCTCTCATTGGATATATATATATATATATATATATAAGACGAAAAATACGGGAATCATATTTATTGATAAATTAAAAATGCTAAAAAAAAGGCTAATTGAAGGGACCTTTCGTCCTGCTTGTTTTCAACAAAATTCACTGGAATTGTTTAAAGTGTAAGAATATTAAATTACATGAGGGGTGCAATAAAAAAAAACCTCAACACTCACGATTCCCCAAACAAAGGATGTTTAATTCTCTTCTCTGCCTGCACAGAGTTGGGCGAAATAACAATACCCTCTAAAAACGCAAAATATATATATACATAGATATATATAAGGGTTAGAGTGTTCGCCAATGTTCCCGGAGCCTGGGGTTCAATCCCAGATCTAGTCATACCAAAAAATCAAAAAATACTACTTGATACTCCCTTACTCTTTTTTTTTTTTTTTTCATCATACAACGTGTGAAAGCACGTGCGATACCCTAGCCTCATCAGCCGCCAACCAGGGTGATAACGCTACTGAAACTGTGTTATCACCCTGGTTGGCGGCTGATGAGGCTAGGGTATTGCACGTGCTTTCACACGTTGTATGATGAATATATATATATATATATATATATATATATATATATATATATATATATATATATATATATATAAGGGTTAGAGTGTTCGCCAATGTTCCCGGAGCCTGGGGTTCAATCCCAGATCTAGTCATACCAAAAACTCAAAAAATACTACTTGATACTCCCTTGCTTAACACTTAGCATTATAAGGTAGGGATCAATAGTAAGTGGAGCAATCCATGGAAAGGAGAAGCGCCCTCCCCTACATTTCAGTGTAGTAGCTTTTGAAAGGGGAACCTTCAGATCGCCTTCGACCATAGTCGGCCAACTATAAATGAAGGAGTCGGTTCTATTTTGGGGTCGTCTTATAGCTCAGAAAGCAAATATCACTGAGCATTACAAATTATTTATAGAATAAAAGGATATTTTTCATTTTAATTAATACGCGAAATTTTCCACCTGCAAATAAGGACACGTTTTCTTAACTTCTTTTTAATGTTACATTTTTGTTGGGTAAGTGTTATGATGTTAATTTGGGGTTTGTAAAGACAAACACTAAATAACATGTAACAATAAAAAGGGTTTATTAGGCTGGTAATAAAAGGTACAAAAGTTGCGTGAGTAGTAAGACTAGCTCAGCGTACTGCCCTTTGTCAATTGATAGGCTTCTACTTAAAGCCTTCATTTATCAACTCCACGAGCAGAACAGTTCACTTTCAAGAGGGGTGGAAGGTTTCCTACACAACAGTAAGAAAGAAAATAAATCAAACGAATAGATTTTTATCATTGTAACTCAACCGGCAATTAAGAAATGAATTAAAATTTTTGTCACATTTTTTTAAAAAGTCTTTAGAAAAATAAGATTATAAGGATATCTCAAGCCAATCACGAGTTTAGTGTTACATTTTTTAAAAGTAATATTTTAAATGTGTATAAAAAAAAACTAAAATAAAAGAATACGGAACCTCTCTGAAACTGGTAGACAAATTCACCTACCTAGGAAGCAGTGTCTCATCAACCGAAAAAGACATCGACACACGGCTAACGAAGGGATGGACAGCTATCGATAAGCTATCGATCATATGGAAGTCAGACCTGACCGATAAAATGAAACGCAGTTTCTTCCAAGCAGCGGTCGTGTCGATACTGCTATATGGATGCACTACTTGGACCCTAACAAAGCGGCTGGAGAAAAAGCTAGACGGCAATTACACAAGAATGCTGCGAGCAATACTGAATAAGTCCTGGCGGCAACACCCCACAAGGCACCAATTATACGGCCACCTACCTCCCATCACGAAAACTATCCAAGTTAGACGAACCAGACACGCAGGACACTGCTGGAGAAGCAGGGCCGAGCTCATAAGTTATGTACTCCTGTGGACCCCCACATATGGCCGAGCAAAAGCAGGACGACCAGCTTGAACATACATACAGCAGCTCTGTGAGGATACGAGATGTAGCCCTGAAGACCTGCCAGAGGCGATGAACGATAGGGAGAAGTGGCGAGAGAGGGTTCGGGATGTCTATGCTGGTGGCACGACATGATGATGATGATAATGCATGAATTATGAGATTCTTTTATTGTTAAATTTTTAGCGGGTAAATGAAAAATTAAAACTATGCTTTTTTTTTTCAAAAATTAACCAAGAAACTGTTCTTTAACTGTGCATTATTTGTAAAAAATAAAAATTTATTAGAGACCAAAAAAAAAACAACACTAAATATTTTAAACCTTTATAGGGTTGCATATTATTTTTATCATTTTAAATGTAAAGTAAAAAGAATAAAACCGAAAAAAAAAAGAAAAAAAATTCATAAGATAAAAAAGACAAAATTTTTCAACAACAAAAAGGAAACATTTTAAATTCTTAGTTAATTTCCCTTTTACCTCTTTGTATTTCACTTACAGATGTTTCAAAGTTCATATATATATATATATAATCAAACCCTGTCCCTTGAGCAGGATGCGACACAATGTCAATTTTTCAGGAGAGTTTGATAGGTTTGAATTCAGATTTTCCTTCTCCTAGACGGGTTACTATACTACTGTTTGCTCATAACTGGAGGGAGAACAGTTGGAATTAGAGATTTCTCAATGTGCAATGCAAACAGCCTCGTCCAGGGTTTTGAATTTGGTTTACCGTATCCATTCTCCACGCCGATAATCATTATACAAGTACCTCGTATATATATATATATATATATATATATATATATATATAGTCATCCACAGACAGACTGTTTCGTTCTATCAGAACTCTTCAGTGTGGCTAGACACGCAGGACGCTCGAAGCCGGAATCGAAACCCGTCCAACTTTACGATAGACTAAGGCTTCAGACCACACGGCCACAAGCAGACTACGTTGGCTAAGGGAATTTTTAGGTATTTTATGTTTTTAGCAAACAGCAGCAGCAGCCTTTGTTCACATTTTTCATACCCTATCGGCTACCAGAGAGCTCAGTTCTTTCGAAGAGCCTTGCATTACGCTAACGGTGGCCGTCAATTCCTTCGCCAGAGAGCTCAACCCACACACATACATATATATGTGTGTGTGTGTGTGTGTGTGTTGAAGAAGTGCATTATTAACATTACCAACTCTAATGTCTCTTTTGTGTTCTTTCAAGCGAGTGTGAAATTTCCTAGACGTTTCACCAATATTAGGAACCTTCACACTATCTTGAAAGAACACAAAAGAGACATTAGAGTTAGTAACCTTAATAATGCACTTTAACACATTTCTCCATCAGATCATATATATATATATATATATATATATATATATATATATATGTATGTATGTATGTATATATATATATATATATATATATATATAACCTTGCTTCACTGTCCTAAATGTTAGGATCGATGTAAGATCGGGTTTTTCAAGTGGAGTCCTTCAAGCATGCAAATACACAATATAACTTAGCTTTCCAGCTGTATACCCCAGGCATCAAGCAACAATTTAACCTTAATTCTTTTAGATAAGTATTTAAGTGTTAGTTAAGTAAAGAAGCTGTTTGAGGTTAAGCTTTTGTTTTATAATTCACTCGTCAACCAAACAGACCAAGTGTATTTGATTGTCCACAAGGTCAAAATATGACACGAAGGTCGGTTTAATGTGAGGTGCCGCACAAGATGCGAAGTGTTAAAAACGAAAACTGATTAACTTCCGCCAGCATTCTCCTTCAAGAGTACTTTGCCTCCTTTAGGTAAGTCCAGCGGGTGCTACCTGGGTGAGGGAAGGCCCCTGAAGTTGTTTTTAATTCTCACCCCCTTGGTATTGGCGTATCAGATAAGCACAATCGTTTTAATATTTGTATTTACCAATCCCTCCGCACAGGCAAGATGTGACACAAAGTCAACTTTTAAGAGGACTCTGAATTCAGAGTTTTCCTTTTCCTAGAGTGGTTGCCTAAGCAAGGTTAAAGAATCCAGTCTGTTTTACTATTTACCCATAGCTGGAGGGGGAATAATTGAATCCATGCCTTTCCTAAGGGTATTAGTGCTATGTGAAATGCAATCAGCCTCGTCCAGGATTTGAACTCGTTTCACCATGTCCATTTATTCAGACGATAACCGTTACACCACGGGCACCTCCAATTGTTTTAGCATATATCTCCCAATCGATTAAAAATACTGGAGTCTCAGTTTCTCAGCACGTAAACCTACTATTCCCCAAAATTTTATTGAACTTCATTAATGTGGACTGAAAAATTTATAGGCTAAAGTTATATCTTCTGTTGATGACCTTTTTTTTTACCTGTGGGATCCAAGCACTGCAACACTGATGAAAGTGTATGAACCGAAAAGGGGACTACGTTGAAAAATAAACTTTATTTGGTCACATTCCATGACAGCATCTTGGTCAGTCTATGAACTTTTCAGCCGATCCTGGTAATTCTTTGTATATTCATGACCCTTCTCAAAACTTTGGTAATGTTTATTCAGTACAATCAGAATCTAAGAATACTGAGAATTGTGTGACCTTGATAATATGCTATGTACTGCCTTCGAGTATTCTCAAAATTTACCTTTCAAGGCGTTATTCTTATCTAGATAGTGACTGTATTACACACACACAAATATTATACACATATTATATAAACGGCCCATTGGCCTAGTGGTAGAGTCTTTGCCAATGGGCCAGGAGACTGGAGTTCAATCTCAAGTCGAGTCATACCAAAGACTCAAAAAATGGTTCTTGATATCTCCTTACTTAACACTCAGCATTACAAGGTATGTTTCAAGGGTAAAGTAGAGCAATCCAGGGAAAGGAGTAGCGCCCTCCCCTACACTTCAGAGTAGTAGCTATTGAAAAGGGAGCTTTCGGGTAGCCCTAAACTACAGTCACTAACTTTATATATATATATATAGATAGATAGATATATATATAAAAAAGAAAAACCTTTAAAAAAAATTTTAAAAATATATCACTGATATTTTTTGTGATAATATTCACTTCAGCAGACCCTTTATTTTTTTAAAAATAACATATTATACACAAATATTGTCATCCACAGACAGTTTCATTGTATCACAACATGAGAAGCTTCAAGCTGGGATCGAAACCTGCCCAACATCACCCTGATAACATAACCTCACAGCCATCAATGGTCTCAATGTAAGCAAGGGTATTTAACATATATGCACATATTTTTCCTTTTGTTTAAACATACGCTAACAGGTACTGGAGAACTCAAATCATTCAAAGAACTTTGCATTGTGCAAGTAGCAACCATTAATCCCTTTGCGAGAGTGCTCAACCCCATTATATAAATAAAAGAAGAAAATAGAAAAATAAAGTAATCCAAAAATTATGAATCTATTATGAAGCAAAGTCAACGTTAAAACGTTTCAGTTTAAGTAAACCTTCATCAGGATGTTAAGATGGCAAAACAAGTGTAAATAGAACAACAATGGATGTTTTAATAAAATACAACAACAGGGGAAAGAAAAATATATAGACAAAGAAAGATCATTACCAAAGACAAATTCAGGACAAATTAAATAAAAGAAAAATTTTGGCTTTGATATATATTTATTCAGCATATTCATACAGTCATGTTGTTAGATGTGCATACATTAAGTAGTATCCATTTGTTATTAATAATGAAAACTTAAGGATATTTACTTCGACTCCCTTCTTCACATCTTTATAGAGAATATGGGAGAAGGCGCGGGGGGGGGCAAAAATGGGCACACAGACATTTAATCATTTGCCTGAAGTTACTCTGCAAAAGTCAAGACAATCAGCTGTAAAAAATAATTCTTCAATATAAAAAAAAAAATCTTGAAAGAAAAGTGGAGATAAAATGGAATTTTATAATTTTTCTTTTTTAATGGATTGATTTGATTTTTTAGAAATTTCAAAAAAAAGACTAACAGGTAATTTTGAGCTAAATATATATATATATATATTAGTAGAGGTTTATGGTTCATATGAGCTCACTTGTTGAGTTAATGGGGGACCAAATGTTGCAGTATTATTAAATAGTAATCAATATCAATGAAAGAGCTTATATATATATATATATAAAAAATGGGAAGAAGGTAAAAAAAATAAATTGAAACTAAAAATGATTTAAAAGTGTGTTAATTTAGAAAGTATATATATATATGGTTGTCAAATTTGGATTTCTTTTTCCTACGTTTGGAATAAAATTAAAAAATATTCCAAAACCTGAAATCTATTTTTTTTCTTCTATTTCTGTTCAGTAATTGAATAAGCAAAAGTTAATTATTTAACTAAAAAGCGCCCATCTTCTCTCTCCAAGTAACATGTAAGAGATTATACTTCGATTCATGTTATACCAGCAAAAAGGGATGATCCTTGTCTTGAGCAACTTTATTATTTGTTCCCTATTCTTTGAATAGGTCATTTGTTCCCTATTCTTTGAATCACTAGGCTACAGGCATTCTGTTTGCCTACTAACTGCCAAATTCTTTTTTAAAGATAAGAAAAAAAAGGGGAGGTCTAAAATTGATACTAACATAGAGTGATAAAGATAATTTCTGACGATGAGTATACATCTGAATTGTATTTTTGTCTCGTGCTGTAGTTTTTTTTTTTGTTTTTTTTCCCAAACACAAAGCTACATAAAAAATCTCTGGAAAATATACCATTCTTTTGTTTTTTTGGGATAGGGGTATTCTTTTTTTTTTTTTTTTTTTTCTGTTTTCTCGAAAATTTCCAGAGACCTGCAGAACGAAAAATTTGAATGTAAGGGAAAAAAGTAAATAAAAATCTCAGAGAAAAAAAAAAAAAAAAAAAAAGAGAATCTTAAGATTTCACAGCACTTTAAAGACAGTTTGAAAAAAAAAATTTAGAAAAAAGGCAGAACATAAAGAAAGACAGATATCTGCAAATGCACCATATAAAGTCGCATATCATGTGATACAAATTTTATGTGTCCACATATAGTCCCGTATCATGTGATACAAACTGCATGTCCACATATAGTCACATATCATGTGATACAAACTGCATGTCCATATATAGTCACATATCATGTGATACAAACTGCATGTCCACATATAGTCACATATCATGTGATACAAACTGCATGTCCATATATAGTCACATGTGATACAAACTGCATGTCCATATATAGTCACATATCATGTGATACAAACTGCATGTCCATATATAGTCATATCATGTGATACAAACTGCATGTCCATATATAGTCACATATCATGGGATACAAATTTTGTCTCTCCATAGTCACATATCATGATATAAACTGTGTGTAAAAATAGTTGAACAAAGCTAGAACTTGTTTGTATTCTCATGTATGGTGCAATGCCCTTAAGTGAGGCTAAAATTAAGGTTTAGAAATTCACAAAATACACAGGTATATATATACACTAGAATTATAAGTAATAAGAAAGGAGGATACCTAGATCTGATAGTTTAAGCATATTCTCCAATCATTATCTGGTGACACCTCACCTGGATGTAAGGGTTAAAAAGCAAGGCTGAAAAGACAATGATTCTCACTAAGTGTCCTCTATTGGTAGCCTTGTGCCAAATTTATGCTACAATTTTTTTTTAAGGTATCTTGGGTAACAGATGATTCCCAGCCCCATCCAAAGTTTGTTGATTTGACTTAGTATGACTACAGTTTTGTAATGTGTGAAGAAGTAACAAGAGACAGAAGGATAGGAAAGCGAGAGAGAACTACAGAGGGAGAGAGAGCAAGCAAGGAAGTATCAAATGACAAAAAAAAAAAAAAAAAATAATGGTGGGCAACCTCCAGATCAATCTGATTATCAGTCTATTCATGCGTGTGTGTCTATAGTGGAGATTCTATAAAAGCAGTGGCAGTCACAGCTTACCCAAGCTGAGTTAGGGTTAAGGAATTTGATCTTTACTGAGTGCCAAACTAAGCAAAATTTAGTAAATAATATCATATAGTGACACACATAAAAATGTCCAAGTTACATATTAAACATTTGGGGGAAATTATATATCAAAAGTGCAATCTTGCGAAATATTCTTAGATTGTTATGAAATAAAACATCTAATCAATCGTATGTAACAACTATTACGAGACAGAGGTTTATGGCTATCTGTCCCATAATAGTTGATACATTCAGTGTATAAAATTCATAAGCAAATGTCGCTATTATGGGACAGAGATGATAGTTCATGACTATCTCTGATGATACTATCCCTATAATGAAACGTCAATCAGATTTTCTATTTCTTCTTTGTTTTTTATTGACAGTGTTCAAGATGTTGTTAATTAAAAAAATTATGTAAAATATTGCTCGTAAAAAAATTCATAATAGAATACCTAATATTTTCGGATTCTTTAACAGATGATACAATTTAACAAAAATGGTTGTTTTATTTATTTATTTATTTTTTTTTTTTTTTTAATCTGACTTGAAAAATAAAGAAAACAAATAAAAATCATTGTCATCTCTCAATTGCAACATGAGAGATGTTCGTTAACACTTTGATTATTAATCTTCAAGCCATGGATAAAATATATGTCCTAAAGCAGAACAAACATGTATAGTGCTAGATGGAACCACCATATGGCAATCCCATACAAAGTCTGGTGGTATCATGAGATACTGCTGGAGCACTCTCGGCAAGTGGTAATGATGCCCCGAAACCATACCTGAACCCAGAGTCATCATCTGATGAAGGCTTTGTTGGAAGCAATGCTGCTACACAAACATCAGTTATTGTTTGAACCTATATAAGCATACCTGAATAAAGTTTATTACAAGGTCAAGCACTAAATCTTGATGAAGAAAAAAAATCAATTTAAGATCTCCAAAGATATAATTTAGCTATTAAAACTTATATAGCAGATTTAGAGTAAAGTTACAATGAAAGAAGTAGTTCACTTTCATATTACTGATGTTAAGCAGCAATGAGTTTGTTCATTACTTAGATGGGTAACCATTTAGCCAGACTTAGTCAAGTTTAGACATTGATAACAATAATACAACTTATTAGTACATTTCAGTGTCTAAATGGTCCAAGATATAAAGTAAAGAATTTGATATGAAAACAATATTTTATGGTTTGGTTTCTTTGTTTAATGGCATATCAACTCTTTTTAGGTTATTTAATGCCAAATCCATTCTTCTAGAAGAACAGTAGTGGTACTATTTAACCCATAGCTGGGAGGATAAGGGGCCTCATACCTTTCCCAAGGGTATTTGACCGAAAGTGAACGCAATAGCGCGACTGGAGTACGAACTCGCGTACTACGATTCCGCAGTCCAACGCTTTAACCATTACACCACAAGGACACCCCAATATTTTATGGTTTTATTCTTTATCGTAAAATAGTTTATGTAATATGCAGAGGTGGAGGATTAATCTTTTTTATTTTAAATTTAGTTTTAACTTTTTGTTTAAAAAGATGGGGATTGAAGTTTCCAGAATTCCTACGAGCATTACATATATAAGAAGAATATATCTCAAATTTTTTGAAAATTTATAATGGAAGAGAGATTTTTTTTTTTTTTTAAGTTCTTATATTTTAATTCCCTGCTAGTTAAATTTGGGTTTTAATTTTTTTTTTTTCTAAGGACAGGGAGTGAAGTTCAACCAAGCTTCAAAAGCATTGCACTTATGGGAGGAGAGAGATCTCAAACTTTTTAAAAATCTATAAGAGAATTAGGGTCGGAGGGGGGGATAGGAAAAAAAAAGAAAATTCAAGCAATTATGATAAGATATGGTCCCCCAGAAACTCAGCAGGTGGATCTGTTGCCAAAAGCAGGTAAAGGTGTATCTACCCCCTTGAAAATCACCATCTGTTCTATTGAATGTGATGTGAACTAAATTGTGTTTAAATTCTTACAACATAAACCATTTATAGACATGACCCCTTCCCCACTGCCACCCAACTGGATGGATGCCACCACCCCCAGCCCCTGATGGAAGGATACCAGTCTGTCAGCTGACAAGGAGATTAAAAGACATCTTTAAACATTTTTCAAGATTTGACATTTACATACAGCAACTGAAATTTAAGTTTCCCTGTTTTAGTGAATTCACAAGAAGCAAAGCTGGCTAACACTTAAAACATTCTCAAAGATAAAAGATGGACAGAAGAAGAAAAAAAATCTGGAGGACAAAGTAGGAGGGGTAGCAGGATCAAATGAGATGAGAGGTAGCATGGTATAGTTTTTCCTTCAACTGACACCTCATTAGGTATATATTATATGGTTGTGTAATAAAAAAAAAACAAACAAAAAAAACAAACAATTTAAACCCTCACAGTAGGGCTTATTTTTGGGGCAGGGTTACTATTTTACCAGATGGGTAGATGGTAACAAGCCAAGGGAAAAAACTCAAGACTTTTAGAGAAGAAAATAAATGTATTTGCACACATTATATATAAATATATATAAAGCACATGTGTGTGTATTGAGGCAGCAGATTTTTTTAGACATATTTTATCAAAGGTGACAGACAAGGATTTAGTGGGTTTTTTAAATTTTTTTTATTGACTTTTTCCTGTAGGTGAGTAAGATGTCACAACGGTGGATGAAGGTAATTTTTAAATTGTCCAAGGTCTCTAATGTTATCATCAGGGTACATGTATCAACGATGATTCAAAGATGTACTGTGATGATAACGTTAAAGATTTTGGACTTTTCTTAAACTACCCTCAGCCACAATTGCAACATCCCACTAAACCAACAAAAAAAAAGGCCAATAACACCAAATCTTTGTCTATTACTATATATATATAGAAAGTCATTAACTTACAATCAATTCAACTTATGATGATTAACACTGATGATGATAAAAAAAGGCCAATAAAAACTCAACAACAAATCTGTTATATATATATATATATATATATATATATATATATATATTAA
The DNA here is from genome assembly GCA_963585895.1 of Sepioteuthis lessoniana. Classification (NCBI taxonomy): domain Eukaryota; kingdom Metazoa; phylum Mollusca; class Cephalopoda; order Myopsida; family Loliginidae; genus Sepioteuthis; species Sepioteuthis lessoniana. The sequence continues at coordinate 42,363,871 of OY757944.1, read as the reverse complement.
AAGAGAGGTCATTAACTTACAACCTATTCAAACTTATGATGACACAACCAAAAGGCACAACAGAAAAAAAAATCTAGATAAAAAAATTTCATACAGCATAAAAACTGACTACTGGTCCCAGAACAAACAAATACAAAGACATAAAAATTATGTCTGGTTTTAGAGCGTTTAAGGATCTTCTGAGTTAGTTGCTTAGAGGTGGTGTCACAGGTTTTAAGCTGAAACCATTCTTTATTCATCATTCTCAAAACCCTCCACTGGTGCTGCCATTTTAATCCTAAAGCTCTTGAGAACTCAGGTAATGCTTGAAGACTGGTTCCTGAACTGTTCGATTCCAGAGGTTCATGGGCTGTAAATGGTATATATTGCCATCTGACTTAAAACTGATTCAACTTATAACTGGTTGGTAAGAACTTAACCAGAACTAAATCTATAGTTTGGGTTTTTATGTGATTTCTGATGGCTAATTAGTCCTGCCTAAGAAAGACAAATTCTCTCATCTGATAAATGACACTATATATATATATATATATATATATATATATATATATAAATAAAAATGACATAAAATGAATAAATCATATATATAAGTGCGTATGTAGAGGCAGTATGTGTCTATGTGTGTGTGTGTGTGTGTGTGTGTGTGTGTTTGTTTTTTTTTATGGCTTACTAGTCCTGCCTTAGAAAGATAAATTCTAATTCTCACCTGGTAAATGACATAAAATGAATATATATATATAAATATATATGTATGTGTGTGTGTGTGTGTGTAGAGGCAAAATGTGTCTATATCAGTGGGTGCATGAGTGTGTGTATATATATATATATATATATATAAAGATATGCGAGTTTATAGAAGCAGTAAATCTCTCTAATTGAAAAATGAGAATTTGTAACAATTGTAAGATACCAGATATAATCTAATTTTTTCAGGTAGTGTGTGTGTGTGTGTGTGTGTATATATATATATATATATATATATATATATCTGAACTGATAAGATATTTGTCGCTGCCTCCCACCAGACAGGACTTGACACAAGGTCATATCTGAACTGATAAGACTGAGAATAACAAATACTCATTAGATTTTTAATATTTTTAAGAGCTTAACAACCAAAAAGATTTTCACAGCAATTTTTCTTAAAAAGGCATTTCTGCAATTTGTTATCTTTCATGAACTAAACCTTTTACCTTGTATTATGTCATTACCCTTTGAAGCAAACATAATTCAAAAAACAAACATATATATATATATATTTTTCATTTACATTTTTCCAAATACACAAGAAATCCTTATTTGAATGCTTTGCCATGGAGAAATGTTTAGCAAGTAACTGTAACAAAGTCAAGCCTCATTGATTACCAAATATTTATGCAGTTTGAAATTAAACTTTGTAATCAATGTAGCAAAATCATTAAAAAGCTCATTTCAAAGACCAATTAACTTGAATGGTGAATTCAATTCCCACTGGGTGCTCAATTGCAAAGACCTTGTAGCAGACTAAATTAAGTGACAAACTAGATAAGAAAGCTTGGGCATGTGGTGTAGAAGTTAGTTAGGCTAGCAGACCATTGTTAGTGAATATGAGATTCATTTGGGGGCCCCATACTCTTGGCTTTGTGCCAGACAAGACTCAGTTTAGTGTATGGCAAGTATATGGAAAATCATTACACAATAAAATGAATTGGAATTCAAAATGGTAGGGACATAAAAGTCAAATATTCTTTTGCTTTATATTCATTGTAGGTCATTAAAGCAATAAATAAACAGAGAGGATTGGAAACATCCCAACTCTTTTTGTTCAACCTAAATAAATATGAAAGTGTAAATAAAATCAAACCAATCATTTACAAACCAACTCTTATTCAGGCAAAAATTGCTTGTTGATCACCGACAATTTTTAGTTGTTCTTTAACAACTAAAAATTGTCAGTGATCAACAAGCAAGTATCAAGAATTTTTCTTTAAACAACCATCTTCTCAACTAAAACTTTGGATATACGATATAGGTAGCTTACCTTTATTGTGGCACAAGGCCAGAAGTATGGGGCATTCAGAAAGGATCAAGCTCACTAACAACAATCTTTTAATCCAGCTTGCTAACCACTAACAGTTTGGTTCGGTTTTATGGCATATCAACTTTTGTAGGTTATTTAATACCAAATCTTCTTTATACATATATATATTAAATATGTAAGATTTGGTTTGGTTGGGTTTTATGGCATATCAACCATTGTAGGTTATTTAATGCCAAATCCTCTTTATACATATATATTAAATATACATGATTTGGTTTGGTTGGGTTGGGTTTTATGGGATATCAACCATATTAGGTTATTTAATGCCAAATCCTTTTAATACATATATTTTAAATATATGATTTTTCAACATATTTTAATTCAATTTAACATGTCAACAAAGTTAAATGGCTAACCATTACACCACGAGCTGCCCATATATGATATAAGTAATAGGGCGGAAAAGTTCTAACATCTAAATAGATTTGGTTTCTTTATTCTAATGGCATATAAACCTTTGTGGGTTAATTAATGCCAAGGCCATCCTTGTGAAAAAGCAGTAGTACAATTTAACCCACAGTTAGGGGGAATAAGGGAGTTTATGCTTGGAATTCCAAGTCCAACAGATTTGCCATGGTAACATATACTCCTCACCCCCAGATCTAATTAGATATATGAGGGCATTGAAAAGTTCTCAAGCTTGACCTGCAGTTAAACTTATTTGGCACACATTGCTTCTTAAGTTTTTTTCCCATCCTTTAAAAAAGTAGGGACTAATATTTTTCACACCTGTAACTATTTCAGCATGTCAACACCTGTACTATTTTCTTAACTAAAAGGTTATTAAATATCATAACTACCAAATCCTGACTGAAACTGATTTTACTGATCAAGAGTCTGTGGCAAGGAAATCTCCAAGAATTATCTTCTTAGAAATTACCAGTATTATTCCTAATTTATAGTATCATGTTTCAAATGTTCTGGCCAGCAATTATAAATATTCACTGAACACAACCAACACAAGCAGGTTGCAATAAGGTCAATTATTATAAGGGATATTATATATCATTATCATCATATTTTTATTTAATTCATAGAGAAACAGAACTCACCAATAGCAACAGAAAAAAAACAGGTTCAAGTTCTAAGTTTCTGAAACTTAAATAAGGAAATATACGGGGAGATGTTTCTCACAATTCTTTGGTAAAGTAACCAAGAAAAAAAGAATGACTTAAAGGTCTTAAAAAGATAAGTAAATTTTTCATCATACATATGAAAGCATGTGCGATACCCTTCTCTCCTTAGCCACCAAGCAGGGGAGAGGAAGACTTCAAGATCTTAGAAAGATAAGCAAATATCAATGCTGGCATATGTTACAAGTTTAGAAATTGGGATCATTTTCATCAAACTGTATGAATTTCTAATGCCAATTTGCTTCAAGTAAAATAAAAAGCTTACATTATTTATACTGAATAGAGACAAACAACAAGAGAGTTTTGATAATTCATTGGGATAGTGTCATTATTATAATCATAACATTTCAGTTGTTTGGTTTCTTTGTTTAATGGCATATCAACCGTTGTGAGTTATTTAATGCCAAAGCCATCCTTGTAAAAGAACCAAAGGAGTACTATTTAACCCACATCTGAAAGTCAATGTAATAGCGTGACTGGAGCTTGATCAGTCCAGCATGTTAGGACTACCTACCTCTCTCATAGGGGTAGTTTCTTCCCATTCAACTGTCCCATTGGACATAAAACTTAACGGAGAAATCTACTTGTTAAAGTGTAAAACAAAAAAATTATCTCCCATGCTTATTTTAATTCTTTAGGGAAAGCAACAACAAAGCAATCAAAATTCTTCATTATTTTTATTCAGAAATAAAATTCAATCCTGCTAGAAATTTTAAAAAATCTTTATTTTCTAATCTTACCAGTTATATTCTAAATGATGATTGTACACTATCAGCTTAGAAGAGCTCATCTCTCTATCAAGTATATTACTAAAATTCTTATGTTTGTATGTGTGTATAACACTGTACATCCCAGTGAGATTTTTATTAGATCAATTCATTTAAAATGATCTAGCTTAGTGAATAAAGCAATTTCCAGTTTAATTTTGATTTCAAATGATAATTTTAAGGAGCTTGCATTTCTGCTGAATAACATTTTTTAACCATCCAAATTCTTGATTAACTATAGAATGCTAATTAGAATCCTTCACTCCTTCCTAAATAGAAGAATCAATATCATTATGGACAAATTTTTGCAATGGGAACCCAAGGTGATCTAGTTGTCTTTAATATTTAATGTAAAAAAAACAGAATTTGATTATTAGCTTGCTTTTTTTTTCTATCTTCGTGGTGATTTTATTCACAGTAATGATTCTCAACTTAAAAGTTTTAATACTTGACTGAATATAATAAAATACAGTTTATATCGGCTATAAGAGCTTTTTATTTTGTAAACTGGGTAGAACTCGGCAGCTTTTTTTTAAACTTGTATCACATCATAGTAAGACTTTTTATTAGAGCAAAACTCTCGTGGATTAAAGCTATTTCCAGTCCAATTTACAACTGAATGATAATTTGAACATCACTTGATTATACAGAGTAACAGCAGTAAATGAAGAGAAAAGAAAACAGGTGAAAAAAAAAAAAAAAAAAAAGACATTTAAAAAATAATTAGAAAATATTTTTTCTTTTTCTTCATAATTTTTAAGTTATGCAAGAACAGAATAGCAAAAAAGTGAGGGTTGCGGTTGGAAGAGACAGTCTATAACAAATGTAGATAAATATAGATATATATTGCATTGGCAGATATAGCACGTGCATTTACATCTGACAAGAACTGGCGATAAATGCATCTGTGCTAATATTTTATATGTATAATCTACGCCGGCAAAAGATTGGGGGGGTGAAAGTCAGGAGAAAGACAATTAGTGGCTGATATTCACAAGTTTGTTGTGGATATTATGCAGCTGGTGGGGTTGAACATTGACTGGGATGACTTCATTTTTACAGCCAGGGGTTGGGATTAAGATCCGACCCAACAACAAACTATCCAGGCTTTTCTCTTTCAATACCTGTTCGGAGGGGTAAAAGAAAAAAAAGAAATTAGCAATATCAGGCAAAAAGTAAACAATGTTCAGCAAGTTTCAATAGTAAACAATGTTGTGCAAAGGCTCCTACATACCCCATACTCACGTGCACATGCGCACACAATTGGTAACCCCCCCCCCACTCAGGTTTCATTAGTATACAATGTTCAGCACATGTTTCAATAGTAAACATTGTTCTGTACAGGCTCCAATAGTAAACAATGTTAAGCACAGGCTCCTCTCTCTCTCTCTCTCTCTCTCTCTCTCTCTCTCTCTCTCTCCTCCCAAAAATTTGATAATCAATCAATCTCTCTCTCTCTCTCTCTCCCCCCACACACTTCAGGTTTCATTAGTAAACAATGTTCAGCACGTTTCAATAGTAAACATTGTTTTGGACAGGCTCCAATAGTAAACACTATTAAGCACAGGCTCCTATCCCCCACCACCACCACCCAAACAAATTTTATTAATTACCCCACTCCCTCCTTCAGGTTTCATTAGTAAACAATGTTCAGCAAATGTTTTAATAGTAAACATCATTTTGCACAGACTCCAATAGTAAACAATGTTACACACAGCCTCGTCAATCCCTCCTCCTCCTCCTCCTCCTCCTCCTCCTCCTCCTCCCTTTCATTTGTAAACAATGTTCAACATGTTTCAATAGTTAAACAATGTTTGGTACAGGTTTTCAATAGTAAATAAAAGCAAACAAATCATTTACAAACTAACCTTCAATAGGGCAAAAGGAGAAGAAAATTAAGTCAATAATCAACAAGGTTATCAATTTTTTAAATTAATTTTAAAATCTAGCAATAGTAGACTTTTCACCTGTTCAAATAAGCTCATTAGGATACAGTCTGTAGATAAAAATAATATGTAGTTATATGGCATCAAGTATTTTTATCATATAAGAATAATTTTCAAACAAATCTATTTGTCCCATAAATAGGCCCCTAACAGGTACTACTAATCAAGGTCAGAGTGGATCTGGGAGTAATGGCAATGAAGACGTACTCAACACTCCTCAGATCTCCATAACTAAAACCAGATGCAGTTTAGTGTCATACCCATGACACCCCTTTTAAGGAAGAGGGTCTTACCCCTCTGTAGGAAATACAAAGTATTCTAAACCCTTAGCAACAGGACAAAATCTGGATGTGAGAGAAAACATAGAACCAGGAATAGACATAATACTAGTATAAAGAAAAAAAAAGACATCTACAATAAATATGTTTAAATATTCAAATCTAGTATGGTAAAAAAACTGCTACAAAAGAAGTAAGCCGCTTACTCGAGCATATTCAGGAGTAGGGAATGCCGAAAAGTCAGTTCGAACTTGACCTCCAGTTCGGTTGGCAGCCAAGAAATTAGTCACCTGAACTTGAAGCTGAAAAGAGGAGAAAAAAAAAGAATGAATCTTTATAACAGTAGCTTGACTGAGGATTGAATCAAGTAAATATTTTTAGAATAACAGTAATATTTATTAACAGGTAGTTGGATATCAAAGTTTTCTTAAACAAAATAAAAAAAAAATATGATTCAGGATATAAAATAGTAAAATTATGTGAAGTGATTTTATGCGACAAAAGAAAATAATCATTAAGAAGACAAATATAATCTAGAATTTTTTAGGTGAAGCATCATCAATTATAATCAATTTTTGACTCATCATTATCATCATGTTGCGCCATCAGCATGGATATTCCTGACCCTCTCTCACCACCCTTCTCTATCATCCATTGCTTCCAGCAGGTCTTCAGGGCTACATCCCGTATCAGCACAGAGCTGCTGTATGTAGGTTCGAGCTGGTCGTTCTGCCTTTGCTCAACCATGTGAAGGGGTCCACAGGAGTACATCACTTATGAGTTCGTCCCTACTTCTCTAGCAGTGTTCCGCATGTCTAGTTTGTTTAATTTCTTTATTTCTTTTATTTTTACATCTAGAAGTCATAATCTTAAGTTGTGTGAATTTCTTAGATGAAGCATTGTCAATTATTATTAATTTTTGACTAGTATTTCTTTCATCTTATTTCTTTTGCTTTTACACCTCATTGTAAATTGTGTTAAGTTGTGTGAATTTCTTAGATGAAGCATTGTCAATTATTATTAATTTTTGACTAGTATTTCTTTCATCTTATTTCTTTTGCTTTTACACCTCATTGTAAGTTGTGTTAAGTTGTGTGAATTTCTTAGATGAAGCATTGTCAATTATTATTCATTTTTGACAAGTATTTCTTTGATCTTATTTCTCTTGCTTCTTTATACCTAGTAATAGTAGTGTTAAGTTGTATGAATTTCACAGACGAAGTAGTGTCAATTATTATTCCTTTTTTACTAGCATTTCTTTCATCTTATTTCTCTTGCTTTTACACCAATAGTAAGAGTGTTGTATGAATTTCTTAGATGAAGGATTGTCAATTATTATTCCTTTTTTACTAGCATTTCTTTCATCTTATTTCTCTTGCTTTTACACCAATAGTAAGAGTGTTGTATGAATTTCTTAGATGAAGGATTGTCAATTATTATTCCTTTTTTACTAGCATTTTTTTCATCTTATTTCTCTTGCTTTTACACCAATAGTAAGAGTGTTGTATGAATTTCTTAGATGAAGGATTGTCAATTATTAATTTTTTTACTAGCATTTCTTTTATCTTATTTCTCTTGCTTCTTTACACTTAGTAATAATAGTGTTAATTTGTATGACAATACCATACATTGTCAATTATTATTAATTTTTTATTTGTATTTCTTTCATCTTATTTCTTTTGCTTTTACACCTCGTAGTAATAGTGTTAAGTTGTGTGAATTTCTTAGATGAAGCATTGTCAATTATTATTCATTTTTCACAAGTATTTCCTTCATCTTATTTCTCTTGCTTTTACACATAGTAGTAATGGTTGTAAGTTATCTGATCAAGACATTTTTTTAAATTCAGAATATGAGAAAATTTTACATGAGACTGTTACCAAATGAGGTTTGTTTTTTTTTAATGTAAAATTCATGAATGAATGAATGAGAAAAAGAGAAGAAAAGTTCTGAGATCAAAGTTAAAAAATACTGTAAAACAATATAAAAGAGGGGGGGGGAGAAAAGAACTTACTTCTTGAGTATTTTTCTCAAGTTTTACCAATTTGGCAACTTGTCTGACAAGCTGAGTATTAGGACTGGCTGTCTGGGTGACAGGTTTTTCACCTGAAAATAAGAAAAAGAACATGATAAACAATCAGAAGAGAAAAGAAAATATATATGAGTAAACAACAAGTTGAGAGAGAAGAGTAAAAAACTTGTAACCAGGAGTGATTTATTTTAAGGGCATGTCAACCTGTCTGGGGTTATTCTATGCATACAGGATAAGGAATTCCATACATTATACATTTATATTCACATTTTTTGAGTAATTGTTAGAGCTTTTTGATAAAAAGTATTCCTATCTAATACAAATAATTTGCACAAATTTATATAGTATCAAGTATTCCAATCTAGTACAAATAATTTGCACACAGTTATATGATATCAAGTATTCTTATCTAATACAAATAATTTGCAAACAGATCTATTTGACCAATAGATGGGACCCTACCAAGTACTACCACCCAAGTCAGAGTGGAGCTGGGAGTAATACCAATGAAGGGGTACTCTAAACTCCTCAGAGCCCCAGAACTGGAGTCTCACAATAGGATGTTAAGTATCATACCCAAGACCCCCCCCTCCGCTGCAGAAGATACAGCCATTATATTCTAAGACATACCGACAAGGGGGCTCTGTAACTAAAGTGAATTTTTATAATCATAATAGAAGAGACGAAGACAAGTATATGTGCCATGACTCAAAACAATGGTGAATATTAGAAATTTTTTAACTTTTTAATATTCACTACCGTATTGATTCATAATCAGAGTCCAGCTGTAAACCAATCGGACCCCACACTAAAGTGTTGGTTGGTTGGTTGTTTTGTTTTACAGTGTATCAACCTTTTTCAGGTCATTTAATGCCAAATTAAATTTCAAACAATTTAGTTTAGTATATGTATAGTTCTTGTTTACAAACAGTTAAATGTCAAAACAGTTCAATTTCAAACAATTCAGTTAGCAGAAGCATGCAGTTTCATTCTATTTGACCCATAGATAGGACCCTATCAGGTACTGCCACTCCAGGCTAGAGTGAACCTGGGAGCAATGGCAGTAAAGGGGTACTCTGCATTCCCCAAAGCTCCAGCATCACTATCAGATTGTTTAGTATCATATCTAAGATACTCATTGGAGGTGGGGGATCTTACTCTTCTGCAGACAAGCAGTCAGTGTATCCTACAGCCCCAGCCGACTGGGTAACACTAGAGTCTAATCAACTCATCTCATCAAGTAATAGTAATTTACTAAGCTTTTTGCTTAGATATGGCTCAAGGCCATATGAATGGAGCACCCAAAGAGACTAAGTCATTCATGAAGATTTGCTAGTCTAGCTTGCTAACCATTACAACACCCAAGGTGCCTTTTCAGCTCATCAAGTAGATACAATACAATACATTACAATATATATATATATATGTATGTTCCCATTTGGGACCTGCACTTCCTGTTCATGGCATTTATTGGAATAAAAACTGAGTGAAATGATAAATCCAAAATATTTTTCTTTCTCCTCAAGGCTAAAATATTTGTAAATTGTATTTTGGAATTTTCCTATTCATATGTAACAAAGAGATATACCAAATGTAAATTTTACCATTTTGCCAGATAATATTTATAATATTCATAATATAAACACGATATTACTAATGTAACAGCTAGAATAAGAAATGAAATCAGTGAACCAATATTAAATCCTGGATGAGGCTGTTTACATTTCTCTTTATGCTAATGCTCTTGGGAAAGGCAAGCATGAAACCATCTATAAGTATCTATAAGTAAATAGTAGGGCAGACTGAGCTCTTAAGCCTTAGTTAAGCAATCAGTCTACAAGAAGGACAATTCTGACTTCAAACCAGTTTTACTCTGTTTGCTAGTGGTAGAGAGGTTGGGTAAATACATACTAACAATTTTTTGAGTAAAAATCTTAAATAAATACTCTATCTAGGTCAGCACAACATGTCCTGTGAGGCACACCAACCTTCAAGAGCTTTCAAAATAATAAAATTTCTATAAAATAAATTCATCAATTGAGCAAAAGATTAAATTTTAGTGTTGTAGTGCCCTCCCCCTACACCTCTGTAGTAGCTATTGAAAAGGGAGCTTTCTGGTCACCCTTGACGAAGGTCGCCAACTTTACTTTATCAAGGGTAAAGTGGAGCAATCCAAGGCCCTCCTCAACACCTTGGTGTAGTAGCTATTGAAAAGGAAGCCTTCTGGTCACCCTCGACTAAGGTCGCCAACTTTTTACATGACTAATTAATCATTGTTTAAAGCATGGGTTCCAGCTAGATCAACAAAGTTAAGCAACAGTGACCCTGTTCAGGATTTAAATGGGTGACTACTTAGTAACATCAGATACTGTAAGCAACCTTTAGCCTGTGTGCCAAACTAAGCAAATTTTTGAAAATAACAAGTTAAGCAATGCTGATCCTGGTCACTAACTTTTTATTCACTAAGCTTTGCTTAATCCAAGTTTGCTTACAGTACCTGCTGTTACTAAGTGTTCACCTGTCTAAGCAATGATGAACCTGGTGACTACTTAGTAAAAGGTACCCTAAGAAACCTGTGGGTCATGAACCAGACTAAACAAAGTTTAATAAGAACCACTGTTGCACAGAATTAACTCCCTTTGGTTGTTAAAAAACAAAAAAGTTTTTGATTGTGGGGGCCAGATCTTTAAGGTTATAAACTGTAGATTCTTTGGAATGAACATCAAATATATATTTGTAGCAAGAATCTTTGATGTTTATTTCACCAATTTAATTGCCAAGGGATTTTTTAATCCACCAAATATTGGGGTAGGGCACAGACAAAAAAAAATAACAAAAAAAAAAAATGTACATACCAGGTTTTCTGTTGCTGATGTCTATAACAACTGGACATGAACTGAGGAGGTTAGCCTCCTGGGGGTTAAAAAAAAGATTAAAAAATCAAGTGGCATTCTTTCAAATAGAAAGAAATAAAGAAACACAAAAAAAAATTTTCCTGGCAAAAATTTGTGTCAACTGTTATAAATTTGGTTATATCAAAGAAAAAAAATAAAGCCTTAAAAAAAAAAAAATAAATAAATAAAAATAAAATAAAAATCTTAGATTATATTGTTTTAAGTATGATCAACCAATTTTTGGATTAAATGATGATCCACCCATTTTTTTTGTATAAACTATGATCAACCCATTTTTTTGTTCAGACTTCAATCTACTCATTTTTTTTTGTTTAAACTTCAATCTACTCATTTTTTTTTGTTTAAACTTCAATCTACTCACTTTTTTTTGTTTAAACTTCAATCTACTCACTTTTTTTTGTTTAAACTTCAATCTACTCACTTTTTTTTGTTTAAACTTCAATCTACTCATTTTTTTTTTTTGTTAAACTTCAATCTACTCATTTTTTTTTGTTTAAACTTCAATCTACTCATTTTTTTTTGTTTAAACTTCAATCTACTCACTTTTTTTTGTTTAAACTTCAATCTACTCACTTTTTTTTGTTTAAACTTCAATCTACTCACTTTTTTTTGTTTAAACTTCAACCTACTCATTTTTTTTTGTTTAAACTTCAATCTACTCATTTTTTTTTTTTGTTAAACTTCAATCTACTCATTTTTTTTTGTTTAAACTTCAATCTACTCATTTTTTTTTGTTTAAACTTCAATCTACTCATTTTTTTTTGTTTAGACTTCAATCTACCAATTTTTTGGTTTAAACTATTATTAGACTTAGTGTGTTTTTATTGTCTTTACTTAATCTTTGAACAAAAACCAAGGAAAAAAGCCTGAACTTGCGTTGGGTGACATGAAGATACTTACATTCATTAGCTGTGTAGCTCTGTTAGCCAAGTTGTTCAGTTCTGTCTTTCCAGGGACATCATCAGGAAGTTCTCCTATCTTGACCAGTCCAGTCTTACTGGTGAGACCGGTAGGTTTCTTGGGCACAAAAAGAGGGGGTAATTTGGCCATTTGATCCTGAGCAAGAAAACACACACACATATCAATTTACAAGAGACAACATCATCATTATTAGAAACAAGAATTAACTTGTATCTTCATATTCAATATCTTTCTTTTGATTTCTTTGTTCAATGGCATATCAACCTTCATGGATCATTTAATGCCAAAAGCCATCTTTTTAGAAAAACAGTAGTGTTACTATCTAACCTATAACTGAGGTGATAAGTGAGATTCATACCTTTGCCAAGGGTATTAGTTCAAAAGTGAATGTAATTGTACAAGTGGAATTCAAACTCACTTAAAATATCAAAGTCCAGTACATTATTCCTGATACCATGGGGACCACCCACCTTATCTCTTGGTAGTTTATCACATTGTATTTGATATTTAAGATTTATGACTGTTCAACACTAACAAATAGATAAATAGGTGCCCGTGGGGTAATGGTTATCGTCGCAGAAAATGGACACGGCGACACGAGTTCAAATCCTGGACGCGTGATTGCATTTCACATAGCACTAATACCCTTGGGAAAGGTATGAATCCAATTCTCCCTCCAGCTATGGGTAAATAGTAGGGCGGACTAGGTTCTTCAGCCTTGGTGAGCCAACTAGTCTAGGAGAAGGAAAACTCTGTTAAACTCCGCTTAAAAAAAATTGACCTTGTGTTATATCCTGCCCAAGCAGAGGGTTTGGTAAATATAAATAGATAAAATAGTTTTTCCTAAAACTATATACATGTTAAAACTCCACAATATTAAATATTAGGAATTACTCTGGTTTAAATTTTGCTCAATATAAATAACAGAGTGAACCTGGAAGTCATGGCAATGAAGATATTCTACAGTCCCCACAGTTCCAGAACTAGAGCTTAACCATCAGATGAAATTTAGGATACACCCACTTTTTGGGGGCAAAGGTGGGAGGGGGGTCTTCAGTCAATATGTTATAAACCTTGTCGACAGAGCAATTTAGCCTTAAACACTTCTTAGGTGTGGGGTATGGAATTTAACTCCAAGCAAGGGGTGCAGCCAGGATGATTTAGACATGCAGACAGGGTGATTTAGCCTTTGGGAAGGGGTGCTTAAAACCCCCTGAAGGAAATGTAGTCAGTATATTCTAGACCCTGTCAACAGAGCAATTTAGCCTTAAACACTTCTTAGGTGTGGGGTATGAAGCTTAACTCCAAGCAAGGAGTGCAGTCAGAATGATTTAGCCTTTGGGAGGGGGTGCTTAAAACCCTCTGCAGGAGATGCAGTCAGTATATTCTATATCAGGCCAACAGGACAGTGAGCCTATATTTTTCAGATTCAATTTAAATTGAGTTTTTCGTTCCATCATTTCATTTTTTTGCGTTTTTTATATTGGGAAAATCCCAATATTCCATCCAAATCCAACACACCTTTTGGCCCAATCAGCTGGGGCAGCAGAATACACTGACTGCATCTCTGCAGAGGGGTAAGATACCCCCCCATAAGTGTCCTGGATATGACACTAAACAATCTGATGGTGAGGCTCCAGTAATGCTGATGCTTTTTATTGCCATCACCCCTAAGTCTACTCTGGCCTGCAGTGGAGGCACCTGATAGGGTCCTATCTATGGGTCATATTAAATGAAACTGTGAACTAATGCTAAATATAAACTGCGTGCTTATGCTAAACTGAGTTGTTTGAAATAGAATTGTTTATATGTATAATCCAGGTCATTGGCCTAATGAGTGGAGTGGAGTAGAGTTCGCCAATGGTCAGGGAGACTGGAGTTCAATCCCAGGTCGAGTCATACCAAAGACTCCAAAAATGGTACTTGATGCCACCCTGCTTAACACTCAGCATTATAAGGTGAAGGATCAAGGGTGAAGTGGAGCAATCCAAGGAATGGAGTATCATCCTCCCGTACACCTCAATATAGTAGCTATTGAAAAGGGAGCCTTTGGGTTACCCTCAACAAAGGTCACCAACTTGTATGTATAAAATTGGATATGGCATTAAATAACCTACGATTGATGCGCTATAAAACCAAATTAAACCAACACATCTTAAAGCTTCTTTGTTGCAAAGGGACAATTACAAGTAGAATACTCACCCGAAGTCTGCCACCTTTTAGTCGGATATTCTCTCTTATCACATGATTTAAAGCTTCCTTCAGACTAGAAATCTATAAAGAAAAGATCAAATATTAAAAAAGAAAATTTAAGAAAAAAAGGCAAATGACAATTTCTTATATCTTAACCTTTTGAACCTATACATCATCATGTCGTGGCGCCAGCACGAATATCCCTGACCCTCTCTCGCCACTCCTCCCTATCGTTCATCGCTTCTAGCAGGTCTTCAGGGCTACATCCCGTATCCTCACATAGCTGCTGTATGTATGTTCGAGCTGGCCGGCCTGCTTTTGTTCGGCCATATGAGGGGGTCCATAGGATTACATCACTTATGAGCTCGTCCCTGCTTCTCCAGCAGTGTTCTGCATGTCTGGTCCGTCTAACTTGGATAGTTTGTGATGGGAGGTAAGTGGCCGTATAGTTGGTGCTTTGTGGGATGTTGTTCAATGACTTGTTCAATACTGCTCGCAGCATTCTTGTGTAATTGCCGTTTATCTTTTTCTCCAGCCGTTTAGTTAGCGTCCAAGTAGTGCATCCATATAGCAGTATCGATATGACCGCTGCTTGGAAGAAACTGTGTTTCATTTTATCGGTCAGGTCTGACTTCCATATGATTGATAGCTGTTAAATCATAGATTACAACATCTCATAAGTAATCACAATGTAGCAGAAACAGAGATTTAAGATGCCTGGGTATATGTATTAATAGATAGCGCCAAAAATATTGGCTATAAATGTTAATAAACTGTATCAAGGATGAAATAGGATTCAAGATATAGAAGTACATTGAAAAATAGTTTTGCTATAAAAGTGAATGCACCAAAAATGTTAACCCTAGCAGTTTAGGAAAAAAAACAACAAGTCGAAAAAGATCATGACGGGAAAAAAACTTACCTGCTTTTTAAGTATTGGTGATTCTTGTATACTGCTAGGTGTAAATGTTCCAACAGGGCTGGTGGGGGTTGTACCTAGGTAGAAAAATCAGAGTTTAACACACTTCTCTTTGCAAGAAATAAGGGTACTCTAGCTAAATATTCATAAAAGGACAAGTTACACGTTTATAAAAAAAATTTGATTCATTAAAAGAAAAAAAAAAGATCACCAGTAAAAATACGAGTAACATCAATATGAACAAATTCTATCAACTGAATTAGAAAATTATGAATTTAGAAGTTAATAACTATTTACTTTAGGAAGTAATAAAAAAAGTAAATTTGGCAACCTTAGTCGAGGGCGGCCAGAAAGCTCTATTTTCAATAGCTACTACACCGAGGTGTAGGAGAGGGCACTACTCCTTTCCCGGAATTGCTCCATTTTACCCTTGATACGTACCTTATATTGCTGAGTGTTAAGCAAGGAGGTATCAAGTACCATTTTTAAAGTCTTTGGTATGACGCGACCTGGGATTGAACCCAGGTCTCCTGGATCATTGGCGAACACTCTACCCATTAGGCCAATGAGCTGGTGGAAAGTATGTATTTACCCAATCTAACGCCTCTGCTATAGGCATGATGTGACACACAGAGTCAGTTTTTAAACGGAGTAGAACTGATTTGAATTTAAAGTTTTCCTTTTCCTAGACTGGTTGCCTAACCAAAGCTAAAGAACACAATCTGCTTACTATTTACCCATAACTGGAGGTAAAATAGATGAACTTATGCCTTTTCCATAGGTATTAGTGCAAAGTGAAATCCAAACAGCCTCATCTCTGATTTGAAACCAGATCGCCGATTCCATTTCCCATAATGATAACAGTAAGTGCATCTGATCTGTGTTTGGCTAAGGCTGATATCATCTAAACCAGATTTGTTTTATCATCATCATCATGTCATGCCATCAGCACAGTTATCTCTGACCCTCTCCCACCATCCTTCTCTATTGTTCATTGCTTCCGGCAGGTCTTCAAGGTCACATCCTGTCTCAGCACAGAGCTGTTATATGTAGATTCTAGCTGGTCGTCCTGCCTTTGCTTGTCCATGTGAAGGGGTTCACAGGAGTACGTCACTTATGAATTCGTCTCTACTTCTCCAGCAGTGTCCCACATGTCTGGTTCATCAAACTTGGATTGTTTTCATGATGGGTGGTAAGTGGCTGTACAGTTGCTGCTTTGTGGGGTGCTGCCTCCAGGACTTGTTCAGTATTGCTTGCAGCATTCTTGTATAGTTGCCATCAAGCCTTTTCTCCATACATTTAGTTAGCATCCATGTAATGCATCCATACAGCAATATCAACATGACCACTGCTTGTTTTATAATATTCTTTTTATTCTGTGCATATTTCATGTTGTCATTTGCTAAAAATAAAATGTGATATTAAAAATCCTCCTGACCAGCCAAAGAACAGAAGTGCATACCTTCTCTCTAGTAGAAGGGCCTGAACTTCGCTTGTGAAATCAGCAGTAGTTTTCACCATGTCACAACTTCAACAGAGATGCTTTATTAAATAAGTAAAGTAAAGTTGGCGACCATAGTCGAGGGTAACCCGAAGGCTCCCTTTTCGATAGCTACTACACCAAGGTGTAGGGGAGGGCGCTACTCCTTCCCTGGATTGCTCTACTTTGCCCTTGATCCGTACCTGATAATGCTGAGTGTTAAGCAAGGAGGCATCAATACCATTTTTTGAGTCTTTGGTATGACGCGACCTGGGATTGAACCTAGGTCTCCCGGGCCATTGACGAACACTCTAACCCCTAGGCCAATGTCCGGTTTATTTATGCCGGACATTGGCCTAGGGGTTAGAGTGTTCGCCAATGGCCCGGGAGACCTAGGTTCAATCCCAGGTCGCGTCATACCAAAGACTCAAAAAATGGTACTTGATGCCTCCTTGCTTAACACTCAGCATTATAAGGTACGCATCAAGGGTAAAGTAGAGCAATCCAGAGAAGGAGTAGTGCCTTCCCCTACACATTGGTGTAGTAGCTATCGAAAAGGGAGCCTTCGGGTTACCCTCGACTATGGTCGCCAACTTTATTAAATAAGCAAACTATAAACTTACGTCCATGAACTCAGTCACATTTCATTTTTCCTTCTCCTAGAGTGATAACCTAACTGAGGCTAAAGAACCCAGTCTGCCTAATTATTAACTCATAACTCAGGAGAGAACATGGAACTAGATAAATAGTAGGGTAGACTGGTTTCTTTACCTTTGGTATGGCAACCAGTCTAAACTAAGCCAAATAAATGTTTATAAGTATGTATTTACTCAACCGTTTCGCTACGAGCAGGATACAACAGAAGGTCAGTTTTTAAGCACATTGATTTGGTCGTGTTTTAAGGCATATCAACCCTTGTGGGTTATTTAATGCCAGATTCTGTTTATACATATACATATTAAATATATATCATTTGTAAACATTTATAGGTAACACTATTTTTAAACAAGCCAAAGCTTATTTGTCTGCATACAAATGGTTTCAAGTATTGTTATTTAACTCTAATAATTCTATTTGATATTAATCATTTGTTTGCACATAGTTGTATGGTTTCAAGTATAGCAAAGGATTGAATAGTTCTATTTGACCCAGATAGGACCTTAATAGGTACTACCAACTCCAGGCCAAAGTGGACCTGGGAGTAATGGCAATGAAGAGGTACTGCACCTTGGTCAAAGCTCCAGAACTGGAGCCTCACTGTGAAAATTTCGTGTCATATCAAAGACACTCATTGGAGCAGGGGTTTGCAATCAGCATATTCTACAGCCCCAGTCAACTGGGCTCTTTTTCAACAAAGTAAAGCTGGTTTGAATTCGTTTTTCTTTTTCTAGATCAGTTACCATATCAAGACTAAAGAACTCGGTCATTCCTACTATTTACCCATAGCTGGAAGGAGAGAGATTAAGGGCTTTCCCCAGGGTATACATGAAATGAAATGCAGACAGCCTTGTCCAGGATTTGAACTCAGATCACTAATTCCATTTTATACAAATATAACTGTTAAGCTAAGTATGCCTCCGTAATTCCATGTGAAAAAAAAAATGGGTCAGCTCCCTTGGTACTTCCTTTAGGACACCTAAGATATCAGGGACTGACTTTGACCCAAGCATTTAAAGTAAAATGGGTAAGTGCAGCTCGAGTAAACAGCTGCCTTGAAAAAGAAAAAAAAAAGAAAAATCTGTTATTGGTTTGACTTATTTGATTAAATGATAGCACAAACTTATAAGCTTTACCGCCAGTATTATTTCGTGACAGGCCTTCCATCAGATGTTTTCGCGTTGCCGTCTTGTATTTCTTCTCTAACTCTGATCGGTCCTCTTGCAGGTGGTCAATGTCTTCCTGCATCATACGGACGTTCTCTTCATACATCCTGGAGGCAAAAAAGGGGAAACAAAATTTTTAAAAATGCACCACATTTGGATCCAAAGGACAACAAAGAGAATTATGAAACCAAAGAATATTCTGTTACCTGTACAACAGATATTTATACAATTATTGAATTGGTTAAATATTGATGGTACAGAAAACATGAAGATTTGGCATTAAAAACATTTCAGAGTCAGTGAGAGTTTCAGATCCAATACTGGTCACTGATTTATTAATCAAAATTTTAGATTTGGATAAAAATAATTATATAGAGATTAACACAGCAAATACAATACAAAAATATATATAGAAATGCATCAAAAATGATTTTGCTATAGAAGTGAATCAAAAATGGTTTTGCTAGAGAAGTGAATCAAAAATGATTTTTTTAAAATTTGGCTCTGATTATAATGAGCAACAGAGAAAACACAAACTGCAAAGTCAAAATGAAAGACAAAAATCACCAGTACTACATTATAAATTATTGCATACTTTTGTTCTTTCTTCAGTTGAGCCTGCAGATCCTCAACTTGTTGCTTCAGTTTGTTACCCTCATCGTCAAATTCTTTTGTGGCCGTTTCCAGTTTCTTCTCGGCCACCTTCACCTTCAGCTGTTGTTGGCTCAACGTCTCTTGCTAAAACATAAAACCACCATCTTAAATTTGTGTATCATATTTTTTACCAAGAAAATTTTAAAAAGCAAAAGGTCAATCCACAACCTTAAAGACATTATGAAACTCCATTGGTTTAATTAAAAGCATTAATCTTATGATTCAATATATCATACTACTTTTATATAATATATTATTATAATGACATAACTTAGTTAATGACATATAATACGGCTTTTTAATATCATTAATGTTTCGATTCAACAGTGTAGTAATTTACGAAGCTCTTTGCTTCGATTTAGCACAAGGCCAAATGAATGGGACACCCAATGAGACTCGAACTCACTCGTGTAGGTTTGCTAGTCAAGTTTGCTAACCATTACACCACCAGAGGTGCCCCTTCGATTCAACAGTGTATGAAAAAAACAATTAAGATTTATAAGAATCTTTCTTTTAGGCACATTCTGATTGGTTAAAAACCTTTAGCACTCTATAAGTCACTTAAAATGTCACTGCAGATAATTCTAATCACCAAATGAACAATAGCATGTTTGAATTCAATGGTTCTTATAATTTATTAAGCTTTGCTTGTTTACAGAACCTGCTGTTCCTAAGTAATGACCAGGCTTATAACTACCCTAACTTGTTATTTACTAAGCTTTGCTAAGTCTGGCAAACAGTATCTTTTGGTCATAAGTGGTCACCCATCTAAGTAGCGACTAGGCTTATAACTGCCTTAACTCATTATTTACTAAGCCTGGCAAACAGTATCTTTTGGTCATAAGTGGTCACCCATCTAAGTAGTGACTAGGCTCATCACTGCCTTAACTTGTTATTTACTAAGCTTTGCTAAGTCTGGCAAACAGTATCTTTTGGTCATAAGTGGTCACCCATCTAAGTAGTGACTAGGCTTATAACTGCCTTAACTCATTATTTACTAAGCCTGGCAAACAGTATCTTTTGGTCATAAGTGGTCACCCATCTAAGTAGTGACTAGGCTCATCACTGCCTTAACTTGTTATTTACTAAGCTTTGCTAAGTCTGGCAAACAGTATCTTTTGGTCATAAGTGGTCACCCATCTAAGTAGTGACTAGGCTTATAACTGCCTTAACTCATTATTTACTAAGCCTGGCAAACAGTATCTTTTGGTCATAAGTGGTCACCCATTTAAGTAGTGACTAGGTTTATAACTGCCTTAACTTGTTATTTACTAAGCTTTGCTAAGTCTGGCAAACAGTATCTTTTGGTCATAAGTGGTCACCCATCTAAGTAGTGACTAGGCTTATAACTGCCTTAACTCATTATTTACTAAGCCTGGCAAACAGTATCTTTTGGTCATAAGTGGTCACCCATCTAAGTAGTGACTAGGTTTATAACTGCCTTAACTTGTTATTTACTAAGCTTTGCTTAGTCTGGCAACCAGACCTCAGGTTGCTTACAATACTGTCTGTTCCTAAATGGTCACCCACTTAAAATACTGAACAGGCCCGTCATTGTTTAACGACTACTTTCTTTTCCTTTTCATGTTTACTAAGTTTTGCTTAGTCTGGCACACAAGCCTCTGGTTGCTTACAGTACTTGCTTTTATTAAGTCACCCATCTAAGTGCTGAACAGGCTCATCATTGCTTATGCTCAGTGATCTAGTAGGAATCCATACTTGACCATAAGTTTTTGTAGTTTCAGTGCAGAAAAAAATAACCTTAAGAAAAATCAAGCTGCTTTTAGAATTACAAAGATCACAAAATCTTGAAAAAAAAAAACAATACAATAGAAAGGGCGGTAATACAACATGTAATACAAGAGTGCTAAAAGTTAAACAATTTGACAAATTGGTTTTAATGGCATGTCCAAACATTTAGAGTTATTTTATGCCTTGAGGTTAGGGAATTGCATTCATTGTACATTTATATGTACAGTTTTTATGTAGTTATTCCTAAAGAGTTTTTTTGCGCAGAGTAATATATCAAGTATTTCTATCTAATACATGTTTGTAAGGTTTCAAGTATTTTTATCTAATACTAATAATATTGTTTCAAGTAATTACTTTCTATTTAATAATTTGATTATAGTCATTTGTTTGCACACAGGTATATGGTTTCATTGTGAGTGTGTGTGTGTGTATATATATATATATATATATATATACACACACACTGTTTATATAGACGTATATGGCTTCAAGTAATGTATATAGATATTCATAGTATATATGTTCTATGCAAAGATTCTTTATTAAGTGTACATGAATAGATAATAAAAATCAGAGATGCCCAAGACATAAACAAACAAACAATAATAATTATCCTTAGTAAACAACTTCAAGTAACTATTCTTAATACAAATAATTTACAGGTATATAGCATTAAGTATTCCAACTGAATACTAATGATTTTTAAACAGATCTATTTGACCAATAGATGGGACTCTAACAGGTACTACTACTCCAGGTCAGAGTAGTCCTGGGAGTAATAGCAATGAAGTGGTACTCCTAACTCCCCAGAATTGGAACATCACTGGATGCAATTAGGTGTCTTAGCCAGAACATTACTTTTTGAGGGAAGTCTCAATTCTCTGCAAGGAATAGTCAGAAAATTCTAAGTCCCACAGACAGTGTCTTAAACCATTTAAGGTGCTCTTATTTTAAGATTCTGAGAAAAAAGATTTTAATAAACATTTTTATCACTTAGTATTAAGCTATAGTAACTATTCATTATTTTACCTGTAGTTGGGATTGAACCAGATGATTTCACTCAGAATCACTTTTCAACTAAACACCTTATCTACAACACCATGTGTCCTGCTGGACAATTCATAGTGAATTTTTGGGGGATTTATAACCCTTTGATTCTTCTCTCTTCAATCAGAGTAAAGGATCTGTCTTTTTGGTAAGAAACTTGCACAAGACATAATAATCGAAATTAGAACCATCTACCCCCATGGATTAAATAAAGGGTTAAGTTCAAAGTTCTCCTCAGTTTGACATGAAATCACTGAAGAAGGCCAAAAGACATATCAGCTGAAATGTTGTGAATATAACAATGAAGATGACGTCAATAGTTTGAATATTCTAAGTGATAAAAATTATCAAACTTTATTTTAGAAATTTAGACATTTAATAAACATTGTTAGGCATAAACAACTTTCTCTGAAATCATGCTTTTAATGTTACGAAGTGCACAAAATCTCAGCACACTTGAAAAAAAAAAAAAAATCTAAAGAACTAATACTGCTGAATGTGGAGAGACAAAAAGTTAAACGTAAATAATCACTTGACATGACAATATTTTGTATTTCTTTTTTTTTTTGCCATTGATAAATAAAGAAACTTGTCCAAAAATTAAACTGCAAAGAGAATGAAATGCCGTTGAGTATAACCTTGAGTTTCAGCTGCATCTTCAGATCTTTAATGTCTTCTTCTTTCTTATCCAATTTATTCTTCATTGATTCAATATCAGCAATTCGAGACTTGACTATAGCAGCACGCTCGTAAATTGGGGGTTGAATCTGAAATAAATAAAAATAAGTAAACATAAACAATTAAATAACAAAAAATCTCATCTGATAATAAATCACCAAATGTGTGTGCTTCATTGCATAACTCAAGGACAGCTAGAGCTATAGCCACCAAAATTTCTGTGGTTACTATCGGTTTGGTTTGGTTTATTTAATGGTCATACTAGATATTGGCATAATGGTTACAGTGTTCGCCAATGGCCTGGGAGACCTGGGTTCAATCCCAGGTTGAGTCATACTAAAGACTTTAAAAATGGTACTTGATGCCTCCTTGCTCAACACTCAGCATTATAAGGTACAGATCAAGGGTAAAGTGGAGAAATCCAGGGAAAGGAGTGGTGCCCTCCCCTACACCTTGTTGCAGTAGCTATCGAAAAGGGAGCCTTCAGGTCACCCACGACTATGGTCGCCAACTTTACTTTACTTACTTATTTAATGGTACCTCAACTCCTTATGGTCTATTTAATGCCAAAATTTGATTAATTTCTAAAAGTTTGATTAGGATTATTTATATTTTCAAAATTCTATTGAAATTTTTTTCTATTATTTTTTTAAATTGCACTTGATCTGTTTACAATAGTTTCAATGTTTCTATCTAACAGGAATAATTCTATTTATTTTATTGTTTTAGAACTATTTTATTGTATCAAGTTAGAGGGCTATTGTAATGTGAAATAATTATTTGAGTTTAATTAATTTCAAAGTAAAAACTTCAGAAACTTTTTTTAAATGAACACGGTGTTGGACGTTCAAATTTTTTTGGACGTTGTAAACATGGTGTTAGAATGCCATGTTGGGTGTTGTAACCATAGTGCTATGTGGGTGTTTAAACACCCCACTTGGCACCATGGTTACAACACCCAACATGACATTAATTTATATATAATTACCAACCCATTGGCATAATGGTTAAAGTGTTTGCCAATGGTCCAAGAGACCTGGGTCCAATCCCAGATTGAGTTATACCAAAGGCTAAAAAAAAAATGATACTTGATGCCTCTTTGCTTAATACTCAGCATTTTGTTATTGATCAAGAGTAAGTGGAGTAATCTAAGGAAAGGAGTAGCATCCTCCCCCTACACCTCGGTGTAGTAGCTATTGAAAAAGAAGCCTTTGGCTATGGTTGGCCAACTTACTATATAGTTTAAAGTTACTATTACTATTTAACAATAATTTGTCTGCATCATTATATAGTTTTATGTATTCCTATCCAATTCTAACAATTTTCAAGCAAGTCTACTTGACCCATAGATAAGACCCTAACATATACTCCCACTCTGGTTCAGGGTGGACTTGAGAGTAATGGCAATAAAATGATATTCCACACAGCCCCAGAACTGGAGATTCACCATCAGATGCAATTTAATCATACCCAGGACACCCTATTTAACCTATAGAGAGGTCCCTAATACGTACTACTACATTCAGGACAGAAATGGCAATGAAGAGGTACTCCACACTCCCCAGAGCTCCAGGACTGCCATCTATCAACCAGAAACAATTTAACATCAAACCCAGGATAACCACCCTGTAAAGGATACAATCAGTGTATTCTAAGCCCTGTGGACGGTGGGGGGTACTTTTGGAACCTGAAAGTATGTTTAGAGTAAATTTGTTCTTGAAACTTACACAAGTTTTAAAAGTTTGATTTAATGCTAAACTAGACCTTTATTTTATGCCTATCAGTTGAGCTAAACTGAATCTTTATCTTTTTTGTTTAACTATATAGAGCAGGTTTGGTTTGGTTTGGTTTTATGGCATGTCAGCCACTATAGGTTATTTAAATCAGGTTTATTCATATATTATATATGATTTGTAAACATATGTCAACAAAGTTAAATGGTTTCAAGTATTACAATGTATCACTAACAATTCAATTAAACATCAGTCATTTGTTTTTTGTTTTGTTACACAGTTGAAAGATCAAACAATTCAATTTAGCATTAATCATTTGTTTGCACTTCGTTTTAATATCAAACAGTTCTATTTGACCCATACTAATAAAGGAGTATTCAGCATTCCCCAAAGCTCCAGCATTATTGGAGCCTCACCATCAGATTGTTTAGTGTCATATCTAGGACACTTGTGGGGGGGGGAGGTCTTACTCCTTTGCTAAGATGCAGTTGGCATATTTTACAGCCCCAGTTGACTAGGCTGTACATAAAGTAGACATCTAACTAAAAATATATCAGCTAGAAATCAATTATGACCTTTCCAACCCCATGAATTTATTTGGATAATGAAAAATCCAGATTTAGAAAAAAGTCTTCTACCTACATTTATAGTACAAGCAATGGCTACTATAAGTCATACATGTTCACCTCCCAATTATGTTTAACTTTTAAGTCCTCACAAAAACATAGTTAACTGTTATGACAGTTTGGCTAAAACAATTTGATAACAACAAAAGCAATACATTGAATGATAATGACTATTTTATAAATTATAGAAGGTATCTTTGTATAAAGCTTATAAAAAAATCAATATTCTAAAGGAACAACTGAGATGATAACTCTTCTTAGAAATTATTGTAGTAAAAACAAAAAGAATAAGATCAATACTTCAAAACATTTTTTCTGAGAACATTTATATTCATAGATTTTAATGGCATATCAACCTGTCTGAGGTTATTTTATGCCTAAAGGTTAAGGAATTAAAGCAAAGTTACTAAAAAACATTATTGGAACTTGGACTAATTTGAACAGGATTTCAAACCATCTAGTACTTCCATAACCACTAGAGATAAAATATTTCAAGAGGTTAAGGAAGCACATTCATTCTCCAATTTTACATTCATGTAGTAATTTTTAATGGAATGTTTGGTTGGTTGGGTTTTATGGTATATCAATCTTTGTAGGTTTTTAATGCCAAATCCATTTTTATACAAATAATCAGTTCTATTTCAAACAATTCAGTACACAGTTTAATTGTCAAAAACATTTCTATTTCAAGCTATTCAGTTTAATCAAACAGTTCTAATTAAAATACTTCAGTTTAGTGTAAGTATAGTTTTTGTCCACACAGAGTTAAATATAAAACAGTTCTATTTCAAGTAATTCAGTTTAGCATAAGTATGCAGTTTAGTTCTATTTAACTCATAGATAGGACCCTATCAGGTGCTACCACTCCAGGCCAGAGTGGACCTGGGAGCAATGGCAATGAAGGGGTACTCTGCATTCTCCAAAGCTCCAACATTACTGGAACCTCACCATCAGATCGTTTAGTGTCACATATAGGACACTCGTTGGGGGAGGGGGTTGTACCCCTCTGCAGAGGTGCAGTTGGTGTATTCTACAGCCTCAGCCAACTGGGTAATTTAACAGAATGGTAGTTGCTTACTTGTTTATCATGGGTGCCATCAAAATCATATTCACCATTCTCCATGGCATTGGCCACCTTGTTCATTGTGCCAACCACAGTACCAAATGACAATCTGAAAAAAATAGTTATAAATTAGTATTTTCTACATCTGATTTTTACCACATAAGGATATTCTAATAAAACAAATTATAAAATGCAATGTATGTGCATATAAAAAACTTTCACAGTATCGAGATACTACATTCTTATCTTAGTATTTACTCACTTCTCCACAAAAGCAAATTAATTTTGGAATTCAATTAATGAGTGGTCCAACATGCATACGTGTGGCCTGAGCTAAAAAATAAATTATTTACTGTGTCACAAAAGTATCAAAACACTGATTTTTTTTAATTATAGTCCAATGGAAATGTGTAGTGCGATTATATATCAGGATTTCCTAATTTTGTCCTACTTTCAATCTGACTATAAGAAAACAGGTGAAAAGGATCAGATACGACACTTAGATTTCAGGCTGAGAAGTGACACTGATACTTCGAGAACATATCTATACACTATTTAATGTGTGTGTGTGAGTATATATATATATATATATATATATATATATATACACACACACCACATGACACATACATATATACCCACACATATACAATATATATACACCCACATACACTATACATATATAAATATACACACACACACACAAAAAAAAAACTATATATCTCGGTCTGAGACTTAGTCTAACGTAAAGTTGGATGGATTTCGATCCCAGCTTCAAGCATCCTGTGTCTAGCCACACTGAAGAGTTCTGATCCTATTTACCCAACCCCTCCGCTCCAGCAGGATATGACACAAGGTCAGTTTTTAAGCGGAGTTTAACAGGTTTGAATTCAGAGTTTTCCTTCTCCTAGACTAGTTGCCTGACCAAAGCTGAAGAACCTAGTCTGCCCTACTATTTACCCATAGCTGGAGGGAGAATAATTGGATTCATACCTTTCCCAAGGGTATTAGTGCTATGTGAAATGCAATCAGTCAGGCCAGGATTTGAACTTGTGTCGCCGTGTCCATATCCTGCGATCTGCGACGATAACCATTACACCACGGGCACCTCCACTGAAGAGTTCTGATAGAACGTAAGTCTGTCTGTGGATGACTATATATATATATATATATATACATACACACACACACACAAAACTATATATATATATATACACACACACACACACAAAACTATATATATATATATATATATATATATACACACACACACACATACACACACACAAAACCATATATATATATATATATGATTGGTAGAATCTTGGATTGCCTTTTCAGTCAGCCAAGTTTCAATCCCAGCTTTGGGAATCTAGCCTGTCTAGCCACACTGAAGAGTTCTGATAGAATGAAACAGGTCTGTCTGTGGATGACAATATATATGCTCCCCTACCCCTGTAGGGTTGAGCTCTCTAACGAGGAAAGTAATGGTTGCCACTAGCGTAATGCAAGGCTCTTCAAATGAATTGAGCTCTTAGTGCCCGTTAAGCAGATATATGTAAACAAATGTGATACATAAGTGTTTAAATTTCCTTCATTTGTGCTGGTTTCCTCGTGGCTGAGTGGTAGAATCTTGGATTGGCATTTCAGTTTTGATCCCAGCTTTGGGAATCTCGCCTGACTAGCCACACTAAAGAGTTCTGATAGAACGAAACAGGTCTGTCTGCGGATGACTATATATATATATATATATATATATATACATACACACACACAAAATTATATATATTTATATACACACAGACATATATATATATACATACACACAGACATATATATACCCACCCAGTCACACACACATATATATCCATATACACACACACACACACACACACACACTAACTATATATACATATACACAGTCACTATATATACATTTATACACACACACATATATATATATATATATATAAACACTCACTGTGTGTGTGTGTGTGTGTGTGTGTGTGTGTGTGTGTGTGTGTGTGTGTGTGTGTGTGTGTGTGTGTGTGTATATATATATATATATATATACACACTAACACACAATCACTCAGGAAGGAGAATCAGTAATCAGTTGAATTTTATGACACACCAACCATCAGGCTTTTTAGGGGAAAGAAGAAGGGGAAAAAAATTCCCTTCCTGCCCCAGTAAGTATATACACATACATGGACAGTAGTGTCCAAACAGACACACTAACATACAGAATACACTCTTGTAAAAAGAAAAAAAAGAGAAAAGAAAGAAAGAGAAGAAAAAAAGAATATAGGCAAAAAGGAAAATTTATCATGGAAGATCAACTCTAACTTAAAATTCACAGACACACATAATGAAATTATAAAGGACCACAACCTTATAAAAACAGTTACCACTATATAAATCAAAAGGGACACAGAGGAAAAAACCATTTGACTTCCTAAAGACAGCCTAAGAAGCTAGAAACACTTGTTGAAGAAATAAATAACTTAAAAATAAATCCCCAGGTGGACTTATTCATTTTAAAACATACACTTTTTTCTTTCATTGAACCAGCAAAAAATTTATATATATATATATATATATATATATATATATATATATATATATATATATACACACACCCACCATACACTACATTGTACACAGATGCAGAGAGATGGGTATTAAATGCATTTTAATGCATTTATAGTATTTGCAAAATGAGTACCAAACTAATTTTAATGGCATGAATTTTCAAGAAAAATTTGTGGAAATTTGCTTAGTAAGAACTGGAACTGTCTTGAAAGAAATGGGGGAGATGTTTTCTTCTCACCGTAGACACTCATAGGGTCCACTGTCTTCCTTGCCATAAACTTTGTCTGTCCCTTCATAGGCTAATTCTTCCATTTGTTTTGGCTTCACACCTTCATTATCTGATCACAAACAAAAAAAGAAATCAAGTCATTTCCTGAACCAACAGTATCACAATAAATGCACATAGAAACGTTCAATAAAAAATTTGAAATTAAAGAAACATTTACATTTTTAATATTATTTAATTTCCTGAAATATGAATTACAATTTAAATGCTGAAAGATTTTTACTGGTTTCCTTTTATGAAAAGAATCTTTTACCAAAGAATTTTTACTTACTGTGTCAAAAGCCAATTGTTCTCTTTTAGAATAAAACTAAGATATTACAGAAATTAATTATTTGGACTTGAGCCTGTCTGTCTTTTGTTTTTCCTTGTTCATTCATCTAGAATGCAGTACAATAACAGGATATGATATGGTGACTGATTGATTTTAACAGCATTTTGAAGGTTATTTTATGCCAAGAGGATAGGGAATTACATTCATTTTACATTCACAATTACATTTTTTGTGTAATTGTTTAAAAGGTTGGGAGGTTTTTTGTCTTTTTTACACACAGTCCTATCTAATACAAATAATTTCTAAACAGATTTACTTCACCCATAGATGGAACCCTAACAGATACTACCAATCCAGGTAAGAGTAGAATGTGGATTAATGTTAATGAAGGGTTACTCCACAACCCCTAAAGCTCCATAACTGGAGTTTCACCATTAGATGGTTTAGTGTCATATTGAAGACGCTTGTTAAAAAGTAGGGTAGTACTCATCTACAGAGATGCAGTTGGTGTATTCAACAGTCCCAGCCAATTGGGATCAAATAGATTTAGATTTCAAGATAATTCATTATCCAGTTGAAGGAGATTATAGAGAAATTAGCTTAAAGGTGTAGATACCAATATATATTTTTATCAAAACTCTGCTACAGCAAGATGTGACACAAGATCAATTTTTAAGCAGAGTTTAACAGGTGTGAATTTGATTTGGTTGGGTTTTATGGCATATCAACTATTATAGGTTATTTAATGTCAAATCCTCTTTATACATATATATTAAATATACATGATTTGGTTTGGTTGGATTTTATGGCATAACAATTATTGTAGGTTATTTAAAGCAAAATTCCCTTTGTACATGTATATCAAACATATATATGATTGGTGTCAGGGATCAGACCTAACGAGAAAAAAAATACCAAAATTATTCCCCCTGAAAGATAGAAATGGAGTTTCCTCCCGTAGACAGTGCATTGTGGGATTGTAGGGATCAGAAGAATGGATACATGTGAGGGACAAAAAAGACAGGCTTGAAATCTGCCACAACACACAGACTTATATTTGACAGTTGCACACAAAGTTGAAACAGGTTCTTTTCCTTGTCAATAGGGACATGTCTCTGCCTGTGGCTAAATAAACCTAATTGTTTTCTTGTACACCATGAGTCCATCTCTTTTTAGCTTTGTTTATACAGTAAATGGTCTAACAGTTCTATTTCTAACAATTCAATTTAATGGAAGTCATTTGTTTGCATACAGTTTAAATGTCTGACAGTTCCATTTGACTCAGAGATAGGACCCTGTCAGGTGCTACCAACTCTCGTTCAGAGTGGACCTGGAATTAATGGCAATGAAAGAGTACTCCACATTCCACAAAGCTCCAGGGCTGAAGCCTCACCATCAGATAATCTAGAGTCATATTTAGGAGACGGCTTGAATTTAGTTTTTCTTCTCCTAGGTCAGTTGCCATACAGAGTTTAAAAAACCCAGTATACCCTACTATTTACACACAGCTGAAGGGAGAATCATTAGATGCATACATTTTCCAAGGGTATTCGTACTGTAAAATGTAAACACCCTTGTCCAGGATTTGAACTCAGGTCACCATGTCAATTTCCTAAAATGATAACCATTACACCATAAGAGACTCATCATTTATACAAATATATATTAATCATTTATCTATATGAAATAGAGTTATACATTCGGTAATATCTGATCTTGAAGTACTGAAAAAGCCATCTTTCTGTCTTAAGTGGTTATGGTACCATAGGTAGATTATTTGAACAAATCTATACATAAGATGAGGAAAAACAAGCATGCTTCAACCAGAGCAGGTTGTCAAGGCAATATCTATAAAATAATAAAGCTATATTCGCCCAGTTGGTCGTAGTTCTTACATCGGAAAGTGACCAATAAAACATTTAAATGATAGGCAAAGGCATAATGTGGACCATAGTTCTTTATGGAAGGAAGGACATTATCTCTGCCGACCTGCAAATAGCTGAATGGAAAGAGAGAGAGAAAATCCAGAATTCAAAGTTTGCAGGCTAAATTGTCAAACATTCCTGGATTTTATCCTCAGGATAGCATGCTCACTTAGAAATGTGAGGAAGTCTGACCTTACATTGTACAAATCACCAGCTCTCAATAATCTTGTGAATTTGATCAAACCTCTGTCAAGATTAACAATGGAACCAACAGCTTTTTCTTTCTTTCTTTCTTTTTTTTTTTGCTTTTAATATATAGACAGTATATTTTAATTATAGGAGAGTTTGCCTAAGTGTTCCTCTCATCTATTTTCTTGATTGGACTCCTGTCAAGGTTGAATATGAGAGTAACAGCTTTTGACACTTGCTACTGCTTCAGCAAATAAGGTAGTTATGGGAGAGTGGTTTGCCTAAGTGCCCTCCTAACTCATTTTCTTCCTTGGGCTGTTGACAAAGTTGACAACTATGGGAGTAACACCTTTTTCTCATACTACAGCGAAAACAAGGTTGGTATAGGAGAGTGATTCACCAATCGCTAATATACAATTTTTAGGACTATTGAGTAAAATTAAAAAATTAAGTAAATAACACCAACTTACTCCTATCTGGATAGTGAATATAAGTACTATATTCTTATTAAATTTTTTGAAAATTGATAAAGAAATAATAGAAATTTTCTTTGTTGTGCTATTCTAGACAAGAACCAAAAAAATATAAGAGAGGATAACTAGACTTGGAGAAAAAAAAGAAGAAAATATAAGGAGAGGGGAGCTAAGAAAGACGAGAATAAATGAAATACAAACAGAAGGGAGAATAGATAAACTGCAAAGAGAAGGGAGCTAAGAAAGAAGAAAACAAATAAAATACAAAGAGAGGGGAGCTAACAAAGAAGAGAAATGAAATACAAGGAGCTAAGAAAGAAGAGAACAAATAAAATACAAGGAGAGGGGAGCTAAGAAAGACGAGAATAAATAAAATACAAAGAGAGGGGAGCTAAGAGAGAAGAGAACAAATAAAATACAAAGAGAGGGGAGCTAAGAGAGAAGAGAACAAATAAAATACAAAGAGGGGGGAGCTAAGAAAAAGGAGAGCCAATAAAATACAAGAAGAGAGTTAATAAAAAAGAGAACAAAATACAAGAGGAGAGTTTAAAAAGAAGGGAGGAAAGAACAAATAAAATACAAGGAAAAAGGAGCTAAGAAAGAAGAGAACAAATAAAATACAAAGAAAGGGGAGCTAACAAAGAAGAGAACAAATAAAATACAAAGAGAGGGGAGCTAAGAGAGAAGAGAACAAATAAAATACAAAGAAAGGGGAGCTAACAAAGAAGAGAACAAATAAAATACAAGGAAAAAGGAGCTAAGAGAGAAGAGAACAAATAAAATACAAAGAAAGGGGAGCTAATAAAGAACAGAAATGAAATACAAGGAGCTAAGAAAGAAGAGAACAAATAAAATACAAAGAAAGGGGAGCTAAGAAAGAAGAGAACAAATAAAATACAAAGAGAAGGAAGCTAAGAGAGAAGAGAACAAATAAAATACAAAGAAAGGGGAGCTAACACAGAAGAGAACAAATAAAATACAAAGAGAGGGGAGCTAAGAGAGAAGAGAACAAATAAAATA
Source organism: Sepioteuthis lessoniana (assembly GCA_963585895.1). Taxonomy (NCBI): domain Eukaryota; kingdom Metazoa; phylum Mollusca; class Cephalopoda; order Myopsida; family Loliginidae; genus Sepioteuthis; species Sepioteuthis lessoniana. The sequence continues at coordinate 42,331,072 of OY757944.1, read as the reverse complement.
AAAAGAAAGGGGAGCTAATAAAGAACAGAAATGAAATACATGGAGCTAAGAAAGAAGAGAACAAATAAAATACAAAGAAAGGGGAGCTAAGAAAGAAGAGAACAAATAAAATACAAAGAAAGGGGAGCTAACAAAGAAGAGAACAAATAAAATACAAAGAGAGGGGAGCTAATAAAGAACAGAAATGAAATACAAGGAGCTAAGAAAGAAGAGAACAAATAAAATACAAAGAAAGGGGAGCTAAGAAAGAAGAGAACAAATAAAATACAAAGAGAAGGAAGTTAAGAGAGAAGAGAACAAATAAAATACAAAGAAAGGGGAGCTAACATAGAAGAGAACAAATAAAATACAAAGAGAGGGGAGCTAAGAGAGAAGAGAACAAATAAAATACAAAGAAAGGGGAGCTAATAAAGAACAGAAATGAAATACAAGGAGCTAAGAAAGAAGAGAACAAATAAAATACAAAGAAAGGGGAGCTAACAAAGAAGAGAACAAATAAAATACAAAGAGAGGGGAGCTAAGAGAGAAGAGAACAAATAAAATACAAAGAAAGGGGAGCTAATAAAGAACAGAAATGAAATACAAGGAGCTAAGAAAGAAGAGAACAAATAAAATACAAAGAAAGGGGAGCTAACAAAGAAGAGAACAAATAAAATACAAAGAGAAGGAAGCTAAGAGAGAAGAGAACAAATAAAATACAAAGAAAGGGGAGCTAACACAGAAGAGAACAAATAAAATACAAAGAGAGGGGAGCTAAGAGAGAAGAGAACAAATAAAATAAAAAGAAAGGGGAGCTAATAAAGAACAGAAATGAAATACAAGGAGCTAAGAAAGAAGAGAACAAATAAAATACAAAGAAAGGGGAGCTAACAAAGAAGAGAACAAATAAAATACAAAGAAAGGGGAGCTAAGAAAGAAGAGAACAAATAAAATACAAAGAAAGGGGAGCTAACAAAGAAGAGAACAAATAAAATACAAAGAGAGGGGAGCTAATAAAGAACAGAAATGAAATACAAGGAGCTAAGAAAGAAGAGAACAAATAAAATACAAAGAGAAGGAAGTTAAGAGAGAAGAGAACAAATAAAATACAAAGAAAGGGGAGCTAACATAGAAGACAACAAATAAAATACAAAGAGAGGGGAGCTAAGAGAGAAGAGAACAAATAAAATACAAAGAAAGGGGAGCTAATAAAGAACAGAAATGAAATACAAGGAGCTAAGAAAGAAGAGAACAAATAAAATACAAAGAAAGGGGAGCTAACAAAGAAGAGAACAAATAAAATACAAAGAGAGGGGAGCTAAGAGAGAAGAGAACAAATAAAATACAAAGAAAGGGGAGCTAATAAAGAACAGAAATGAAATACAAGGAGCTAAGAAAGAAGAGAACAAATAAAATACAAAGAAAGGGGAGCTAACAAAGAAGAGAACAAATAAAATACAAGGAAAAAGGAGCTAAGAAAGAAGAGAACAAATAAAATACAAAGAAAGGGGAGCTAATAAAGAACAGAAATGAAATACAAGGAGCTAACAAAGAAGAGAACAAATAAAATACAAAGAGAGGGGAGCTAAGAAAGGAGCAAACACAAAATATAAGGAGAAATAGGACAATTTTTATATTTTAGAACTATAAAAGAGAAGGATTTGGTTTAGTTTTGTGACATATCAACTATTGTAGGTTATTTAATGCCAAAATCTTTTTTATACAAATATATTAAATGGTTTAGTTTTATGGCATATCAATCATTGTAGGTTATTTAAAACCAAATCCTTTTTATACATATATATTAAATATATATGATTCCTAAACACATTTTCTAGACAACATTTTGAAGCCTGAACTTTTTTTCCCCACTCATTTAAATGGTTTCACTTATTTCTATCTAATATGAATAATTCTATTTACTATAAATCATTTCTTAGCATAAATTAAATGTTTTCAAGCCTTTCTATTTAACACCAACAATTCAATTAAACATCACTCATTTGTTTACACACAGTTAAATGATCAAACAGTTCTATTTCAAACAATTCAGTTTAGCATACGTCAACAAAGTTAAATGGTTCCACAAGTATTGCTATGTATCCCTAACAATTCAATTAAACATCAGTCATTTGTTTACACACAGATAAATGATTAAACTGTTCTATTTCAAGTAATTCAGTTGAGCATAAATCATTTGTTTGCACACAGTTTAAATGCCGAACAGTTCTATTTGACACATAGATAGGATCCTATCAGGTACTACCACTCCAAGCCAGAGTGAATCTGGAAGCAATGACAATGAAGCATTACTGGAGCCTCACCATCAGATTGTTTAGTGTCATATCCAGGACACTCATTTTGGGAGTCTTACCCCTCTGCAGATATGCAATCGATGTATTCTAAAGCCCCAGCTGACTGGGCCATAGAAAAAGGAATAAAATAGTCTATTTTTATTAACTCTTAATATTCAAGACAATATCAAAAAAAATTTTAATATATGTATCAAAAAATGAAAATATATATATATGATAATAATTTCTACTTTTGGCAGTTGACACTAGTAATTAAATTATATTCATAAATCTTGAATAAAAGAATCTTGGAGAATAATGAATTGATTAAATAACATTACATTTACAAAATTCATAACATTATTTCAACATTTCTTTTTATCAAAAAAAATTTCACCTTAAAAAAAAAAAGAAAAAAAAAAAAAGGTAAAAAGAAAGAAAAAAGGTAAAAAGAAAGAAAAAAGGAAGAAAAAAAAACACTGGACACAATTGGACAACAACAAATGGATAGAAATAAATGACCTCCAAAATTCAAATTAACTTTTAAAAGAAATATTAATTTTTATTAATATTTACAAATTAGTAATTTATTGCTAAATATATTTTTTAAATTGGGGAAGGGGAGTTAATTTTTTTTAAAGATTTAAATTCATTTAGTTGATTGCTTTTAATGGCATGTCAACCTGTCTGTGGTTATTTTATACCAAGAGGTTAGTTAATTGCATACATTGTACATTTATATTTATATGTTCTGTGTAGTTTTTTAATGTTTGGTTGGTTGGGTTTTATAGCATATCAACCTTTGTAGGTTATTTAACACCAAATCCATTTTTATGTAAATAATTAGTTCTATTTCAAACAATTCAGTTTAGCATGAGTACAGTTTAATTGTGAAAAACATTTCTATTTCAAACTATTCAGTTTAGTCAAGCAGTTCTAATTCAGCTAATTCAGTTTAGTATGAGTACAAGTTTTGTTTACACACAGTTAAATGTCAAAACAGTTCTATGATAGACAATTCAGTTTAGTCTAAATACAGTTTCAATGTCAAAAAATAGTTCTATTTCAAATAATTCAGTTTAGCATAAGCACACAATTTAAATGTAAGTACAGTTTGAGTTTAGCATAAGTAGGCCGTTAGTTCTATTTAATCCATAGATAGGGCTCTATCAGGTGCTACCACTCCAGGCCAGTATGGACCTGGGAGCAATGGCAATAAAGGGGTACTCTGCATTCCCCAAAGCTCCAGCATTACTGGAGCCTCGCTATCAGATTGTTTAGTGTCAAAATCAGGACACTCGTTGGGGAGGTCTTACCCCTCTGCAGAGGTGCAGTCAGTGTATTCTACAGCCCAAGCCAGCTGGGCAATGGTTGGATTGGTTTTTATGGCATATCAACCATTATAGGTTATTCAATGCCAAATCTGGTTTATTCATACATATTAGATATATATATATATTATGTAGAAGAACATACCGATACAGACCCATATGGGTTGAACACAGATCTCCACACAGACCCATATGGGTTGAACACAGATCTCCACAACTGTTGAAACGGATTGTACTACTGAGGTCACTTGACTAGAAATAGTACATCAGTCAGACAGAGTTCTGACAGGGATGTGGGATTGCAAGTCAGTATTCTAAGTATTGCGTTAGAATTCCATATTCTGTATTCGGCATCGTACGAGAGTGAAGAGATTATAAAGGGGTTAGTCAAACTCACCCCTTGAATTCAGAACATTATAAAAATATAATTTGTAAACATAAGTCAACAAAGTTAAATGGTTCCAAGTATTGCTATGTATCACTAACAATTCAATTAAACATCAGTCATTCGTTTACACACTAAATACTAACTTTTTTTTCCTGACCAGATGCATCACCATATTCAGGACAGCATAACCAAAAGTTATATCTATGGCCCAAACTAACTAATGTGTAAACAAACACTTCTATTTTTGTGATCTGGAGGTGACTGTGTCCTCTGAAAAGAATACGGATGTAACTTGCAAGACACAGGTTAATTGGCTGCGCAATTACCATGACTAGTTGATTTGGCGTCACTTGTGTGCAATATGAACTGGTGGCTCAGTTGTATAGTTTTGGCACTGCAATCTATGGTCATCGGTTAGATCTCCAGTGGTGGAAATCACAGTATACACTGCTGATGAGATCTAATAAGGTTGAAACAGCTGTCCAAGGTTTCCATATGTCGTGCTTAGGTGTTCGCCGGATTTTCTGGTCATGGTAATTCAATTCACAATATTAATTCCTCTACTTAAAGAAGAAAAATATGTACACTTCTAATGTTGTCTGCTATAGAGAAACAGCCACTAGAATGCATGTTTGCTAATAATTTGTTTCTGCAATTGTGAACTTATTTTCACTAAAAGTCAACTACATTTTCAGATGAACATGTCCTTGCCTTTGCCCTAAATACTGTAAATTTTATATTTAGAAACATTACGTAAACTATATATATTCTTATTTTTAGTCAATACAAACCAGATAAAAAGTTGAAAAAATATGAGATTTCGTTCAAATTTAGCTGGTACAAATTCCAATTAGTCAATATGCCTTATACATGATAGATATTTTTTTCCAGAAAGCTGAGGCCAAAAGTTAGAGTGTTAGGTATGACTAATTATGGTATCTTTCTCATTTTTCAATGTCAACTTTGAAATGGGGCTCATGTCGTTGAAATTTAAATTCTAATATTTTTCTCCCACTTATTTTTTTTTTCTACTGGACACTGGCATGATGGTTAGAGTGTTTGCCAATGGCCTGGAAGACCTGGGTTCAATCCCAGGTCGAGTCATACTAAAGACTAAAAAAATGATACTTGATGCCTCCTTGCTTAACACTCAGCATTATAAGGTACGGATCAAGGGTAAAGTGGAACAATCCCGGGAAAGTGCCCTCCCTTACACCTTGGTGTACTAGCTATCGAAACGGGGGCCTTCGGGTCACCCTCGACTATGGTCGCCAACTTTTTTTTTTAGGGATTTTCCTTCTCTTACTCTTAGGGAATAATAAAAACTTTTTTGTACATTAAAACAAAACAAATTTTTATAAATGAGCTATTCTGGACAAGTACTCTTTTTTTAAACTATATCAAAAACCTTCTCAAATTAGCAAAAAAAGTAATTAAATTAAGTTTTGAATTATTTTTAACCATCCATGCTTTGTCCAATTGTATCCTGTGGCATCAATGGACTACATCTACTTAAAACATAGCAACTTCCAGCAAGGCTTCAAGATTAACAAAATCTTTTTTCGTTCAGGCACAGCACCTTTCAAACGTAACAAAAAGCTACAAAAATAGGTGAGTAACTGATTTTGTTAGTCACACATGAAGCCTGGAGCTGTTTTTGTACAAATCAGGTTAGTAGCCATCACAAAAATACCAGAATTGCAAACAAATCCACTTTTATGGTGTACTTTGGCACACAAATAGCAAAAAGCTAAATTGTTAGTAAAAGGCATGAATGAATAGACCTGTATTGATTGTAGAGTAATGTTTTTTTCATTTTTTTTTTTCTTTTTACATGAAAATTTTTCAAAAAAGAAATCAGTTATATATTTCAGTACAATTAGATATCCAGTCCTCTCGGATTTTCACAGCTTCAGTTTAATAAGGTAAATAGTATTTATCCAACCACACCCAGCAGTATTAGAATATGACACAAGGTCAGTTTAATGTGGGGTATCTTTCAGGAAGCAAACCTCCCAAGAGGCACTTTTTAAAAGACCTCCAGTTCCATTGGCATTCTTCTTTAACAAAAGACGCTAGTCCACCCTGCCGCAAAACATTTCCACAGAAGCAATTAAAAAAAAAAATCAATAGCCTGAAATTTTGAAGTAATAATAATAATGACGACTTCTGGAAATTACAGATGTTTTGGGGTTGTTTTTTTTTTTGGTTTTTTTTTTTTTTTTTTTTTGTTTTTTTTGTTTTTTGTTTTTTTAAATCTATTTAAAAAGGTGGAGAATAAGTACTAGTGATCATGTAAGACAAAGTACAAGATTTAATTTTTACTGGCTTTACAAAATTCAATGTCCAAACACTGTTTATTACTATCATGCTTAAAAAGACAGTTCTATAATAAAATGAATAAATAAATAAATAAACAGCTAAGCTACAAAGTTAGAAGTGATAAGAAGAAAAGATGGCTGGAGGGACATGCAACTGGTCAAGGTATATTGGTTTGGCCATCCAGCTAGGCTACTTTCAAATAAGTGAACAAAGATATGAGAGAGAAAGAGAGAGAAAAATGATATGGAAAAAATAAAATATGTTTACATTGTTCAACAAAGAAAATACTGATCCTTTCAAGATGTAAAAAGAATTAAATTTTTAAAAAATGTTCCAATAAAAAAATATAAATGTCAAAAAAATGTATTGTCTGTAAGTTTCATACTGTCGAAGAAACTGTCTTTTCTGTAGGAAAGATTTAATACAAAAAAAAATTGATTAAAAAATAATTTGGCTGTGCAGAATAGAAGTTTATATACATGCATATGCACATTTCTATGTGGGTAGAGATATATAATACTGATCCTGTGTTACTTGTTTTGTTAGTCTAAGTTTCATGTGTGACCACAATCATTGGTTGGAAAATTTTCTATCTGTTGATTGCGGTAAAGTATGAAACACACTAGCAGAACAAGTAGGCTTTAAACTTGCTCTGCTACAAAATATCAAGCACATTCTGACACTTTTCTTTATATATATATATATATATATAAACAATTTTATCCTTTAGAGTATTTGGACTATTGTCTTCATCTTTATTGTTATATTCACACTGTTTTGGCCAATGCATCCTTTGGCTTTCTTCAGCTGTTTCATGTCAAACTCAGGACCCTACAGAGAATTCTGAACCAAACCCCCTATTTAATCCACAGGGATAGATTTTTCTAATTCTGTTAACTATAACCGGGTACAAGTGTTCAGCTATAGTAAGTATTCTTTGTTATCTACCCGTAGTCAGGATTGAACCAGAAATCTCCAGATGATTTCACTTAGAAGCCATTTAACTAAACTCCTATATTCATTGTGCCAAATGTCCAACAGAATATCACATTACTGATACTCAGGTAAGGTAGTATTTGACACAACTAGACTGAGAAAAAGGTTGATGGGATATGTGTGTGTGTGTGTGTGTGTGTGAATATATATGAGTGTGTGCGTTTACATTTATGGAGATATGTTGATTTTTTTGGTTTGGTTTCTTTGTTTAATAGCATATCAACCTTCGTGGGTTATTTAATGCCAAAGCCATCCTAGAAGAACAGTGTTGATGCTATTTAACTGATAGCTGGGAGGATAAGGCGGTTCATACCTTTCCCAACGCTATTTGTCCGAAAGTGAACGTAATAGCGTGACTGGAGTTCGAACTCGCATGTTACAATTTTGCAGACCATTGCTTTAACCATTACACCACGGGGACACACCCTTGATTTTTTTGTTCTTAATATATCTCTCTATAGATGTAAAGAAATACTAGTATAAAGTAAACTGCTCTTCTTAGAATGCTCCACAAACTAAATTACCCTTCCCATCATGCTCCACACAACAATATATAAAAGGAAGCCCACCACATGGGAGCCTCTTAGTCTGATGATAACATAAACAAGAAACTGGCAGTCACCAACTGCCACTGATTGTGTCATGTTATTCAAATTTAAATCTACTTGTACTCTATCATTGATATTGAGTACTCTTTAATTATAAATAAAGCATTTGAACTGCTCTAATTTCTATTTATGATTTTTTTGTTTCATGGAACATCACATGTACAAACACCCTACCACATAAATACCTCACATTATAATTACGGTTGGTCGGTAGGTCATTTTGTTTTATGGCATATCAACCCTTTTTTAGGTCATTTAATACCGAATTAAATTTTAAACAATTCAGTTTAATATAAGTATTTGTTTTTGTTTACAAACAGTTAAATGTCAAAACAGTTCCATTTCAAACAATTCAGTTTAGCATAAGTACACAGTTTAGTTCTTTTTGAAAACAGTTCTATTTCAAACAGTTCAGTTTATCATAAGTACACAGTTTAAATGTTTGGGGCGGGGTCTTACCCTCTGCAGAGAAGCAGCCAGTGTATTTTACAGCCCCAACTTACTGGGCAAACCATAATTACAGTTGATCAGCTACATTTTCTCAGTTTTCTGTCTAATGATTGTGTACACTACATGAGTGTTCGCCAATGGCCAAAAAGGCCTGGGTTCAATCTCAGGTCAAGTCATACCAAAAACTTTAAAAATGGTCCTTGATACCTCCTTGCTTAACACTCAGCACTATAAGGTACGGATCAAGGGTAAAGTGGAGAAATCCTGGGAAAGGAGTAGCACCCTCCCCTACACCTTGGTGTAGTAGCTATCGAAAAGGGAGAGTTTGGGTCACCCTCGACTAAGGGAGACAACTTTACTTTACTTATTCATCATTGAAATATTTAGGTTTTATAACTGTTCTACCATAATAGCATCAACCATTTCTTATGCAACTTTTTTTATTTGCATCTTCTTAATCATAATATATAAAGCTTAATTCAACTAAAATACAACAGGATTTCTTCTAAGCTGAAGCTGTGTCAATACCACTGTATGGATCACACACACACACACACATATATATATGTGTGTGTGTGTGTGTGTGTATATAGTTAGGCAGCAGTCTTTCATTTAAACATGTTTGATTAAATAATAAAGACACATTTTGTCTGTATAATTATATCAAGACCCTTTCAAGTTTCCTGATAAGTGTCTTGGTTTCAGGTTGGAATCGGTCGATGAATTTACCAAAATTGTCCCGAGTGCTTTCGGACCCTTCATAGGCCATCATCAGAGGTTACTTGCATGTGTAAAGAGAGTTTTTTTGAATGAGTTTGGAAAGTTTTTTGGTTTTCATAACATAACAAAACAATGCAAACGCTGAGTTGGATAAAACTGAGTTGTTGATGAATTAAAAAAACAGAATGCTATCAACAGAAATTTCAATCAAGAAATATTTTAAAAAGATAAAAAAAAAATTTTTTTAATTCTAAAGGCATTTCAAAATATTGTCACTATTTTCAAAATTAATTTTAAAAAAAAAACCCTAAAATCAATAGAATTAATTTTGAAAATAGCAACAATGTTTTGAAATACTTTTAGAATCTTTTTTTTAATATTCTGTATTTCTAGATAGTATTCTCTTTCCGTTAATAGTGTTCTGTTTTTTAAATTCATCAGCAACTCAGTTTTATCCAACTCTGTGTTTGCATAGTTTTGTTATGTTATAAAAACAAAAAAACTTTCAAAACTCATTAAAAAAACACTCTTTACACATGCAAGCAACCTCTGATGACGACCTATGAAGGGTCTGAAAGCGCTCAGGACAATTTTGATAAATTCATCAACCAATTCCAACCTGAAACCAAGACACTTATCAGGAAACTCGAAAGGGTCTTAATTAAATTATACAGACAGTTAATTCAGTAATATGTAGGTGTCCCGCCCACGCAGTCACTGCCACAACCACATGTACACCTACATATTACTGAATAAACATGGTGGGGAGGCAAAACATCCCCACGCATTGAAACAAATGCAGTGCGAGTCCGAAAAATGACCCGCACAGCAGCCAAAAAACAACATCTACCAACAGCCGTGGTGATGGACCTGGCTGATCCCCCACCTCTGGAGCCCATGCACGGCAAGCGCAAACAAATGAGCTCTTTACCAGGAAAATTTAAATGTTCACTTTTGAATAGTTTTCTTGTCCTGATGGAATTACTCCCAACTCTGGTTTAACTGGACCGAATAATACTTATATATATATCTTATTAGGGCAGTCCAAACAGAAGAGGATCAAATATTATACATAAAAATACGATAGACATTTTATTCTTTATTTAGATTGCCCTAATATTATATAAACATATGGGAACTCAACTGATTTTCATACTTTAAAAAAAGTCAATTTTTTGTGCAAAAAAAGAAAAAAAAATTAGGTCCAGAAGCTGTAATTTTTGTAGCAGCATTTTTGCATTTATTAACCAATCAGCACATTCACACTAGTTTTTAAATTTTGAGATACTTCACTGACAACAATATTTGACTTGCTGTAAAAAATTTGAAGTATTAAAACCCAAAAATAATTTTAGAAATCTTTTTGCTCCAAAAATATTAACAATACAATTTCTTAACCAATTAGATTCATAGATAAATCAACTTTTTTAGCTTATACCTAAATTATATAAAAAGCAAAGAAATAAATATCTCCTCAGTAAGTGTGGATTTGTCAATACTTACTCACCAAACAGTAAGTACAGAAATGTCTATGCTTACTCAACTAACAGTAAGTAATGTATTTTTATTTATTTATATACCTTTTGGTTTATTTCTTTTGAGTAAAGATTTACATTCTTTTCTTTCAAGAATGCATCTCATTTCAACTCAATTTTGCTTGTTTGCCAATGGTCTGGGAGACCTGGGTTCAATCCCAGGTCGCATCATACCAAAGACTTTAAAAATGGTCCTTGATACCTCCTTGCTTAACACTCAGCAATATAAGGTATGTATCAAGGGTAAAGTGGAGCAATCCAAGGAAAGGAGTAGCGCCCTCCCTTACACCTCGGTGTAGTAGCTATTGAAAAAGGAGCCTTCTGGTCGCTCTCGACTATGGTCATCAGGTAAATGGATATTTTTTACATTTCTATTTGCATAATCAGAAGCAGTTCACTTACATATTCTTTAAGCTATCATTACATTTTCTCTCTCATATAGAGAAAGAATCTTTACACACAAAATATGCCCCCTTATTTTAAGCGAACAATTACTGCTATACTTCATTAATATCTACACTTTGGTTAACTTTATCTTGGCCGGCAAGAAAAGATTTTCTACTTTAATTTTACGCAAATTTTTCACTCAATTTAAAGAAGTAAAAATTATAAACCTGTAAATCAAATTTTTTATTCCTTCATTTTCTCCTTTATCTGTGACATATATGCACACACACACACACATTTCAAAATGAATAGGTGCACTAAGAGATTTATATTTGTTTTAAGAATTATTTATTTATTTATTTTAAAAAATACAAATCTCTTTGTGGACCAATTCATTTTGAAATATTTACTTTTTTCTCTCTTTGGACCAACAAAAAAAAAATTTTTTTAAATGTATATATCATTAGGGCAGTCCAAATCGCAGAGAATAAAATGTATATTTTTCTGCGTATGAGGTCATGTGTATCTTAACACATGAATTTACACCACACTACAATTATAATTGATTAGGTAATTTTCTCCTATTTCTGTCGGATGATTATGCACACCATTGGAAACTTCAAGTAACAGAATTCTAGTGTCCATAATTACAATATTTATTAGAGTTTATACCTGCTTTGTTAAAATAGCATCGAGAATTTTCTTATGCAAATTTTTCTCATTTGCATTTCTTTTTTATTTATTTTGTGTGTGTGTGTTTACATTTGTTAAAAGGAATACTGGTATATAATGACTTATGTTAAGACTGGCTAGACATTTGTTTTCCATGCTAATTTTATTTATTTTATTGAGTAAATCACTGGAGTTCTTGATGTACGAATTGCTAATCGTACCTAAGAGAGGGGATAAAATATTGGCTAAAGATTTTATAATGTTATGGAAGGTATTTTCCATTTCCAAGAAAACAATCATTATATATATATATATATATATATATATATATTACATAGTGGTATCTGAGACCTTGGTTTTCAAGCTTTAAACATTCATAGTGAAAGGTTCAAAAAAAAGATTAATATGGTTAAATTTTTGTGTTGGTGGTGTTTGAAGAGGGATATGGAATTAACTCGCTAAATGAGTTATTGATAACTATAAACCATTACTATATATGTCCTGATGGAATTACTCTCAACTCCGGTTTAACTGGACCAAATAATACCTATATATATATATATATATATATATATATATATATGATACAGTTTTTCAAAAAAATCAGTATCATTTTGTAATCTAATAACTTGACCACTTCTCATCCAAATAATCTCAAATTTTTATCACATGTGTAGAAGCAACTCAAAACTCTGTTTAAATGGTTTTTTTTTTTTTTCAAGTATAAAAATGTCAGTCACTGAAAAAGAAAATATGTTTAAACATTAAGTATAGAATATTAAGTTGTTTATACACATGCTGTTAAAATCTGAGACCATCTGAATGAGAACTGGTAATTAGATTATGAAATGATATGAATTTTTCTGAAACACCCTGTACATCTCAAATGATATCAAATGTTTTGAAACACTTTGTATACAGATCTTCATCAAAAAGTTGTTTTTTAATGGCTATACTGCAGATAACATTCAAGAAAAGTTACGCAAGCCGCCAACCGATGCCTTGTTTTCCTTCCAATAAAGAAATCAGTCAGACAGTCAAAGATAGTAGCATTTGGAAACAACTGACCAGTCAATTAGTCAAGTCAGTCAGTCAATCGGTTAAAAATGATGTCCTTTGCAAACAACTGATAAAAAGTGAACATGCTGAAAGAGAGTGAGAGAAAATGATGAGATCATGGTCAGTCAATGGCTAAAGTCAAATATGAAATGTTTCAGCAGGTATGGTATGGTCAGCTGGAAACAGACATGGCATGCTATGGTCGACAACAGCGCACAAATTAGACAACATGCACCTTGTGTCATCACAAAACCCAACCCTTAGATCATTCAAATGATTCCAGTTGAGAGTTCAAAATAAAATAACCAAATAAAAAAAAAAAAAAAAAAAAAAAAAGGGATGATCTTTTAGGAGGAATAGAAAAATCAGGATTTCTAATGCAACCATATACAAGCTATTGTGCAGAGGGATTTTAAGGGCCATATTTGGAATATGAGAGTTTCCTATCCTAAAAATTTTTTGAAAAGAGGTGAAATAATAAAGCAGTTGGAGCTCTTTAGTCATTTAATGGCTGTCCAACTGCTCTGGCCTAAAAAATGCCAGAAATCCAGAGACAAACAAAGGGGCTAGAAACTCCACCCAGTTAAATGATAAAAATAAAATAAATAACTTGCTAAAAAAAAAAAATAAATAAATAAATAAAGATTAGATTTAACCCAAGATTTATAGTAGGGATCAGCAACCTTTCATAGGAAAAAAAGCCATATTTGTGATTTTGCATAGAATTGAACTCACGAGATAAAAAGAAAAGTTTTTATAAAAATAAATCTATAATCATACATTTAAAAAAAAAAAAACCTGAAGGAAACATGGATTGATTTTCATTATCACCATCTATTCTCCGATTCTGACATGACATCAAAGCATGTGTCCGGTGTGGTGATTGGCTATTATGTAAATATACTTTTTAAATTTTTCTTTCAACTTTATATTTTTTCTCATTTGATTTTTTTTTCCATGTCAATTAAAAAAGAGATGAGCAACAGATGAGAGAAAAAAATGACCTGTATGAAACTGACAAGTCACTGGTTGCCAAGCCCTACTCTATAGAGAGCCAATAGAAACTTATGATGTTGACATTTTTAACTTCATTCACATTCTTTGACTTAAAAACTATCTGAAAATTATCAATCTAACAAGCTGTTTATAGAAAAAAAAATTATTTTACAATAGAAATACATTAGAAATTGTTTTTATAGAAAAAGATTTTAAGGAATTTCACTACAGAAACACAATGAAATTAAAAATAGAAATGTATTAAAAATTGTTTCTATCTTAGAAAACTATTTTAAATTGATTCCATACAGAAACACATTGTAAATTTTTACAAGAGAAATACAATGTAATTATTCTGATATAATCTGCGATATCATTGGTAGGATTTAAACAGCTACTGAAAAATTCTAATTCAATCTTTTATTATAAGGGGGATCAATAAATTCATAGCCCCAAAAATGGTTATTACCTGAAATTATCATTATATAATATTTGATTTATAAGATTAATAATAATCCCTATTTGAATTAAATGAAGAAACCATAATAAAAAGCTCCAGAGTTAAATATGTACCTGTGTATAGTGATAAAAACATATAGGAAATCATTGCAAATTTTACTATAGAAGTGCCAGATAAATATTAAAGGATACAGGAAATTACTGGAACTCTTATTATAGAAATGCTAGGTAAATCATGGAAATCTTACACTAGAAATGCATAGTAAATTATGGTTGGTTGCTTGGTTTGATTTTATGGCATATCAACCTTTGTAGGTTATTTAATGCCAAATCCATTTTTATGCAAATAGTCAGTTCTATTTCAAACAATTCAGTTTAGCATGAGTACACTGTTTAATTGTCAAAAATATTTCTATTTCAAACTATTCAGTTTATTCAAACAGTTCAAATTCAGCTAATTCTGTTTAGTATAAGTACAGATTTTGTTTACACACAGTTAAATGTCAAAACAGTTCTATATATAACAATTCAGTTTAGTGTAAGTACAGTTTCAATGTCAAAAACTTTTTCGTTTCAAACAATTCAGTTTAGCATAAGCACGCAGTTTAAATGTAAGTACAGTTTAATTGTCAAAAACATTTATATTTTAAGCTATTCAGTTTATTCAAACAATTCAGTTTAGCATAAGTAAGCAGTTAGTTCTATTTAACCTATAAATAGGGCCCTATTAGGTGCTACCATTTCAGGTCAGAGTGGACCTGGGAGCAATGGCAATGAAGGAGTGCTCTGCATTCCACAAAGCTCAAGCATCACTGGAGCCTCACCATCAGATTGTTTAATGTCATATCCAGGACTCTCATGGGTGGGGGTGGGGTGTCTTACCCCTCTGTAGAGGTGCAGTCGGTGTATTCTACAGCCTCAGCCAACTGGCCAATGCACAGAGTTAATATCAAAACAGTTCTATTTTGAACAATTCAGTTTAGCATAAATACACAGTTAAAATGCAAAAAAACAGTAAGCTCAAATCACGGTTTAGTTCTATTTAACCCATAGATAGAACCCTATCAGGTGCTACCACTCCGGGCCAGAGTGGATCTGAGAGCAATGGCAATGAAGGGGTACTCCACATTCCCTAAAGCTTAAGCATCACTGGAACCTCACCATCAGATGGTTAAGTGTTATATCCAGGACACTCATTAGTGGGGGTCTTACCCCTCTGCAGAAGTGCAGTCAGTGTATTCTTTAGCCCCAGCCGACTGGGCAAGTAAATTATGGAAATTTTACTATAGAAATACTGGATAAATGATAAAAGTATATAATAAATCATTGGAAATCTTATTATAGAAGAGCATAGTAAATAATATTAATAGAACTGTATTGTCTGTCATATGCAAGTGTATTATACTTCTACCTTTGTGGACATGAGGTTTTATTATTTTTGGTCATTCAGTTCTCTCATGAGAAAGTCTATATAAATACAACAAACAACAATGTTAACACTATATATATATATATATATATATATATATATATATATATATATTTAGTGGACAATCATAAGAAATGTTGAAACCTAGCATATATCACCTATAAATAACTATACCCATCACAAATTCTTTTATTAACAAAACATACCTGGATTTTATCATTTCTACTACAAGCAAACAGATATGATTACACATTATTTATAACCAAATTCTATATCAGTGAAATTCTGTAACCAAAATAATGAATATTTAACAGTCCAAAAATAAGTACAGTGATTATACAGATTTAATGCAATTTTATTTATGTTTACAAAATTTCAATGCTGTAGAGTATGGAACGAATACATAACACTATTTTGATTAGATTTTTCACTAGAAATGATAAAATCCTGGTATCTGTGTTT
Source organism: Sepioteuthis lessoniana (assembly GCA_963585895.1). Classification (NCBI taxonomy): domain Eukaryota; kingdom Metazoa; phylum Mollusca; class Cephalopoda; order Myopsida; family Loliginidae; genus Sepioteuthis; species Sepioteuthis lessoniana. Next base: position 42,314,985 of record OY757944.1, on the reverse strand, counting down.
TAGATCAGCAATTCTCAACAGAGGTCCATAAAAGATTTTTTTGTGGTACATGCAAGCAAAATAGTAAATTTGGGGTCTATGATAGAATTTTAGAGTTCAATGAAAAAATTCTGCTTTAGATGTATTCATTGCAAGAAATAACTAAGCTTCTTTCTCTTTAGTTTAACATAGTAGTTACAAGGTAATTAATATTTTCAGTCAAGGGAGATAACCTAAACTAAGTTAAACTTGAATCTGATTTCATCTATATCTCTAACTTACTGACTGACTCAACATTGTACAAAGTGGGTCTTTGATTATCATTGACAACATTTGAGTTGAATATTGCAACAGAGCAGCATCAACCACAATGTTTGGATTGAATAAAGTATCATTAATGTCAGATATTTTTTTCTAATGAATATGTTCTTGACTTATTTTATTAGTGAACATTAATTTTCCATAAAATTTCATTCATAAGTCATTAAAGTTTATGTAATTGATTGATTTTAATGGTATGCCAACCCGTTTAAGGTTATTTAAGGTCTACGAGATGAGAATCACATAAATTATAGATTCATATTCACATTTTTTGTGTATCTGTTTATTCATATTTACCAACCCCTCCGCTCGGGCAGGATATAACACAAGGTCAATTTCTAAGCGGAGTTTAACAGGTTTGAATTCAGAGTTTTCCTTCTCTTAGACTAGTTGTCTAACCAAGGCTGAAGAACTCAGTCTGCCCTACTATTTACCCAAAGCTGGAGGGAGAATTATTGGATTCATACCTTTCCCAAGGGTATTAGTGCTATGTGAAATGCAATCGGTCTCGTCCAGGATTTGAACTCGTGTCGTCATGTCCATTTCCTACAATGATAACCATTACACCACGGGCACTTATGTATCTGTTTCTTAATAGTTTTTTTTTTGTTTTTTGCACACAATCCTATCAAATACAAATAATTTTTAAACAGATCTATTTAATCTATAGATTGAACCCGAATAGGTACAACCATTCTGGAGTTAAACTGGACTTGGGAGTAATGGCAATGAAGGCTTTGTTTTATTTTTTTTCCTTTAATGGCATATCAACCTTCATGGGTTTTTTAATGCCAAAGCTTGTAAAAGAACAGCACTGATATTATTTAAGTCATAGCTGGCAGGGTAAGGAAGGTTCATACCTTTCCCAAGGGTATTAGTCCGAAAATGAGTCTAATAGCACAATTAGAGTTTGAATCAGCATGGAAACTCCCTCAGCAATGAAAGGGTATTCTACATTCCCCAGATCTCCAGAACTGGAACCTTACCACCAGGTACAGTTTTGTGTCATACCCAGGACACTCCTTTTCAGGAAGGAGTCTTACAGTCAGTGAATTCTAGGCTCAGTCGACAGAGTGATAGAAGGTTATGTGCAATAAATCAATTATACTTCTATGATACATAAAATACTTTAACAATTTTTTATACAATTCCTTATATTATTCAATTATAAAAATACAATAGGATTTTTTTTTAAAACATCGAATAGGGTAAAACAGGAATCAAAAGGTTGAGAACAGCTGATTTAGATAAAAATTAACTTTTTATAAAGAAATTTTTAAGAGGGTAGTTATTTATCAGTGATACTGTATTTCAAAAAAAGTTATGTAATTTCTTATGAATCAAAGTATCTCAAATAACGTTTAGCAGTAATTCAAAGGGTTCCTCTTGAGGCTTTATGCCCCCCTTATTGTATTATAAGTAATTATTGTATTATTAATTATAGTATTATCATTATTATATCTTATTGTATTATAAGTAATTCAAAGGGTTCCTCTTGAGGCTTTATGCCCCCCTTATTGTATTATAAGTAATTATTGTATTATTAATTATAGTATTATCATTATTATATCTTATTGTATTATAAGTAATTCAAAGGGTTCCTCTTGAGGCTTTATGCCCCCCTTATTGTATTATAAGTAATTATTGTATTATTAATTATAGTATTATCATTATTATATCTTATTGTATTATAAGTAATTCAAAGGGTTCCTCTTGAGGCTTTATGCACCCCTTATTGTATTATAAGTAATTATAGTATTATCATTATTATATCTTATTGTATTATAAGTAATTCAAAGGGTTCCTCTTGAGGCTTTATGCCCCCCTTATTGTATTATAAGTAATTATAGTATTATCATTATTATATCTTATTGTATTATAAGTAATTCAAAGGGTTCCTCTTGAGGCTTTATGCACCCCCTTATTGTATTATAAGGAAAATAAAGAGTGATTCAAAAGGGTTTCCAGGACACCTTCTTACCATTAAGAAACCAGTTTTTAGTGGAGTCTTTTTTTGGGCGGGGTGCAAACGTCATCTTAAAAATCCCCCCTACACACACATACACCTCCCAATATTATAAATATGACAAAAATTCTGGGCTAATTCTTCCCATTTTATTTTAGCAGGGGAGCAATAACTATCATCTGAAAATTTCTTTACCCACCCACCCCCATAAATATACAGAAAAATTTTGCCCTAATTCTTCTCAAGATTTGAAAATTTCCCCTTTCTTCTCCCTACTCTGTTTGGGGAGTAGGGAGATAAAAAAAAAAAAAAAAGATAACAGATGGTGGTGGCATAAAGGAAGTGGAGGAAAATGAGAAAAAAAATGGAAAGGGCAAGAAAGAGCAGGATACTGGGCAAGGAACAACAGCAATGTTTCCACAAGAGCTTCTGTATGATGACAGGAAGCCAAGTAGTACCCCATACCGACTCTCATCGTCAATTAACATGTGGTTAAACTCCCCCTTAGCTACATGGTTGTAGCCCCCTCCTGTTTGGTCATACAAAGTTAGATAGTGAAAGAAAGATACAAGTAATAACAAAATAATGACTAAGAGTGAGAGAGTGGCAAGACAAAAAATAAAAAGTACATATTTATAATTAAGACAAAAAGTACAAAGCGTTGGTTTACCATCCGTTTGGGATTTTTGCCTTGAACCTGACCAGAAAAATGTGTAGAACAAAGAGTATAAAGTGGATGACATTAAACACATAGTAGCAGCAGCAGCAATAATAATAATAATAATAATGATAAATAATACTAGTACAGATACACAATTTCTTATGTAAAACCCTTAAAACCAAAAACTTTCTTAATGGCATGTCGATGCCTAGGGGTTAGAGAATTGCATACATTACCTGTTTTGTGAAATCTCTTAACTTTTTTGCACACTGTTATATGACATCAAGTATTTTTAGCTATTTCAAACAGATCTATTTGACCCAGAGAACCAAACAGGTACTATAAATCTGGGTCAGAGAGCACCTGGGACTAATGGCAATGGAAGGGGTACTCCACTCACCACTAGATGCAGTTTAGTTCATACTCAGGACATACCCACTTCTGGGTATAAGGGGGTACAATCAGTGTATTCTAAGCCTCAAAGATAATTTTCTTTTTTAATGGTATCTATCAGTCTCATGAGATGATATACCTGTACCTGAATGTTAGCACAGTCCAAGCAAAGGTTGTATGAAAGACCAGGAATTGTTTATGTAGCAGGTCTTCCCTTATCTTGATTGGTTTGGCTTCTTTGTTTAATGACATATCAACTTTTTTGGATTATTTAATAAAAAGGCCATCCTTGTAAAAGGACTGAAGTGGAATTATCTAATCCATAGCTAGAAGAGAGATAAGAGGGTTCACATTTCTCTCTTTTCTTGACACTGATGTTACCCAAGGGAAAGGTAAGTTGCTATACTACTTGGCATCAGTGTTGCAACAGAATTTGCCAGGACAAGGTTGAAAATGCCAGACTGCCTTAGGTGCCAAGTTTTGCCACTCCACCACAGCAAGTTACCTTGTCACACTGGTAGGGATTTTGAATTCAGTTTTCCTTCTCTCAGATCAGTTGCTCTTACCAAGACTAAAAAATACAGCCTACTCAACTATTTATCTAGAAAAGAGATTTGGCTTAGTTTGGTTGTGTTTTATGGTAGATCAAACCTAGTGGATTATTTAATGCCAAATCCTGTTTATACAAATATCATTATACATAATTTGTAAACAAATAATTTGTAGGAACATTTTAAATGAGCCAGAGTTCATTTATTTACTCACAGTTAAATGGTTTCAAGTATTGCTATCCAACACTGATAGTTCAATTTGATATTAATTTTTTGTTTGCACACAGTTAAATGGTTTCATGTATTGCTATTTATTGTTTGCAAACAAATGATTTCAAAAATAGCTATTTAACACTAATAATTCTATTTAACATATTTACATTAACAATAATCCCTAGTAAAAAAACTGAACAATTTTATTTGACCAATAGATAGGACTCTGAGAGACACTACCACTCCAGGGGCACCTTGGGTGGTGTAATGGTTAGCAAGGTAGACTAGCAAACCTACACGAGTGAGTTTGATTCTCATTGGGTGCCCCGTTCATGCGGCCTTGTGCTACATCTAAGCAAAAAGCTTAGTAAATTAACACTACCACTCCAGGTCAGAGTGAACCTAAGATTAATGATAATGAAGAACTACACCACATTCCCCAAACTCTAAGACTGGAGCGTTATCATTAGATGCAATTTAATGTCGTACCCAGCACAAGAAAAAAGATGAATAAAAAAAATGTCTCTCTAAAAAAGTTGAAACAGAAACTTGTTTTCCAAACATTTTTTCATTCTTTACTAAATAAGTAAAGAATTTTTTTTTTTAAATCAAAATTCCATAATTAGTTGATTTTTGTTAGGTTCTTAAAATTTTTCTAATACACAGTATGAATGTAATTTTTTGTTATAGTAACAAATATTTCAGAGTATACAATTCTTTTTTCACAAATATCTTCAGTTCTAGAACAAAAAAAACAGAATCTTCAATCTTTCTTTACTATTTGTTAATAGCACCAATATCATGAAGATGAAACTTAATTTCATACAAATTTGCATTGAACCTTGTGAATATTCAAAGTGAATGAGATAAATTAAGACTATAAGTAATATTACCAGAGGTTAAATTGTGACACTATGTGGGTGGTCCGCTAAGCAGATGATCCCTTTGTCTGTTTTGGCGCAAAACCAAACAAAGGGCTTGGATTTGAGATCTCCAACAAGACCAGAAGTAGGGGAGGAAAGGCAGTTGGAAAAGGAACCCAGAGAGGTCAGTTGGCGAAGGGAGATGCAGAGGGGCAGTCGAGAACGGACGGCAGAAGAGACCAGTCAAGATGAGTTAGCAGTCCTGAGTCGACAACGGTCAGCAGAAGGAAACAGTGAGGGAAGACCAGTCAAGATGAGTTGGCATTCCTAGTAGCTTTGTAGAAATTTCACGCAAAATACATGCCAGCATTAGTCCACAGATTCACAGGGAATGCAGTGTCCCAGAACTACCCTTCTTGCACTTGAAGCTGACCTAAGCCCATATTGTTCATTTTTTCTTTTTTCTCCCACTCCCTCGGTTGTATTTCTTGTGGCTGTAAAGAAATGTGTGATGCCCCTGTCGGAACTACTAGATAAATTACGGGCCATGAATAGTATTGGTTTTAAGAAGTTGATGTAGGGGGTCGAGGGGTAGTGTCACAAAATCATGGAGATGACTGTCTGCGTTTCACCTCTTTTCACCTTTGAAAAGCCATGCACTCATTTCTTCTCACACAAGCTATAATTAAACAGTAGAGTAGACAAGGCACTATGGTCTTGAACATAAGACAGGGCACTCCGGCCTTGTAAGTAGGCAAACCAATCTACAGAAAAAAATCTGAATCCAAATCCCTAGAAAAGTCAGCATAGCAGGGTTATTTACAGCAGTCAGATCAATTATTGAAAATCATTTAAGTCAAGGTCATTCCTTGTTAGTGGTTCTATGTAACCCAGTATGACCTGTCTTGAGTTAATTGGAGAAAAGATGGACACTACCATTGCCCCAAGTGATACTATGAAAGGGAATTATTTGACCTGACAATCCAAAGACCTAAAACAATTAATAGAACTAGAATGAATGATACAAGATAAACTGTAAAATTACTGGCAAATTTTTTATATTAAAGAAAAAGTTATAAAATTTGATATTCTGGTGTGTGTGTGTGTGTGTGTGTGTGTGTGTGTGTGTGTTAATGTGTTTAAATCACATTATAATATTCAGTTGTGTGTGTGTTGCATGTGTATGCATTTAATGATATTTCTTATAGAAAATATGTTCAAGACCTTCCTGGTTTTTAGAATTTCAGATAAGAAATTGTGTACTTGTAATGACAAAAAAAAAAAACAAGAAAAGCAACAGCAAAGGTAAAAATGATTCAAAATATCAAATATATCCAAAATCAAATTTTTCAAAACCTTCAGCTCTTCTCATGTCCAAGAAATTTAAACTGTAAAACACGAAGCCAAACTTTAAAATTTCTCTGAATTTTTAAAATGTACAGTTGTTATTATTCACAGGTATTGGACTATTGTCTTTATCTTAGTTGTTATATTCACAATGTTTCGGCTGCTGTATTCTCCAACCTTCTTTAGGATTCTTTTTTGTAGTTAGTATCTATCAAGGAATTTTAAACCAAACCCTTTACTTAATCCACAAAGATAGACTGCTCCAATTCATCTGTCTATGCTTTGGAATATAGATATCTGTTAATTCACCAGTTTAGGCATTAACAAGACACAGAATTTTTTTTTCTTGGGGGGGGACATCTTTAACAGCCTTTGGTTTGGTTTTATGACACATTAACCATTATAGGTTATTAATGCCAAATCCATTTTTATACATATAAACAGTTCCATTTCAAACAATTCAATTTAGCATAAATACAGTTTAGTTCTATTTGACACATAGATAGGACCATATCAGGTACTACCACTCCGGGGCATAGTGGACCTGGGAGCGATGGCAATGAAGGGGTACTCTGCATTCCCCAAAGCTCCAGCATTACAAGAACATCACCATCAGATTGTTTAATGTCATATCCAGGACACTCATTAAGGGGGTCTTACTCCTCTACAGAGAAGCAGTTGATGTATTCTACAGCCCCAGATGACTGGGTAACATTTGGTTTGGTTTGGTTTCTTTGTTTAATGGCATATCAACCATTATGGGCTATTTGATGCCAAAGACATCCTTGTAGAAGAACACCAATGATACAATTTAACCCATAACTCAGGGGATAAGGGGGTTCATAACTTTCCCAAAGGATATTAGTCCAAAGATGAATGTAAAAGTGTGACTGGAGTTATAACTCACTAACTTCAAGGCAGCAATCCAGTATTTCAGTCAATATGCCACAAAGACTCCCCCAACAGTGTTTGGGTTAGCATTAAAGTGTAGTATCTGTTCATTTCTCATAGTTGTGTTCTTGTCTACGACAGGACACAGCAATAAAAAAAAAATTAAAACTAAAGAACATGAGGTGAGCTGGGATCAAAACTGGCAGCAGCTATCTCATTATACAAATATTGGGAGTGGGAATATAGTTAGACCCAGTCTAAAATCACCCTGTCATAGAGACTAGGGCGATTTTTGGCTTCACTCATATATAGACTATTAACCACATATACACGAAGGTTGAAGTTTAAGAATTAACAATACCATTATCATCAAAGTAAATCAACAACATGGATTCCTCTTTTTGGCTATCCATCCCTATCAGTCATTGGTAGGTCCTTTTTCAGCAATTACGCAAAGCTTCTTTTTTTTATGGTTAGCCAAAACTGGTATGTACAGAAAGTTACTTAACATCTAAGGTACTTAGCTAACATTCAGTAATGTTTTTTGTAACATAAAAGCTTTAAGAATTTTATAGGCAATTAAAGGTTTTTTTTAAATTCAATTTTGGATATACACATGTACGTGTGGATAAACAATGGATAAAATGTTCAACAAAATGGAAGAAATATAACTTGAAAACCAAAATTGCACTCATTCACAAATTTCGTAATATAATGATCGGAAAAATCTTCAAAAATAATGAGTGGGAAAATCTTTTTCAAATTTAAAAAAAACTTTTTTTAGATTAAAAAATTTTTCTAATCTTAAAAAGCTTGTAAATGAGAGAAAAGTTATAAATATTCATCAAATTTTGTTTTTCAAATAATATTTCTTATATATATATATATATATATATATATATATATATATATATAAAAACAGTGAACAGCCAACAATGAACTAAAAAAAAAAAAGGCAGGGGTACATGCTAGCAAAATATCTAACTTAGTGATTTTTTTTTAAATAATAAAATACTCTTATAATAGAATAGTTTCATTACAGTATGTACATTTATAAATTCAACAAATGGCTAAAATGTATCTTGGAAGAGAAATAAGACATGAAAACCAATTTTGTGGATTGATTTCTGAAAACATTTTGAGTTTAGGAAAAATGTCAGGAAATGTCTATGAGGTTGTCATGGCAATGTAATTTGGAATGTGGATAGTTATAAAAAAAGTAGAAAATAAACATTTTCAAAATTGTGTTTTAAGAACTGAATTAAAGGATTTGAAAATATTACTGTTGTATACAAAACGGAATGTATCTTGTAAGATAAAAGTTTTATTAATATATGGCTTGCAGATGAAATGTTGGAAAAACAATGAAATAAAGATATTTACAGAAGTCAAAACTTTTGGATTTCTATGTCATTAAAAAAAAACATCAGTAGAAAAAGTTGGCAAATAAAATTTATCTTTTTTATTTTAATAAGAAAAAAAGTCACAATCTCTTATATGAAACCCTGAATTGATATAATAATTTCAAATAAAGGGAAAGTACTCTAATTTGCATTTTATAGTTATCTCTCTTGAGAAAGTATAATGATGAGGGTAAGCATGAACACAAACTCAATCCCATGATTATATAGTTGAAAAGTGGATTGAAGATTGCTTTATTCCCTAAGAGTATTTTGACGTTTCTGTAATAAGGAAAAAGAAATCTTGTTACAGTGTCATGTTTGCTGTTGCCATAAAACATCATTGTTTTGGTTTGATTTTACGGCATATCAACCATTATAGGTCATTTAATGCCAAATCCTCTATATACATATATATTAAATATATATGATTTGGTTTGGTTGGCTTTTATGGCATATCAACCATTGTAAGTTATTCAATGCCAAATCCTCTATATACATATATATTAAATATATATGATTTGGTTTGGTTGGCTTTTATGGCATATCAACCATTGTAAGTTATTCAATGCCAAATCTTCTTTATACATATATTAAACATATGAATTGTAAGTGCACAGTTACATCATTTAAAGTATTGCTATGCATCACCAACAATTTAATTAAACATCAGTCATTTGCTTACAGACAGTTAAATGGTCCAAAAGTTCTATTTCAAACAATTCAATTTAACATTAGTCATTTGTTTGCACTCAGTTTAAATGTCAAACAGTTCTATTTGACCTAGAAATAGGACCCTATAAAATGCTACCACTCAAGGTCTGAGGGGACCTGGGAGCAATGGCAATGAATGGGTAAGCCACATTCCCCAAAGCTCTATGAATCCAACTATGAATCCAACTATTCTCTCTGGTTATGGGTAAATAGTAGGGCAGACTGAGCTCTTTAGCTTTCATAGAGCAACCAGTCAAGAAGAAAAACTGAATTCAAACCTGTTAAACTCCACTTAAATTACTTTGTGTCGCATCCTCCTTGTATGAAGGGTTGATATGTGTGTGTGTATATATATATATATATATATATATATATATACACACACACACACACCCACACACACTCCTAAAGGAGTCTCTGACCCTATACTCCTCAAGAAGTCTGCAGGATGCAGTTGTAATTATCTTATTTTACACAAATATTCATACGGTCCAAAGCAGAATCATAAATGTCTTTAACATTATATTAATATATAGTGATAAAGCAATTGGCTTCTGTAAATTTTGGGGGTTTTATTACAGGCTAGTTCCAGAATATATAAGGTTATTATATTTAGATATATATACACACACACTATATATAATAACTGTCGTTATATATAGTACTATTATCATATATTATATATAAGAGCTAAAACAATCTAACATAACCTCCAAAGATGACCAGTACTTGGGCTAGTATAGGGTACTTTTTCACCATCTTGACCCAAACATAGGAGGAATAGCAAGACTTGATCGTCTTTACTTGAAAATTTTAAAAAAGAAACAATCTGTGGTATTCAACCAAGCATGTTTAGATAATGACTTGCTGCCTAAGTATACAATATTATATATATATATATATATATATATATATATATATATGTGTGTGTGCGTGTTCTATACATTATTATAATTATTATATTATATATAGTACCTATATATATTATAATTATTATTACATATGATATATAATACTATTGTGAAATGAAGAAAATTCAGAAATGTATTTCCAAAGGTTTTATATAAGAGATTTATGACTGTATAAAATTTACTTTAACTTACAATATAATTTATGTTTTTCAGATTTAAAAAATTAAAAAGCAGCATATATGGTTTTAAAACAATATATTATTTTTGCAATGTAATAAGTACAGTGATGTTGATTCTGAATGAAAATGATATAAAAGTACATTGTGAAACAGGTAACAACAATAAGCTGCAGGAGACAATATATATATATATATATATATATATATATATATAAAACATGCTCAGTGTTTGATAAGTTTTCTATTGAGGTTTGGTGGTAAGAGTAAAACAAAATTTGGTCTTAACAAATTTAGTATAGACATAAATGTGTCATCAAACAAGTTTCCCAAAAATTTAACAATATACCTTTTCTATGACACCTTGACAACTAAATGGGTCAACTTGCATTAAGCATTCTTTGTTTATGCATCTTTATATGTTTATAAAGAAACACACACCAAAAACAAAACATTTTACTAATTCTGTCCCATAATGATACATTTGCACATAAATTCTATAAATTAAGTGCAATATCTATAATAGGACAAAGGCAGTACAATTTATAATGAAGGAAAGTGTTAGGGCAGTTATAAATAAACTTTGTCTGAAATAGATCATATAATCCTTTGAAAAGGTTTTCATAAAAGTTAACTTGACTGAGTCTCTGGTAAAGAAGTAAGCATTTGTTGTAAAGAAAAATAATTTTTTAAAAATTCAATTTTTAAATCCTGAATTTGAAAAATGATAAAATGAAAGAAGCAATGATTCACATTGTAAAAAAATTCATAATCAGATATGAGATACAAAATAAAGAAAAATAGACAGAAAAATGACAGATAACCTATAAAAAAAAAAAAAAAAAATTTTTTAATTATATATATTATATATAATTTGCCCCCCCCCAAAGATATTGAATATAGATAAGTAATATTCCCTACAAAATCAAAAAAACAATTTTATTTAAAATTTTCACAGAAAAAACTTTTTTTCTTTGAAATTTAGATTTTAAAAAGAAAAAAAAATTTTTTTCTGTGTAAAATTTTAAATAAAATTGGTTCTAACAAATTTTGCAACTATTTGATTTCATTCCATTTATAAGGATGGAATTATGACTTTTGTTTTTGTTATTATTTAGGTACTAGCTGTCCAAAATCTAAATTGCTAAATGAGAACATTCCTGTGTGATGTCAATAGATATGTCACCACACTATGTAGAATTGAAAATGTATGTATATATAATTTTTTTTTTTTAATTTGAAATTCATTTTTAGAATCTGACTCAGCAAAGCTTTAACTCCTAACTTACTTAATTTTCTTTTAAATTAATTTTGAACGAAAAAGGAGAATTTCAAGATTGCTTAATGGTAAGGAATATAAATATATATGTATGTCATTATAAGTAAAACAGTATTTTGAAACTAGAGCAATATTTGACATTTCTTTTAGTTTAAGCATAACAAACAATACCAAATATTGAAGACAATTGAATCAATACTTTGAACTATGGCAAACATTTGAAGATTTAGCAAAAAGTCTTATGTTAGTTAGCAAGTCAAATAATAGCATAACAATACCACAAGACTTCTCATGTCCTCTAACTGCCAAAGGCAGTCAAAACTCATATTCTTTCTTTACAAACAAAATCTGGCTCCTTCAATGAAGATGATTTTATTACTTTCTCTCCTAAAGTTCCATTCTATGCACTTCAAATGAATGTCACTCTTATTATAGTTTCAACAGTTATGTGCTTATGAGTGCCAAGCATCACTTATGTGCACAACAACTTATGAATACGCATGTGATATTATAGACACACATGCACAGAGATCATATTACAAATGGCTACTTATGCAAGAAACATGCAAAGCAGCTCAACTTTTGGCTTCAGATAAGTACAAATTGTTACATTAAGTCACAGGTATAGAATCTGGCTAAAAGCTTTAATTTTAACCTTTAATTCTTATTTCATTACAAAGAAATTTTTTAAAAACTAATCTTTAAAGAAAAAGAAGAATTTCAAATTTGCCTACTGATAAGGAATATTGATATAAGTCTTTGTAAGTAAACATTGTTTTGAGCAGAATTTTTAAATAAGTACAATCCCTGACTGATACATATTTCATTTAGTTTAAGTTTGTATTTACCCGAGCACTCCACACAAGCAGGATGCAAAAAAAGGTTAATTCTTTAAGCAAAGTCTAAAAGGTTTGAATTCAGAGTTTTCTTTCTCCTAGACTGGTTGTCATTCCAAGCTTAAAGAGCCCATTCTGCTCTGCGATTTATCTATAGCTGGAGAGAGAATAGATGGATTTATAACTTTCCTAAAGGTATAAGCATTATGTGAAAATACAATTGGCATCACCCAGGATTTGAACTCGGGCTAACATGTCCATTTTCTACAATGATAACCATTACACTAAAATCTGATTAAGGAAAACTTGAATTCATAATGGTGAAGAATAACTATATATGTCTTTGTAAGTGAATATACTTTTGAACAGCATTTTTAAAGTAGAACAATTTCTAACTAAATCTAGAAGCAAATATATTTCAGCAAAAATAAATAGATGAATAGATATAACAATCATATTAGGAATTTGCAAAATACTTAAAACAACAATAAGTCAGAGAATGAAGCTAAGTAATAAAAACAAAGAATATGACATAATTCAATGGTTTAAATTATATATATTGCCTTCTAATGGCCGAGTACTTACTTGTAAGGACGGCCTCTTGGACCATGGCTCCAAGAGCCACATGCCGAAGGGTCTTCGCTACACGTACAATGTTCATTCCACTGTCTAACAGAAGATTCTGAATCTGAAAACAAAAGAATCATTCCATTAATGAAGAATTTAATAAAAATAACACCTTCTTGGAAATGTTTTTAAAAAAGATCCTAAATATTTCAAGCTGAATTTCTAAGATAATAAATTACAGTAATTATTTGTGTATAAATAAAGTTGGTGACCCTAGTCAAAGGTGACCTAAAGGCTCCCTTTTCAATAGCTACTACACCAAGGTGTAGGAGAGGGCGTTACTCCATTCCCTGGATTGCTCTACTTTACCTTTGATCCTTACCTTATAATGCTGAGTGTTAAGCAAGGTGGCATCAAGTACCATTTTTTGAGTCTTTGGTATGACTTGACCTGGGATTGAACCCTGGTCTCCTGGACCATTGGCAAATACTCTACTCATTAAGATGCACTATTTTTCCAGACTTTTCAATCAAAAAGTTAAGGGTGCATATCTATCATTAAAGAGTAAGGTTGGTACAAAACAAAACAATGCAAAAAAATACCAATCAAGAAAAACTTAACTCAGGTTAAAACCCTAGGGCAGGCATACGTGACCAAAATGCCATGCTTATTTTGTATAAAACAAACTATTTTTCCAGATTTTTCAGCCCAAAAGTTAGAGATGTATATTATGCACAAGAACTATATAAAAATGTGTTTGTTTATAATTCTGTTTCTTCTAATGTGAGCTTATTTTCGCTGCAAGCTCGTATTTTTGTTTGAACATGTCCATGAGTTTGCTCTCTATGCTGTGTAAATTTTTTTTTAAGATTTAATGTAAAATCTATAAATTCTTATTTTTAGTAATAACAAACAAATAAAAAGTTAAACAAAGATAAAATTTAGTCACGACAAATTCTAAAAGTATTATATACAAGAATATTTTTTCCTGAATTTCTTAGTCCAAAGTTAGAGGTTTGGTTTAGATTCTTTTGTTCAATGGCATATCAAACTTTATGGGTTATTTAATATCAAAGACATCCTTTTATAAGGACAGTAGTTCTACTATTTAACTTAGAGCTAGCAGAATAAGGGGGTTCAGACTTAACCGGACATTGGCATAATGGCTAGAGTGTTCGCCAATGGCCCGGGAGACCTGGTTTCAATCCCAGGTCAAGTCATCAAAGACTCAAAAAATGGTACTTGATGCCACCTTGCTTAACACTCAGCATTATAAGGTAAGGATCAAGGATAAGGTGGAGCAATCCAGGGAAAGGAGTAGTGCCCTCTCCTACACCTTGGTGTACTAGCTATTGAAAAGGGAGCCTTTGGGGTCACCCTCGACTACAGTCGGCAACTACTTTGATTACTTGAAAAGTGAAAATAATAGCAGAAAAACATGGGTACTCCCCACCCAAAATTAGGAACGGTGTTATACAAGAATGTATGTTATGCACAATTATTGTAATTTTATACATTGATTTATTCCAACTCATGTGACAGTATAAGCTCTTCTGTTCCTGCATGCACATATTTAAGGTGCAAAAATACATATGCATGTAGGTGTAATGTTACCGCAGCACAAATAGAAAGTTGTAGCACTACTGTTCTCAAATAGACAGTTGTTTTACTACTACACTACACTACATAGATGCTTACTTCACCACATGACAAGTGGGTGGAATGAGCATCACACTACACTTAAAGTGTCAGTCGGACTCCTATTGTAATCTCCACCATGATGAAAAGAAGTAAAGTGATGAACACAAAAACCCCATCTTGGTTCGTTAATACAAAAGTTTATACCTCTTAGTAGTCGTCGAGAAGAGAGAAACAGAATATGAAATGAGTCGACCTCTTTAGCTAGATAGAATGTCATGAGAAGAGAGAAAAGGCAGATGCCGACTTTGATATTAACTTTCTCATTCTCTATTTTAGTTACATGTGCTTGTTTGCAGGGTCTGTAATCACAGCTTTGTGGTGGGTGAGAGACCTTTTTGCAAAAGTTCACTCAAAATGGGTGCTGTAATTTTCAGCCATCTTCACATCGTCATGGCTAGTTTTCATCTATTATCTTTACATCATCGTGTCTGGTGTCCAAATGACCCATTATTTTATACATACTCTAATAAACGTGTACTTGTGTCTCTAGGAGTATGTATATGCATGTGAATGAAAACATATCTGTACGGGTGTGTGTGGGTTAGGTAGCATGCATATATATATATATATATATATATATATACACATACAGAGACGTGTGTGCATATTAGTATCAAAAGGCTAGCAGATTTTAATAGATGATAAAATAGAAAGAGAAAGATTTACCAATGGGAATAAAAGAGTTATGACTGATTTATGTCAATAGCATGACAATCGATCTAGGTTTATTTAATGCTAAGAGGTTAGAGAATTCCATTCATTGAACATTCACATTTTTTGTTGTTTCTCATGAGGCTTTTTTTATACTGAATACAAATAATTTTTAAACATATTCATCATTTGACTCATAAATAGGACCCTAACAGGTACTACCACTCTAGGATCAGAGTGGACCTAGGAATAATGTATAATAAGGTACTCCACACTCTTGAAATCTCCAAAACTAGAGCCTTAAACTCAAATGCAATTTAGTGTCATATCCAGGAACCCCCTCTTTGTGGAGGTCTAATCCCCCCCCCCAACAGGAAATACAGTCAGCATATTCTAAACCCCACTGACAAGACAAATTAAAGGGTTAGTTTTTTAATGTTTTAGAAGCCCAGGGCAGTGGTGGTTGTGCTGCCTGGTGAACCAGGGGCCTTTTCTGACCCACTATAGTTGATCGCAAGAAAAACTGCCGAGTTAGGGTCAAGAGCAGTGAAGGCTGGGTTAGCTGTTAAACTGAGAATTTCAAGCAATAAATATAGTAATTTACAAAGCTCTTTGCTTTGATGTGGCACAAGGCCGAATGAATGGGACACCCAATGAGACTCGAAATCAAGCAATAAATATACTCACCTCCTTTGCATACATCAAGGGGGAAACTGTATTTTTAGCATCATGCTGTGGCAAACGCCTTCGAATCTAAAAAAAAATGCAATATGAAGAATAAAAAATAATAAATGATACCAACTCTGTCCTATAACAGTTGTTAGATATTACATATAAAATTTACAAGCAAATGAAGCAACCATTTATGAAATGAAAATGATAGATGAGTTGACATCACATACACCATCAACATTAAGCAGAAAATCAAAACTTTTTAATATTTAAAAGACTTGGATTTATTATACTGTGATATTTCCATCAAAAGTCATTAGATGCCAACAATCATTGTTTTTACTGCCTTCATCACTATCTCTAAAGTGTCTTGAATAACTGACTAAGAAAGCCAATAATTCTCTATATCAGCTGTTTCAGAACAATCATTGCTTTTACTGCCTTTACCAATATATATAAAAATTGTTTTGTATAACTGAATAATCTGATCTGATTCATTGCCAGATTAAGAAAAACAAGGACAAAAAAATTTCTTTTGAAATATCTCAATAGCCATATTCCTAAGTGGTAAATCTTAGAAATAATTAGTCTTAAAAATATAGAAAAACATCAACTTACTTTTTTGGCACACATTCGCGTGTCATTATTACAAGTTTCCAAATCTCGTAATAAAATAGAAAATTCACTTTTTTCTTCCCCAGACTGAAAAAAAAAAGAACACAGATGACAAAGATGACCACCTGACTTCAAAATATTTATTTAGCCTTCAGGTTCTAAGAGTTAAATTAAAATCTTTCTTAGTGTTCCACTAAATATTGATTATGAAATATTGTTATAAAACAATACTGATGTTTGAATAATTGAAAAGATATAAAGTTGAACAAAATCTAATGATCTGGAGATAACATTTTGAAATATTTTTTTCTCATATTCTAATGTTTTATCTTTTGTAGGTACTGAAAAAATATCTATAGGTTGGTTGGTGGTGGCTTGGGTTTAATGGCATATCAACTTTTGTAGGTTATTTAATGCTAAATCTATATTTATAGAAATAATCAGTTCAATTTCAAACAATTCAGTTCAGCATGAGTACAGAGTTTAATTGTCAAAAACATTTCTATTTCAAGCTATTCAAGTTTAGTCAAACAGTTCTAATTCAACCAATTCAGTTTAGTATAAGTAGTATTTAGTATAAGTAGTTTTTGTTTACACACAGTTCAATGTCAAAATAGTTCTATTTTGAACAATTCAGTTTAGTGTAAGTACAGTTTCACTGTCAAAAACAGTTCTATTTCAAACAATTCAGTTTAGCATAAGTACACAATTTAGTTCTATTCAACCCATAAATAGAGCCCTATCAAGTGCTACCACTCTGGGTCAGAGTGGACCTGGGAGCGATGGCAATGAAGGGGTGCTCCGCATTCCCCAAACCTCCAGCATCACTGCAACCTCAGCTTCAGATTGTTTAGTGCCATATCCAGAACACTCATTAGGAGGGTCTTACCCCTCTGCAGAGGTGCAGTCAGTGTATTCTACTGACCCAGCCAACTGGTCAAATAGGTTGGTTGGTTTCTTTGATTAATGGCATATCAACCTTTATGGGTTATTTGATATCAAAACCATCATCTTTGTAGAAGCAGTGATACTATTCAACCCATAGGCTAAAGGGATAAGGAGGTACCATACCTTTCCCAAGAGTATTAGTCCAAAAGTAAACGTAATAGCACAACTGGTTTGGTTTTATGGCATATTAATCCTTGTGGGTTATTTAATGCCAAATCCTCTTTAAACATATATATTAAATATATAGGATTTAGTTTGGTTGGCTTTTATGGCATATCAACCCTTGTAGGTTATTTAATGCCAAATCTTCTTTATACATATATATTAAATATATGATTTGTAAACACATTTTGTAGATAACATTTTTAAACAACCCTGAGCTCATTTTTTTTTGCACACAGTTAAATGGTTTCACTTATTTCCATCTAATATGAATAATTTTATTTACTATTAATCATTTGTTTGAACACAGTTAAACGTTTTCAAGTATGGCTATTTAACACTAACAATTCAATTAAACATCAGTCATTTGTTTACACATGCTTAAATGATCAAACAGTTCTATTTCAAACAATTTAATATAAGCACACATTTTATATGTCAAACAGTTTAATTTAACCAATTGATAAGACCCTATCAGGTGCTACCATTCCAGGCCAGAATGGATCTGGAAGCAATGACAACAAAGAGGTACTCTGCATTTCTCAAAGCTCCACCATCAGATTGTTTAGTGTCATATTCAGTACACTCATTGTGGGGTGGGGAGCTTACTCCTCTACAGGGATGCAATCAGTGTATTCTACAGCCCCAATTGACTGGGCTACCACAACTGGAGTTTGAACTCACTTACTTGGAGGCTGAATCCAGCACTTTAGCTATTACACCTCAGGGACTCCCCCTTCCCCCAAAATACTAATAAGAAATATCTTCAGGAAAATAAATAAAATTTTGACTTAAATCAAAAAATGTTAACAGCAACATAGGCAGAAAGGTAAAATCCACACCCCAACACAGGATAAAATGTGACTCACAAAGTTAAATTTATACACACTGAGAAAAAAAGATGTTAAAAATCAGCAGCAGCAAAAAAAAAGAGAAAAAAAATTGCTAAAAATAATAACTTGTTAACTAAAATAGCTATGTTGACTAACTTAAGAATATTTATAGGTTTGGTTTGGTTAGGTTAGGTTTCCTGGCACATTAACCTTCATGGATTATTTAATGCCAAAGCCATCCTAGTAGAAGAACAGTAATGGTATTATTTAATCCATAACTGGGAAAATAAGGGGGTTCATGCCTTCCTCTAGGATATTAGTTGAAAAGTGAATACAATAGCTTGAATGGAGTTTGAACTCGTTTATTATAATGCCACAGTCCAGTACATTAATCACTACATCACAGGGTTCCCCCACCCCAAATATTTACAGTTTTTCTCTTATAAAATATTTCTTTTTTGTATATGAGCTTGTTCTGTTGAATAAAAGAAAAAAAAAATGGAATTTTTGGAATTCCATACTTTAAGAAACCAATTAGACAAATACATTTTCAGCAGACAACTTTTAAAAAAAAAAAAAAAAAAAAAAAAAAAAAAAAATTGATGGACATACCTATGTAATAAGTAAATAGATTACTGTTAACAGAATGCTATGGAAACAAGTAAACGAAATCAGAAAAACTTTTATTACCTGCAAGAGCATTTTCAGACGGGAAATATCAACTTGAATGCAATCACACGCGGCCAAAGCAAGACGGACTTGATCAGCCATCAAGTAGGTACAGTTTACTTTTTCGTTGGACAAATGCACACTATATAATTGCTAAAAAACAAGAATAGATTACAATTAAATAAAATTCCAGAAAATTATTTTTTTTAACTAACTTCTGTCAAAATCTAGCTTTTAATCAGTGAAAGAAAGAAAAAAAAATCCTAGGTAACATGTAATTTAATGATAATAATTTAGAGGTTATTGTTACTTAAAGTATTGTTACATCCCAGCAGTTTAAACTTGGAACATATGGATCAAATTGAATTAAAAATGTAAGATATAGTATTGCTAATAAATAAGTACAGTCAACATTTCTTTTAAGCTAATTCTCTTCTAAATCAAAGATACTAGGATTTTATTATTTCTAGTCAAACATTATACAATCAAAATGAGTATTAACTATTACAGTATCACTCATAAATAAGAAAGCCGTAACAATACTTTTTATAAAAAGTTAATTTTCCACTAAATCAAAGATACCAGGATTTTATTATTTCTAGTGGAACATTAGACAATCAAAATGAATATTAAGTCTTACAGTATCACCCATAAATAAGTTCAACCTTAGCAATTCTTTTTATAAAGAGTTTATTTTCTTCTAAATCTAGTTGAACATTATACAATCAAAATGAGTATTAAGTTTTACAGTATCACTCATAATTAAGAGAGCCATAACAATACTTTTTATAAAAAGTTAATTTTCCTCTAAAGCAAAAATACCAGGATTTTATTATTTCTAGTGGAACATTATACAATCAAAAAGATATTATCAAGTATTATAGTGCCACTGATAAGTAAGGACAGCCTTAATAATTTTAAAACTCCATAGCATTGAAACAGATATTATCTATATAGTATCACCCATAAGTACACCCCTAACAATTCTTTTAATAAAAAGTCAATTTTTTTTCTTAACTAAAGAATGGAACATTATACAAATATTAGTTATTATTTTTTACCAAACTCTGCAATATTAATTTATTATACAATCAAAATGGATATTATTAGGTATTACAGTATTGCCTTAACAGTTTCTTTTCTTCTAAATCAAAGAAACCAAGATGTTATTATTCCTAGTCAAACATTATACAGTCAGAATGGATATTAGTAGGTATTACCTATTACCAAACTCTACAAAACTGAAACTCAAGAACCAAAAATACGAACACCTTTTAAATGTATTTATGCAATTTTATCTTATTACTGGTATGATTATAGTTAATAAATAACTGGTATGATTATAGTTAATAAATAACAATGTGAGATGTTTGGAGACTTACCTGGAAGTAACCCAGACTTTTCTCAAAATATTCAAGAGAAACAGTTTCATCCAACTTAAAAAAAAGAGAAAAATAATATAATAATGAAATATGAATATTGATTAAACAGTATTTCCAAAAAGAAGTATAGAAATAAACATTCAATGAAGGTGATATTCTCTTGACTTTTCTATTGTTTCACCACTAAACTTTTGATTATAAGAACACATGAAAAATTAAAAAGCTATTAACAAAGGTAGAAGGTTGTCTGGGTTTTATGGCATATCAACCTTTGTAGCTTATTCAATGCCAAATCCATTTTTATACAAATAAGCAGTTCTATTTCAAACAATTCAGTTTAGCATAAGTACAGTTTAATTCTATTTAACACATAAATAGGACTATCAGGTGCTACCACTCCTGACCATAGTGGACCTGGGAGCGATGGCAATGAAGGAGTACTCCACATTCCCCAAAGCTCCAGCATTACTGGAACCTCACCATCAGATTGTTTAGTGTAAAAACATTTCCATTTCAAGCTATTCGGTTTAGTCAAACAGTTTTATTTCAAACAATTCAGTTTAGCATGAGTACAGAGTTTAATTTTCAAAAACATTTCTATTTCAAGCTATTCAGTTTAGTCAAACAGTCCTAATTCAACCAATCAGTTTAGTATAGGTACAGATTTTGTTTACACACACTGTTAAATGTCAAAACAGTTCCCTTTCAAACAATTCAGTTTAGCATACAAAAACAGTTCCATTTTAAATAATTAAGTTTAGCATAAGTACACAGTTTACATGTCAAAACAGTTTCATTTCAAGCAGTTCAGTTAAGCACGAGTACACAATTTAAATATCAAAAGTTCTATTTCAAGTAATTCAGTTTAGCAGTAGTGATACTATTTAACCCATAACTGGAGAGGCGATAAGGGGGTTCATACTTTTTCCAAGGGCATTAGTCTGAAAGTGAATGTAATAATGCAATTGAAGTTTTACTTTGGTTTTATGGCATATCAACCATTGTAGGTTATTTAATGCCAAAGCCATTTCTATACATATAAACAGTTCTATTCAAAACAATTCAGTTAGTATAAGTATGCAGTTTAGTTCTATTTGACCCATAGATGGGACCCTATCAGGTGCTACCACTCCAGGCCAGAGTGGACCTGGGAACAATGACAATGAAAGGGCACTCCACATTCCCCAAAAGTCCAGCATTACTGGAACATCACCATCAAATTGTTCAGTGTCATATCAGGACACTCGTTGGGGGGGGTCACCCCTCAGCAGAGATGCAATTGGTCTTCTACAGCACCAGCTGACTGGGCAAAACAAAGGTAGTAGACCAGCTTTTAAAAGCATGGCAAGAGTAACCAAAGCCAATTTTTTTTTAGACTTTATTAACCGATACAAGTATCATTGCAAAACAAAGCCTGGCCTGTGGAACAAAACTTTTTTTCATTCTCCAAGGATACATGCATCGGTAAAACAAAGTCTAAAAAGGTTCAGCTTCGAATTACCATTGCTGCACTTTTAACCAAGACAATATTAACTAATAGTATTAAATCAATAGTAATTAAATATGCTAAAGGTATTAATGTTGGATTTAATTTGCTACCCACTACCTGCAGTGATCTCAGAGGGACAAAAAAAAAAACAGAATGGTGTGTGCTAAGCTGAATGTAAGATGTACAGGATAAAAAAAAAAGGACAAAGAGAAAGGGGGCAAGAGAATAAAAAAAGGGGTGAAGAGAAATAAAAAGAGAAAAGGGGTGAAGAGAAATAAAAAGAGAAAAGGGGCCAAGAGTATAAAAAGAGAAAAGGGACCAAGAGAATAAAAAGAGAAAAGGGGCCAAGAGAATAAAAAGAGAAAAGGGGCCAAGAGAATAAAAAGAGAAAAGGGGCCAAGAGAAAAGGGGCCAAGAGAATGAAAAGTGAAAAGGAGCCAAAAGAATATAAAAAAAATGAAAGGAGACCAAGAATATAGAAAAAGAGAAAAGGGGCCAAGAGAATAAAAAGAGAAAAGGGACCAGAAATAAAAAAGGGCCAATAAAAAAAGGAGTAAAAATTAAAAAAGAGAAAAGGGAAATAATAAAAAGGAGAAATGGGGGAAATAGAAAAAAGGAGAAATGAGGGCAAGGAGAGTAAAAAGGGACCAAAGAAAATAGAGAAAATATAGCCTAGAAAATAAAAAATGAAAAGGGACAAAGAAAAAGATAAAGGGAAATGAAAAAATGAAGCAAGAAAATTTAAAAAGTGAGAAGTGGAAAAGAAAATAAAAACGAGAAAATAGAATACAGAAACTTCTTTAAAAATGGCAAAAAAAAAAAAAAACAATGAAAAAAGAGCAAAAAATAAAGAGAAGGGATCAAAGAGTTAAAAAAAAAATAAAAAAATAAAAAAAAAACAATGAAAAAAGAGCAAAAAATAAAGAGAAGGGATCAAAGAGTAAAAAAAAAAAAAAAAAAAAAAATGAAAAAAGAGCAAAAAATAAAGAGAAGGGATCAAAGAGTAAAAAAAAAAAAAAAAAAAAACAATGAAAAAAGAGCAAAAAATAAAGAGAAGGGATCAAAGAGTAAAAAAAAAAAAAATAAAAAAAAAAAAAAACAATGAAAAAAGAGCAAAAAATAAAGAGAAGGGATCAAAGAGTAAAAAAAAAAAAAAAACAAAAAAAAAAACAATGAAAAAAGAGCAAAAAATAAAGAGAAGGGATCAAAGAGTAAAAAAAAAAAAAAAAAAGAGAGAGAGAGTGGAGTCTAGAAGAAGAAAAAGTTGAAATAAATGATTACCTGATCCTTTCGTAGCATATCAATGAAATAATCAAGGGCCTTTTCATGAATAGCCATCTCTGGCACAAGTGTACTGATTTTCAAAAGTAACTCAACACTGCAAGACTTCAAAGCGCTAAAAAAAAAAAAAAAAAAATATATATATATATTAAAAAAGAAATTTGAAAAATGAACTCTGATAGTTACAAACAGAAGAGAAAACAAAACATTACAACCTTAAAAGCCTCATGTTAGCAACAAAAAAAACAAAAAACAAAATAGAATTATGCATTTATTTACCTAACCTCTCTTCCACATGTCAGGTGTTACAGAACGTCAATTTTAAAACAGAGTAAAACTGTTTTACTTTGGATTCAGAGTTTTTCTTCTGTTAGACTGGTTAACATCGTTCTTTGATATATTATTCTACACAAAAGACTGAAAAATTCATCAAAATATCTAATATTCCTTAGCATGCAGGTCTAAATTGACATCATCCTTCAGGTATTGTGTTGCAATTTTATTTCCTGTCAGTGTATATTTTCAAAATATCACATGTACTTTGGGAGGGGGGCATGGTAAAAGATTTAATTAAGTGAGTGACAGGAATTTCAAACCAAACTTACCTTTCAAACTGTCTGAGCACTCTGATAAAGATTTGCAGCAACATGTTGAGATGATTAGCATAGCTAACCTGTGCGCCACGGTGGGTCTTAAACACGTCATCTCGAGTTATGGCATCTGTTACATCAAACTATAAACAAACAAAAAAATTTTTAATTTCAAAACCAGAATATTGTGTATTTCTTGAGTCAGGTTATTTTTCATAATCCTTCACCTTCCGCATTAAGAGACATATATATTTTTTTTGTGTAGCAATTACAGATATTTAAAGAGCTCAGATGTTAGCCTTATGTTAGCCTAACTCTCCTCCTTTTTCGATGAGGTATTGTACCTGGTATGATGATTGCCACAATGTATTTTTTTTATTTTAATAAATCAAAATTACCTTCTTAGCAAGAAATCTTATCAGGCTAAAGCAGTGTTTCCCACACAAATCCACCCCAAACAAAAAAAAACACTTGAATTTTTACTGATGCCCAAAGTTTTACCCTCATGTAATAAAGTGTTGTATACAGGGGAAAAAAAAACAAAGCTGATGTATAAAAATATAGGCTGCTTCTTTTCTTGTTTTTCTTTATTACCTGAAACGTACGTATGGGTAGAGTAAGAGTGGGTTGGAGATGGCTGAAATGCACGCACGCACGCACGCACGCACGCACACACACACACACACACGGGCAACAGTGGTTTTTCCATGAAACCTCTCTAC
The DNA here is from genome assembly GCA_963585895.1 of Sepioteuthis lessoniana. NCBI lineage: Eukaryota > Metazoa > Mollusca > Cephalopoda > Myopsida > Loliginidae > Sepioteuthis > Sepioteuthis lessoniana. The sequence continues at coordinate 42,290,202 of OY757944.1, read as the reverse complement.
CTTTCTGCTTTGTTCTGCCTGGGTCAAAATTCTCTCCTGGTTAAAATAATTTTCCAGACACCCACACAACCCTCATGGTCACACCTCCCACCTATAGTGTGTGGACATGCCTCCTGCCAAGCATGTCATCCACACAACCTACACGGCACGTCCACTGAGGAAACATCTGCATCTTGTTTACCTTAGAAAATAAGCGTCCATCTTGTTGATAGGATATGTGCCTGCTTCCTCAGGTAAACAGGATGATACCTCAGTGGGAATGCCGCATGTGTGGCATCATAACATAGACACACACAACTTATGCAGCATGTCAAAGGAATCTTCCTGTCATAATCCAACAAAAAGATAACTGATCAAGATCCAAAAACCACTCAACTGTTGCTTGTATGTACCCAACAACAGATCACAATTTATTTTGATACTCATTTAATTGCATTAAAGAAATTGCTAATCAAAATAAAAGGCATTAACAAAAACTTCATGCTAGGGTGGACAGATTTTCTAATTGCAACATACCAAGAAAAATCCACACAGTAAAGCTGAGAAAGATGTTAGATCTATGCCAAAGATCTTAGAGTCTTAGTGCAAAGAATGCACCTTGGCATTGATAACACATTGGGGCATCCATAAAATTTTAAAATGCAAGGGTCAACAGATTTTCCAATGCTAGCTATCTAACTATCTAATTGTATTAAAGAAACTTCACATTGAAATAAAAAGTATTAAGGAAAACATCACCCCACAGTAGATAGATTTTCCTGCTCCAAAAGCCTATTTGATTAAACAATCCATGCCTCTATTCCAAGAAAGATGTCAGGTCTACACAAAAGATCTTCAGCCCTTAATGCATTGAATGCAACCTTATATTAATAACACATTGAGACATCTATATAATTTTTAAGATGAAAAAATTTTTAATATAAAACAATCTATTAACTGTAATTACCATAAATTGTGACATACAAGTTGACTTTTTAAGCCTGAAAAAATCTCAATAAAACAAGAGGTCAATTTAAACAGCAGGGATAAAATCTAAACCTTAACCCCACAGCAGTCAACCAGTGGAGACTGCCACTAACACTTCCAATTTCAACTCATGTTTGGTGAACATATTTAACAAATTAACACAGATATTAATATAAAATAATAATACAAATTAAGTATTAATGCTATATCACACACCATTTCTAACAGCTGATCCACTGATTGTACACACTAACTGGAATGTCACAGCACCCAGGTGGCTAGTCAGACAACTACAGTATGTTGTTTATTAGCACAATTTCATGATAGCTTGATAGACTGTGAATTCATATGAATATAAGCTATAATGTGTAAGATTTATATGTTTCATATATTCTACTGGTAGCCTACTATATTTTCTGGTGGTGGTGGAGGAGTCAACTTATACAGCAGGTATAGGTCTAACTTTAATTTAAATTTTAAGCTAAAAAGATTTAAGTTGACTTGTATGCCACAATTTAGGATAAATTTGGCATCATTATTTTTCTTCCCTTATCTTTACTTCACTGATAATACCTACCTCACCACCCTCCCTCAAAACGTCATCCTCTCATATGATATTGCTCACTGCTTCAGGGATAGTTTCTGTCATTCTCCCCTCGATAGTAAACATTTTACGTTTACTCCTTATTCCAATTACAAATTAAGATTAAAGAAAATATGCATAAAAATAATATGTTACACAATAAATAGGTTGCCTATTAATTTTGTAAAGTAAGTGTAGAATTCAAAAATTATCTGGTAATTCGTTAAAAGAGTCATAGAAAATAACCAGTGATACAATAGACAAGTCTTGACCCCTGCCTGACCTTTTAAGCAGTTCTTTGATTGGTTAGTTCAGTCATGAGAGTTCAGTCAGTTAGGTAGAGTTAATTAACTGTAACAAACAGATGCCTAAAATGGCTATTTCTCCAGCCATATGGTTAAAGTGGGAATTTTTGGTGTATAAAGACATCGAAAAATCAAAGTCTTTGTATTCCTTTTTAAGAACAGAAATCAACAAGGAGACCAAAATAAACCTAAGACTACCCAAAGAAGTCTTAGATAGAAAACCAGAGAATCTGGCCAGATAGATAAGAAAAAGATCAAGACTTATACAACAAACATAGACAAACTTGACTTAAAGGATTGCAGCTAGAAGAGACATTCCCAGACAAAGTTTTCTGAAGTTTTATAGGTGGCCAAAACATCCCAAACTGTCCTTTCCTGTCCAGTCCAGTTTTTTTTACAGCTACACTTTATGGAAAGAGACTGTATATCTGAAGAAGGCCACAGAATGCTGAAATGTGAGAGCAATATAAAAATAATAATGGGTTCACAATTATCCACATAACCTGGACTGGTAATGACACTTAAAATCATTAGTAGTAATAGAGTTAGTTTCTGTTATTCTCCACTAAATAGTAGACATTTTGTTTACTCATTATTCCAACAACAAATTAAGATTAAAGAAAATACTTGATTTAGAGGATCGTGGCTAGAAGAGACGTTCTCTGAAAAAGTTTCCTGAAGTTTTATAAGAGGCCAAAAAATCTGAAGATAGTTTTCCCCATCTCAGACCAGCACTGTCTTTGTCTCACAGATACACCTTCATAAGACGTGTTTACTGAATTCTCCAAATTATTTGCGGTTCTTAAGACAACAAAAAAGGTTTAATCCTATCAACCTGTTCTTGTTATTTATAAATCACCATTATCATTTTATTGGAAACGATCAAAGCTACTGTAAGTGTAACCAATATCCATGTTTCACAGCCAAAACCTTTACCAGTTGACCTCCAAAATACTTGAGCATAAAAATCAAGTGGAAAGTGGAGATAACTTAGCAACCACCAGACTGGTTGATTGGCTGGTGTTTTATGCCATATCAAACCTTATGGGTTATTTAATGCCAAATCCTGTTTATATGTATAAGATTTATAAGCAAATAGTTTATAGGTAACTTTCTAGTAATAAGAGCACATTTGTTTGCTCACAGTTAAATGGTTTCAAGTATTCCTTTCAAACACTAATAATTCTGTTTAATATCAATCATTTGTTTGTACACTGTTAAATAGCTTAAAGTATTGCTATCTAACATTAGTAATTTTATTTATCAAGTATACTTATATAGTATAAATAACTTGAACACAACTAAATGGTTTCAAATTACTACTGATAATAATAATGATGATGATAACAATAATAATAGTCCTAAGTAAATGATTGAACAGTTTTATTTGACCCATAGATATAACTAACAAGTACTACCACACTGGGTCAGAGTGGACCTGGAACTAAGGGCAATGAAGAGGTACCCTACATTTCCCAAAGATCTAAAACTGGAGCCTCACTATTAAGTACATTTAGTGTCATGATCAGGACACTCACTGGGATGTCTTATTCAACAGAGGTGACATCAACATATTTTACAGTCCCAGCCTACAGCTCATTGGATTAACTGGTTTGCATTTCTATCAAGTAATGATAAAGAATTTTTTTTAAGGGAGGGGGAGAGAACAAACCAATCATTTGGGTACGGCATTATGATTATAATAACTGTTTATCAATTTGACTCAGAAGATTGCAAACCCAGTCAGCTTGGGCTGTAGAATACACTGACAGCATCTCTGCATAGGGGTAAGACTACCCCCACCTCAATGAGTATCCTGGGCATGACACTAAACCATCTGATGGCGAGGTTCCTGCTTTAGAAAAAGTAGAGTACCTCTTCATTGGCACTGCTTCCAGATCCACTCTGTATCCAGTGTGGTAATAACTGATAGGGTCCTATCTATCGGTCAAATAGAACTTTTTTACATCTAAACTGTGTGCAAACAAATGACTTGCATTAACTTGAATTGTTAGAAATAGAACTGTTTGACCATTTAATTTTACTTGCTTAAAAATTATATACACTTAATATACACATAAACAGAATTTGGCATTAAATAACCTACAAAGGTTGATATGCCATAAAACCTAACCAACCAATTAGAGGATTGCAGCTAGAATTTCTAAAGTTTTACAGGTGGCCAAAAATTCCAAGATAATTCTTCCTGTCTAAGTCTAGTCCTGTTTTTGTGTCTCATAGCCTTTTGCAGTGTTTACTGAATTGTCCTGACCATTTATGATTCTAAGGATACTGCATGCTGTTTTGAACAAATCCTGGAAGCAGCACTCAACAAAACAACTGTACAGCCACTTACCTCCCATCTCAAAAACCATCCAAATAAGATTATCAAGATATACTGGGCAATGTTGGAGAAGTAAGGAAAAGCTTATAAGCAACTTTTTCTTATGGGCTACCACACATGGACACACACCAGTGTAGGCCGATTAGCAAGATTTTACATTCATCAGCTCTGTGTGGACACTAGATGCCGTCTAGAGGAGTTACCAAGAGCAATGATCAACAAGGATGGATGGTGAGAAAGAATCAAGAGAGTTTGTGCTGTCAGCATGCCTTGATGATGACAAAGTCAACAGAAAGGAGTAAATTTGAATGTGTAATCCTATCAACCTGCCTTTTTTTTTTTTATTGTTGGGCCAACATTAACATCTTATTGGAAATAATTGTTACAACAATTGTAACCAATATCCTCAACAATGAAAATATTTCAGCCCGACTCTTCCATCTGTTGACCTTTTTGTGTACCGTCAAAATACAATGAGCATAAATGTCAATGGCAAAGGGGAGACAACTTGGTAACCACTAGAATACAGCATTATGGTTACAATAAGTACTATTGTTCATTATTAGCAAAAGAAAAACTAATTTGGTTGGTTGGTTGGTTGGTATTTTATGACATATCGACTTTTATGGGTTATTTAATGCCAAATCCTGTTTTTGAATATGATTTGTAAGGGAATAGTTCGTAGGTAACTTAATTTTTAAAGAAGTTGTTAGCGCTCATTTGTTAGCACACAGTTAAATGGTTTCAAGTATTTCTATTTAACATTAATAATTCTATGGCAGACTAGGTTCTTCAGCCTTGGTGAGGCAACTAGTCTAGGAGAAGGAAAACTCTGAATTCAAACCTGTTAAACTCCGCTTAAAAAAAAAAAATTGACCTTGTGTCATATCCTGCCTGAGCGGAGGGGTTGGTAAATATGAACATTAATAATTCTATCTAATTTTGATCATTTCTTTGCACAGAGTTAAGTGGTTTCAAGTATCGCTATTTAACATTTATCAAGTATTCCTATGTAGTTTTCTAAATTTCTGAGACAAAAAAAAAAAATCTGAATATGAGCATAGGTAAAAAAATCATACATAATAGTAGAAATCCTAGTCAAGAAAGAACATTAACAGAATCAGAACAGGCGACCCTGTGGATTCAATAAAGTTCCTTGAAGGTCCCAGAGTTTGACAAACACCTGAAGAAGGCCGGAGGGCATATCGGAAATAAAGATGAAAAAAATAGTCCGAAAACCCTTAATGATAAAAATATTCCTATGTAATATAAATAATTTGCACACAGGTATATGGCTTTAAATAACTAATATCAGAGTTAAGTGGTTTCAAGTATTGCTATTTAGATTTATCAAGTATTCCTATGTAATATAAATAATTTGCACACAGGCTTTAAATAACTAATATCAATAATCCTTAGTAAATGATTGAACAGTTCTATTGAACCCTAACAGGCACTACCACTCCAAGTCAGAGTGCACCTGAGAGTAATGGCATTGAAGGAGTACTCCATATTCTTCAGGGCTGAAGCCTCACCATCAGATGCAGTTTAGTTTCATGCCCAGGACACTCATTAGGGAGGTCTTACTCCTCTGCAGAGGTGCAGTCAGTATATTTTACAGTCCCAGCCAACAGGGCATTGGATTAATTAGTTTGAATTTTCTTAAAAAAAAAAAAAAAAAAAAAAAAAAAGAATGGAAGGAAAACAAACCTTATCTTTCACATGAGATACAAGTAACTCAGCTTTGCTTATGGTACGAGGAACAAGTAGCACAGCGAGAATAGCATCACTGTCACCTGAGCAATAGAAAAAGAAAAAGATTTTTATTTAACATAAAAATAAAATACAAAATTTAAGCACTTTACAGGGTATATAATCTTAGCTTCAAAAGGGTAATTTTCTACCAAACTCCCCAAGAAATAAAAAATACAGTGTGTTTCAAAAAGAACATTAACACTACTATGAGAGTTTCTTTATAATATTATGATTTTTAAAGTCTCCACCTGTTCCCTATCCCTGTTTACACCTTATTGAAATCTGGTAGTCTCGATGATAGCAGTTCTGCTTTTCTGATAAAGATACTCATAGAAATAGTAACATTTTTTTTAATCACTTGTGTGAGATTTTAAAAATGTGTTGATAGAAATGGTAAACATGCTGAGACTGTTTGAAATTATATCATAAAGGCACTCCCATAACTTTTTTTTAAAATCATCCTGAATAAAAAGTCACTAGCAAAATAATTTGTTTGCACACAGATGGTTCTAAGTATTGCTATCTATCACTAACCATTCAATTAAACAGTCATTTGTTGATATACTGTTAATGTTAAAGAGATTTATTTCTAGCAATTCAATTTAACACAACTCATTTGTTTGCAGACAGTTTAAATCTTAAACAGTTTTATTTGACCCATAGAAAGGACCCTATCGGTTGCTACTACTCTGAGTCAGAGTGGACCTGGGAACTGTAAAATACACCAACAGCATCTCTGTAGAGGGATAAGACTCTCTTCCTCGAAATAAGTGTCCTGGATATGACACTAAACTATCTGATTGTGAGGCTCCATCCTGGAGCATTGGGGAATGTGGAATACCCCTTCATTACCATTATTTACAAGTCCACTCTGACCCCAGTGTGGTAGCACCTGATAGGGTCCAATCTCTGGTCCACCAAAGCAATAAACATAATATGGTGTTATTAAAATAAAATTTCAAGATTTAACAATAACCTAAATTATTAAAATTCAATGAGAAGTCTAATGATTTTTTTTTTTTTTTTAAATCAATCAAAAATAGACGAACTGGAATCAGAAAAAAAAATCCTCCCAAACATCAACCAAAACTATCCAATTAGTCTACAGATAATTTAATAGATAATTTTTACATTTTTGCTTGAAGGAAGTCAGAAATATTGTTTATTCTCAAAATTACTTTTGATATATATATATATACACACACACACACACACACACACACACTAATAAAAGAAGACATATTCCTTCATTTGGTTGGGTTTGGTTCGGTTTTATGGCATATCAACTATTGTAGGTTATTTAATGCCAAATCCTCTTTATATATATATTAAATATGATTTGTAAACACAGTTAGTGGATAACACTTTTGAACAAGCCTGAGCTCATTTGTTTGCATACAGTTAAATCATTATCCATATGATTTCTAAGTCAATAGTTTGTAGGTAATCTTATTTTAAAGCAAAGAGTTGGAGCTAATTTGTTTACACACAGTTGAATGGTTCCAAATATTCTAAAACAAATAATTCTATTTAGTATTAATCATTTGTTTGCACTCAAATGGTTTCAAATATTGCCATCTAACAAAAATAGTTTTATTGGCACAGAGTTAAATGGTTTCAAGCATTGCTATGTAACACTAATAATTCAATTTAGGCACACAGTTAAAAAGTTTCAAGTATTGTGTAATGAAAAAAGGGGTCGGAACTCCTTCACGCCAACTATGCTGCTCGCACCAACTTTCAGAGTAACACGACTCTGCAACTCGCACCAACTCCTCTTAACTCAATGTCTGCTCTCCACTCTCAGAATAACACCCCCCTTGCCTCGCCAATTTGGTCTTTTTATAGCCTCTTCTCCTCATATGCAAATTACCACTACTCGCATATAAGGAGTCCACAAACTCACATTCCTCTTTTTTTCTTTTCCCGACAGTCAAACGCAGACGCAATGTGAGTAATCTATTCCATTACTTTTTAGACCACATTGCTAATCAACACTAATTCTATTCAACATTACCCATTTGTTAGAACAGTTAAATGGTTCCAAGTATTGCTATCTATTACTAACAATTCAATTGAACTGTCATTTGTTTATATACTGTTAATAGTCAAACACTTCTATTTCTAACAATTCAATTTAACATAAGTCATTTGTTTGCACACAGTTTAAATGTTAAACAGTTCTATTTGACCCAAAGATAGGACCCAATCGGTTGCTACTACTCTGAGTCAGAGTGGACCTGGGAACAATGGCAATAAAGGGGAACACCACATTCCCCAAAGCTCCAGAATTACTGGAGTCTCACCATCAGATAGTCTAGCATCATGTTCAGGACTCATATTATTTATAATAATGATTCTTTAAATTTGATTTGATTTTTTACATATATAGGATGTCTCGAAATACATGGAACCCGTGTGAGTACTAATAACTCTACTACTAATAATATTATTAATAGTAGAGTTATTAGCAGAACACATTATTTAATGTGTTTTTTTTTTGTCTCAGATTTGAAAATAGCATACTTAAACAACTATTAATCCTCAATCACAATATTTTGGACAAGAGAGGAAAAAATATTTTGCATCATTCCTTATTCGAAGAAAAAAAATCAGTCAAAACTATCTCAAAATAGATGCAACCCATTAATATGATAATGGTTTATTACTGAGACAAGAAACTCAAAAAAAATTGCATGTCCTGGAAGTTGATATAAAATTTTTTTAAAAAACCTTGATTTGATGTCTCTAGCTAAAAGAATGTATTTTTTACAAGACATGTTCCAAATGACCACCATTGCACTTGTCTCAGTAATAAATCATTATCATATTAATGGGTGTCATCTATTTTGAGACACTCTGTACAACTAAAATATTTTTTAAGATATATTCTTTAATTTGATTTGAGTTAAAGTGGAAGCTATGAGGGTGAACTGAAAAGTTGACTTTTTTTACCAATGGGATACAAGCACTGCAACATTGATGAAAGAAGTGTGTGAACCATAAGGAAGACTGTTGAAAAATAAATTTCATTTGATTACAATGAGAGTATCTTGGTCTGTTTATGAACTTTTCAGCCAATCCTTGTTTATCAAGTCTATTTCTAATGTGTGTGTGTGTGTGTGTGTGGCATATCAACCTTTGTAGGTTACTTAATGCCAAATCCATTTTTATACAAATAAATACTATTTCAAACAATTCAGTTTAGCATAAGTACAAAGTTTAATAGTTAAAAACATTTCTATTTCAAGCTATTCAGTTTAGTCAAACAGTTCTAATTCAATAATTCATTTTAGTATAACTATAGTCTTGTTTACATAGTTAAATATCAAAACAGTTCTATTTCAAACAATTCAATTCAACATAAGTACAGTTTCAATGTCAAAGACAGTTCTATTTCAAGCAATTCTGTTTAACATTATGCAGTTTAAATATCAAAACAGTCCAAGTAATTCAGTTCAGCATTAGTTCAAAGTTTTGTTCTATTTGACCCATAGATAGGACCCTTCATTGCCAGAGTGGCAATGAAGGGGTACTTGGCATTCCCCAAAGCTCCAGAATCACTGGAACCACACCATCAGATTGTTTAGTGTCATATCCAGGAAACTCGTTTGTGAGAGGGGTCTTACCCCTCTGCAGAGGTGCAGTCGGTGTATTCTACAGCCCCAGCCAACTGGGCAATATTTCTAGTGAATTTCTTTACAAGTTACACAGATACTCAATGATTTTTTCTATGTTAACCATTAAAGAACTTGAAGCAATCTCATGTTTTATTTAAAATCGTATTCTTCTTTTAAAACGACACTTATCTGGTCATATTTATATAAGTTCAAGATAAAAACAAACATATCTGCTTTATAATTTGTTTTATTTCACTTTGTAGTTGTTAAGTTTAATTTTGTAAAATGACATAATCATAATTAAATTTTGAGAGGATGTAGGTTTTCATTTAAATTGATTGCCCAGTCGGCTGGGGCTGTAGAATACACTGACTGCACCTCTGCAGAGGAGTAAGACCCCCCCACTAACGAGTGTCCTGGAGTGTCCTAAACAATCTGATGGTGAGGTTCCAATAGTGCTGGAACTTTGGGGAATGCAGAGTACCTCTTCATGGCCATCGCTCCCAGGTCCACTCTGGCCCGGAGTGGTAGTACCTGATAGGGCCCTATCTATGGGTTAAATAGAACAGCATACTTATGCTAAACTGAATTGTTTGAGTAAACTGAATAGCTTAAAATAGAAATGTTTTTGACAATTAAACCGTACTTACATTAAAACTGCGTGCTTATGCTTAACTGAATTATTTCAAATAGAACTGTTTTTCGACATTAAAATTGTACTTACACTAAACTGAATTGTTATATATAACTGCTCAAATAGTTTGAAATAGAAATGTTTTTGACAATTAAACTGTGTACTTATGCTAAACTGTATTGTTTTAAATAGAACAGATTATTTACATAAAAATGGATTCGGCGTTAAATAACCTACAAAGGTTGATATGCCATAAAACCCAATAAACCAAACCATTTAAATTGAGTATTAAAGAGTATGTTAATTAGCAAAAGCACTGCAAGCATTGAGAGATCATGAGGCTGGTTCAGTAATGTCTGAAGAAATCCATAGAATCATTATTTACTCTCGAAACTACATTTAATTATATATATATATATAAATAAATAAAAAGACCTATTCCTTAATTTGGTTCTAGTAAAAGGTGAATCTACAGGATGTTTGAAAAGTAACTCCCTATTTTAATATTCTTCAAATTTATTTTTAATTTATAATTTTTAGGAATTAATTTTATTTTAAAATAATGAGTTACTTTTCAACCACCCTTTATTATCAAGTCTATTTCTTGTGAGATAACTCTCTAATTACCAGTTCTAACATGGTTACATAAATAGGTGCTAAATGATTTTATATTGAACATTAAAGTAAGACTGTGAAGCAACTGTATATGAAATTATATTTTAAAAAGAATAGATAAAATTTAAAAAATAAAAATCAACTTTTCAAGCCAACCTATTAACTTAGACTTTATTTATTTCTGTTAAAGTAAATATGAAATAGGTTAGCCGTTGATCATCCGTCTGTCTAGTGAGGACCCTGTTATTTCTTACACCTGACCAAGTAGGCATTTCACAAGTCAAATAAAAAAAAATAATAAAAAAAACAACAAAAGGAGGAAGGAAGAAAAGACAAAATGACAGATTCAAATCAGCAAGACATGAGGCGGCAAAGTCCGTGGCATTTTTCTGGTACACTGTGTATGTATATATATATATATATATATATATATATATATATATATATGTGTTTGGCTATCATAAATGCCTTGTGAAATTCCTAATAGCTACCAAAAATGCTGACTCATCTCTGGTTATCGTCTTCACTGTTCAACATGGCTATTCTGACTCCTCGAGACTCTTCTCTGCCTGTATCTCTCTACCTAACTGTCATCTCAGACTAGAAGTCTTAGACTGCTAACTCTTCTGCTCCAAGTCTTAGACTTAACTGATCAATGGCCCTTTTCCACCCTTACTTCCCATCTCAGATCTTTGCAAAGGTTCAGACAACACATTTCTTTATCTATTTTGGTGCGACGACCACTCAGACAAAGATCTTTCAGACATCTGATGCTGTCCAAAGATGCTGAAGATAAAATCATTTCTTTAGCCACCCATCCACGAACACACACACACACATACATTCACATATATACATACATTGTATAAAGAAAATGGAAAGAAAAATGTATATAAATCAATGGAAAAAGATTTATTAATCACTTCCACCAATGCGGTTCAACAGGATTGTTTAAGACATAAAATTACAAAAATTTTAGGTAGAAAGTGTTTGTGTCATCTTATGAGTTCAAAATAGCAGTCTGAAAATGAATACAGAAAAATATTTAAAAAATATTCAAAAATGTTACATAAACTTACACATAAACTTGTTTAAAAAAAATTTACGTTTCATGACAACTTTTTCGAATATTTTTCTGTTTTCGTTTTCTAACGTCAGTGGAACTAATAAAGACGGAATTATTTTATTAATAAATCTTTTTCCATCCATTTATATGTATTTTTCTTTCCATTTTCTTTATACAACTTATCTGTTGGGTTAAACCTCATACCTTACTCAAAAATATATATATATTTGAGTAGCGAAGGAATTTACAGCTGCCACTCGCATAACACAAAGCTCTTCAAATGATTGAGCACTCTGGCATCCGGTAAATGTAAACAAACAAAAGCTACTACATTATGCCTTATAATTGCCCAACTGATGTGATTTGCTTGTTGGTTGAGCAGTATGATACTAAATCTAACGTAAAGTTGGGTGGGTTTCAATCCCAGCTTCAAGCGTCCTACATGTCTAGCTACACTGAAGAGTTGTGATACAACGAAATAGTCAGTCTGGATGACAATATATATATATATATATATATATATATATATATATATATACACACACACACACACACACACACAGGGTGTCCCAAAAAGATGTATACACACTTTAAATAATTAAATATGGGAACACTTTGAAGAAGAGGATTTTTATTTTCAGCAAGATGGGGCACCCCAACACTACCATCGCGATGTTACATCCTTCTTTAATGAGAGATTACCAAACAGGTGGATTGGACGGAGAGGTTTTGTTGAATACCCTCCCCATTCACCAGACCTCACACCACTAGACTTCTTTTTATGGGGATACCTAAAAGACAAAGTTCATGCATTTAAACCCACAACAATTGCAGAATTGAAAGCAACCATTGAACGTGAATGCATGCAAATACCGAGGGAATTGCTTCATGATGTGTGCTACTCCATCACTTCTCGTTATCGGCGGTGTCCAGACCAGAATGGACATCAATTTGAGAAACGGCAGTGACAAAATGACAGAAGGATGTTGTTAAATTCTTTTACATGTTGAAAAGGAAACAAATAATAATAAAAACTTGGTTTGCAGTTATTTGAAGTGTGTATACATCTTTTTGGAACACCATATATATATATATATATATATATATATATATATATATATATGTACACACACACACACACAAAATATAAAAAGATAAATAAAAAAATCCTATCAAATGAAGCCATTCCCAAACTATCTAATTAGTCAACTGACAAATTAGTGAATAATTTTTTATATTTTTTTCTGAAAGAGGGCATACAGATATTGTTTATATTAATGATTCTTCAAATCTCATTAGTATCATACCCAGGGAATATCTTTTTTTAGGAGGCAAGAGTCTTACTCCATTGCATATTCTGAGGGCATAAAAATCCATCTACTTTAGTTCATTAATACTTGAATACAAATCGTTATATTATGAAGTTTGAAGGATTTTACCTGTCTTCAAGAAAGTGTCTGGCATAAATGTCTGCAGTAAGTTAACATGAGAATTGGCCTGGATGACATCAAGTTTCCGCAGTTCCATGTCAATTGTCTGAAATAGAGAATAAAAAGAATTTTCAAAAAACTAAATTAAAAAAAACACAAAAAAAATAAGTCATGAGGTTCTTTAAAAAAAATTTAAAAAATAAAAAAAATCATGCTGTGACAAGCTAGAACTCCTCCTCTCTACAGTTAGATTTTGCAAGCAGATTGTAACAAACACTAGTGATTAACATACTATAAGTAACTTGAAAATGAAAGAAAAGTACTCATGGTTAATATATAACATAATCACATCCACATCTCAAGTGTGGTAAGATAAAAAAAAATCCTAAAAGTAGGATTTTTATCATATTTACCAACCCCTCCGCTCGGGTAGGAAAGAGGAGTTTAACAGGTTTGAATTCAGAGTTTTCCTTCTCCTAGACTAGCTTCCTCACCAAGGCTGAAGAACCCAGTCAGCCCTACTATTTACCCATAGCTGAATGGAGAATAGTTGGATTCATACTTTTCCCAAGGGTATTAGTGCTATGTGAAATGCAATCAGTCTCGTCCAGGATTTGAACTCATGTCGCCGTGTCCATTTCCTACGATGATAACCATTACACCTTGGGCACTTCCTTGAGTAGAATTTATAAGCATGGTTTGGTTTATTTATTTAACAACATATCAACTCCTTATGGGTTATCTAATGCCAAAATTTGATTCATTTGTAAATGTCTGATTGTAATCATAACTATATTTTCAATGTTCATTGCATTTTTTTTTTAATTACACTTTGTCTATAAGCATTTGTCAGCACACAGGTATATATCAAATATTTCTAATACAAATAATCTGCACAGTTGAATGGTTTCAAGTATTCTTAACTAATACAAATAATCTATACACAATTATATTGTTTAATGTAAGTACTCCTATTTAATAATATTCATTTGTTTACATCAAGTTATATGGTTTCAAGAAACTGATAATTGTAAATAATTAGAGTTTCAAATAAATATTCTTAGTGAAAATAACTTACATAGTTTTATATATTATCAGGTATTCCTATTTAATACAAATTATTTTCAAAAAGATCTATATGACCCTAATAGATTCTACTACCCAGGGTCAAAGTCAACCTGGGAGTACTCCACACTCACCAGATTTCCAGAACTGGAGCTTCACCATCAGATGCAGTTCAGTGTCATAGCTAGGACACAGTACCTATTAAGTGTACCTCACTGTGAAGCAAAAGTTGATTAAAACTAGTCTTCCAGACTATTTTCTATTGTAATAAGTTTGTTCTTCATTGAATCACCCACACATATGGTCTCATGTAATACAAGTTTAGCTGAGTAAATATGATTAAGCATCATTATTTTCTTCAAGCTTTATAAGAGGGGAGATTTTTTTTCAATAAACAAATAAAAAAGATAGGAATCCAAACCTTAGCATAGGCTTTGCTCTCAGCAAATTTGGTTTTAAAGTCAAAAACTTCCAATGTTGGTGTATCCTGTTTCTGCTCAGCTTCAGCTTGTTTACTTCTAAGTTCTTTGTTGTCCTCCTGAAATTAAAAAAAAAAAATTCCAATGTTATTTCAATTTCAAAGAGAGCTTCCAATCAACTATTGTTTGATAGATTTTAATGGCATATCAAACCATTTAGGTTTGGTTTAGTTTTATGGCATATCAACTACTGTTGGTTATTCATTGCCAAATCTTGTTTTTACATATATATTAAATATATGCGATTTGTAAATACATTTTTTAGATATACACAGTTAAATGATCAAATAGTTCTATTTCAAACAATTCAATTTATTGTCATTTGTTTGCTCTCAGTTTAAAAGTCAAACAGTTCTATTCAACCCATAGATAGGACCCCAACAGGTGCTACTACTACAGGCCAGAGTGGACCTGGGAGCAATAGCAACGAAGGGATGCTCCACATTCTCCAAAGCTGCAGCATTACTGGAGTCTCACCATCAGATTGTTTAGTGTCATGCCCAGGACACTCATTAGGGGTAGGCCTTACCCCTCTGCAAAGATGCAATCAATGTACTCTACAGCCCCAATCGAATGTGTTGAACTTATATACTTATTTTAAAGGTTAGAGGATTACATTCATTGTACACATACAATAATTCTGTAAAAAATCTATTCGATCAACAAATGGGATCTTAAAAAGTACTACCACTTCAGGTAAGAGTGGGACTGAAAGTAATAGCAATGAAGGGGTACTCCTGACTTTCCAGATCTCTAGGACTAGAGTCTCACCATCAGATACAGTTTAGTATCATACTCAGGACACCCTCCCTTTTTTAAGGGAGAGCATCCTTCTCCCATGCAGGAGATACAGTAAGGGTATTTTAACAACTGGGCAGTCATTTCATATTCAGTATTAAAAGGTATCTGTAGTTTTCGGGTGGATGATCTCCCTGAGTGTTGAACCCGGGATTGAACCAGGGACCTTTAGATTTCAGTCTTAAGTGCTTGCGGGTTTCTTGCTACACCACTTCCCTCTTTGAGTTCCTCCTCCACTTTCCTCCTTCTCTTCCACACTCTCCTTTTCTCTCTCTCTCTCTCTCTCTCTCTCTCTCTGTGCTTCTCCTTTTGTTCCTCGTCCACCTTTTTTCCTGTTTCTCCTTTTCTCTGCTTCTGTTTCTCGCTGAGAAACTGACGCGAAAGGAAACAAGTCGTCACCGGAGGAATTGGTCGGTTTTTATTCACGCCACTCTACCCATAATCCATTTCCTCAGCCTATAAAAATTCCACTCGGGGGCCCCCTCTCTTTTTGCCTTTAGAATGGGCTGAAGGTAGATTATTGAAACAGCGGTGAGTATTTTTCTTTTCTTTCACATACAGACCGACTCACCGTAATGGCAGTGTTTCTTCCTTCGGATCTGATTACTGCCCTGCACGCCAGACACAAACGAACCCTCTTTTGTCGAGAGCTACCGTTAGTCTCACTTTCATGTCGACAGTATCAGAGAAAAGTGGGTTGGTTATCTAATGCCAAAGTCATCATTTTTAGCAAGTAATTATATAGTTTCAAGTAACTAGTAATAATAATTTGTAAATAACTATAGCTTCAAGTAACTATTCTTAAGACTAATAATTTATACACAATTATATGGTTTCAAGTATTTCTATTTAATACTAATAATTTGCAAGGACTTATATGGTTTCAAGTAACTATTCCTACTGAAAAATTATCATTATTTGTTTGTACTCAATTATTCCTATCTGATACGAATAATTTTCAAAGCAATCTATTTGATCAATAAATGGGAGCCTAACAGCTACTATCACTCCAGGTTAGAGTAAACTTGGTAATAACTGCAACAAAAGGGTGACTTCACTTTCTCCAGGGGTTAAGAACAGGAGTCTCAACATTAGATGCAGTTATAAAGACAGAATCAAAATTTTAAAAAACGTGTTTGCATAAAATTTCAGGATTAAGAATATTTACATATCCTGTTACTCTAACAATCTCCAAAAATAGCCAATGTCTGACACAAGGCCTACTGTGATGTCCCAGTTTAGTAGTTGGATAAGTGAGCAAAAACTCAGTAAATATCAAGTTGTTCAGAAAATAATGTCTGATTTTAGAATAAAACTTTTATTCCTGGATTAATTAATTACATGAGTGTTTTAATCAGTCAAAATATAATCCCTGAATATCTATGCATTTTTGCCATTAAAGAACAAGATTATTTATGCCTGTACAATAAAATTCTAAAGGTTCTGATGCTAAGAAATCTTTAAATGCAGTTTCTACTTTTCCTTTGGCGTAAAAAAATGTCCAAATGCTTGAAAAAGTAGTAGTCAGTGGGTGAGAGATCAAAAGAATATGGTGGATGAGGCAAAGTTTCATATTCCAAGTCAACGAGCTTCTGCAGTGTCATCCTGGCAACATGTGGCCAAGCAGTGTCATAAAGCAAAATCATAACCAAGTTTGAACTCATGCAAAAAAAGTAAACTCATCACTTCTCTTTTCATATTCATGATTAGGGGCTTATAACCTTCAAAATCAAATTCTGAAAGAACTGATAGAAAATTAACAAAGTATACACTTTAATTATTAGGAATATGAATTTTTTATACACCTACTATTAAAATACCATGTTAGAATATAATCCAAAAAGTTTATATGAAAACTGGACGGTGTTTTTTTTTTGTAACATTCATGTATGCATAAAAAGAAATAAATGAGAGACAACTTAACAAACACATAAATATTTCATTCCAACCGAAATTAATACATTAAAAAGAAAATAAAACTATTTATTTATTTATACTATCTGGAAATTTGCCATTTTCATTAACTAGCGATCGTTATCCAAACACTAGTGTCTTGCTTTATTCCTATATGACATTATTTTAATAGTAGTTGTATAAAAGAACTATTTTAGAATATAATTCTAACAATTTATAAGAAAATTGGACAGTATTTTCCAAACAGCCAAATAGCAAGAAACAAAAAGAAAAACTGAAATTTACTTACTTGAAGTTGGCTAACCAATTCTCTGAATTTAGAGATGGTCTTATCATAATCAGCCATACTTTCCCAGGCCGCTTCAAGCTTACGTTTTGTCTGCAAAAATAAAAGAATGAGGAACAAAAGTTTTAAAAATCAAATTTCTGACTACTTTTATACTTTCACTACTACTCCCTAAGAAAGAGAAAAATACTTTAAAATTAATTGAAATACATTCTCTGTGTATGTGTCCCCAGTTTACATGCATATAATTTCATGAGGTTGAAGTGAAATTTTCTTTAAAAAGCAACAGAAATCAAAGTAAAATGCTTAAGAACAACATGAAATCATCTTCATTACATTGTTAAACTTTAATGTTAAATATTGTTTTAAATTGCTTAAATGTAATATTTTTAGATTTTATAAACAATACTAAAAATAAAATTGAGCCAATACTGAAATATATGCACAGAATATTTTTTTTTTAAATTTTGACAGGTTAAAAAAATACATCCTTGAATAATTTTTGTTATGTAAACAAATGTTTACAAGAAGAAGATTGAATATATAAGTGTTGACGACAGTGGCATGTCCTGAAAAATATGCTGGGATAAGCAAATACAGTTATGATCTTGCAGGTAAAATTAAAAATAAATTAACTGCAATTAAATATTAAATTAAATCCATCACATTACAATTAAAGATTAAATTAAGTGCATTATATTACAAAGATTAAATTAAATTTATCACATACAATTAAAAATTAAATTAAATGCATCACGTTACAATTAAAGATTAAATTAAGTGCATTATATTACAAAGATTAAATTAAATTTATCACATACAATTAAAAATTAAATTAAATGCATCACGTTACAATTAAAGATTAAATTAAGTGCATTATATTACAAAGATTAAATTAAATTTATCACATACAATTAAAAATTAAATTAAATGCATCACGTTACAATTAAAGATTAAATTAAGTGCATTATATTACAAAGATTAAATTAAATTTATCACATACAATTAAAAATTAAATTAAATGCATCACGTTACAATTAAAGATTAAATTAAGTGCATTATATTACAAAGATTAAATTAAATTTATCACATACAATTAAAAATTAAATGCATCACATTACAATTAAAGATTAAATTAAGTGCATTATATTACAAAGATTAAATTAAATTTATCACATACAATTAAAAATTAAATTAAATGCATCACGTTACAATTAAAGATTAAATTAAGTGCATTATATTACAAAGATTAAATTAAATTTATCACATACAATTAAAAATTAAATTAAATGCATCACGTTACAATTAAAGATTAAATTAAGTGCATTATATTACAAAGATTAAATTAAATTTATCACATACAATTAAAAATTAAATCCATCACATTACAATTAAAGATTAAATTAAGTGCATTATATTACAAAGATTAAATTAAATTTATCACATACAATTAAAAATTAAATTAAATGCATCACGTTACAATTAAAGATTAAATTAAGTGCATTATATTACAAAGATTAAATTAAATTTATCACATACAATTAAAAATTAAATTAAATGCATCACATTACAATTAAAGATTAAATTAAGTGCATTATATTACAAAGATTAAATTAAATTTATTGCATACAATTAAAAATTAAATTAAATGCATCACGTTACAATTAAAGATTAATCTATTGCATTACCTCTGAAATATCAACTGACTTTTTCTAATGTTTGTATTGTTTTATTAAAGTAGATATAAAGCAAAAAACTTTCCTTGCTACAAATCAAATAAAGAGGAATTCATTATAAATACTTGGGTGATTATACTTTCATCTCTCCACTAATGAGTGTAGATTGACCATTGTCAACTTGTATCAGGATTTAAGATATATATCAGTGATGTGTCCTGAAAAACACACTGAATTAAGCAAATAACAATGTTATGATGTTTGAGGTAGATGTTTGATGGCAAAGTAAAGTGATTTACCTCAACCAATCGTCCATTTGCAAGGTCCAATTCTTCACGTAATTCCAATTCGGTTTCTCGAGCATTCTCTTGTAATTCTTCATTCATTTCATGAAGAGCTTCCTGAAAATCAACCAAAGGGAAAATAAAATAGAATGAATTATAAGGTTTAATTTCAACACAAAATGTCAAATTGGAACATAGAAGAAACATTTTGTGGTTGTGCTTTCCTAAATCTAAAGAATTAAAATACAAAAAGAAAGCATGATATTAATTTAAGGTTTATGGAATGTGATTGAAAACTAAATACTCAAGTATTGATGAGTAACAAATTAATCATAAAGTATTGATACCTTAACAAAAGAAATTACAGGGGGTGCTAAAAAGTGTGGTCTTATTTGTGGAACCAGAGTAGACTAACACCAACACCAATTGAAAACGGACACTAACACCAAAACAGCGGCACCGACCTACAAATAATCTGACGTGAATGAACCAAATTCAAGAGCCAACAGAAACGGACACGAATATCAACATGATCTAGCGGCAACCTTTGTAGTCACTGGCTGAAGATTGGAGCATTCTATATGTAATGCTTGGCACATACCATTACACCATCGGTAGAGTCCATTGTGTGCACCATGATTGGCTATAACTTATATAAAAAAAAGAATACAGCTTGTGCGCATCTCAACTTATTTTTGTCTGCCATCCGTCTCACGAGTTGGATAGTCTAGCCAATCCAGTGAGTGCCTTTTTGTTGTCATACCATAGTGTTGTCCTCAAATGTGTGCCGGCTGAAGCATGCACATGCACTTCTCGGATGCTTCCGTACATGCCCGCCACAAAAAGTTCACAAAATAACCTAGGGCATTGGGCGGACTCTTTCCTGAAACTTGTCAAAAGAAAACAAAAATGTGCTGCTACATTTAAGATTGATTGATTGATTGATTTTAATGGTATGTCAACCCATCTGGGGTTATTTTATGCCTAGAGGTTAAGGAATCATGTATGTTTATGTTATGTTTTTACATACAAAGAAAATATGCAAACAAAAGTGAAGAGAGACAGACTCGTAGGTGTACAACAAAATTATTAGCTTTATTCGCTGCAGGCAGAGACACGTGTCTAATAAACAGGAACAGAACTGTTTTAACTTTGTGGGTACCAGTCAATTGTATGCCTACCATGTGTCATGGTCAATCAAAGTCTCTTTCTCTGACTCACATATCTGTTCTTCTGGCCCCCCCCACAAATCCCATAATGCACTGTCCCCAGGAAGCAACTCCCTTTTTATTCCTCAGGGGAAATAACTTAGATAATTTTCATTAGATCTGGTCACTGACAGTTTATATTTACATTTTTTGCACACAGTTATATGATATCAAGTATTCCTATCTAATACAAAAAATTTTAGTGTCATACCCAGATCATCCCTTTTTGGCGGGAAGGTCTTACTCCTCTGCAGGGGGATACAATCAGCATATTCTAAGCCCCACTAACAAGGGGCTAATTCTGTTAGGAAATGCATCTCTTCTCCCAGCTATGGGGAAGGGTAAAAAGTAGGGTAGACTGACTTTTCTAGCTTTGGTAGAACAATCAGATAAGGAAAACTTAATTTAAACCTTTTCATAAACAGGAACATGCATGTCAAGAGCCAGTATAGCAGGCTAAGACCCATTGCTCTCCATATGTTACAAACCTTGAGGAATAACAAAATCTTTTAGTGGACTGAAAAAAAGACTTATAGGGTGGGTTGAGAATTGTAAATATTTTTCTTGCTTACCAAATCTGATTTCTCTTCATCCATTTGCTCAATTCTTTCTTCCAACTTCAAGTTCTTCTCTGTCAAAGTGGTCACCATTTCTTCCGCCCCCAAGGCAGCGTCCACCTAGAGTAAAGAAAAACAATAGACCCATATTGATCTCATTGGTCTTCAACTGTAACCAAAGTAACCAACAAATAATTGACTTTAATTTATATCCAAGACTCCCACCCAAAAAACAAACAATTAAATAAAAACTTTAAAAAGAAAAAATGTTTCATTATTTTGTCTTTTATACATTTTAAACCCTGCAATAGTCCACTGGAATGTTTTGGCATCCCATATTTTTTTTTTAAATGCTCATTATTCTGAGGTGGCAATTTGATTCTTTTCTCTTTCCAAGAAACCTCCTGATTAAGTGAAAAGGGCTTTGAGGACATAAAATGGCATAGTCCTGGCTCAACTGCATATCATATTTCCTTTCTTTAGGTTTTGCATTACATATAATATACAATATAGGTTTATGTAATAAATTTATAGTAATTATCATTTCAATTAATAATTATAGCTTTAGTTAAAATATTGATTTATATCATATTTAACAGATATTGAATCTTGTTATTTTTTTCATACTGATTATCATCACACATATAAAAAAAATATAATCAAGTATGCTATGGGAATTTTTCAAGTAAATGTAATCTGAAGCTATATATTTTTTCTATACTTCTTTTTATTGTATAATATTGAATTAAAAAACAACCAGCGACAAGGAAATCAAATCTGTTCATCAGTGACTGAAGCGAAACTGCAGTATGAGCATACTTTACATTGTAAAAATTTTTGCATTGGGGCAGGCCAACACCCCACCTGACCAACCATGTTTGAATGACATGGCACACTAATACAGGGTTAAATAAATAAAAAATCTTTCATAATAATTTTTAGCCATTATGATACTTAGGAATATGTTACTCCTTGATATCATCTTAAAACCTGTTTCTTTACTGTAGATGCTAATAGCTTAAAACAAAAATCTGATCTGATATTTCTTCATTTATAAGAAAGGAGTTAGTCAAAAGATCTGAAATTTTGTGCTAGTTAAGTAATAAAAACAGAAATAAAAATTATCAAAATAGATTAAAAACAAAACAAAAAATACCATACTGTTTTTGATAATGCTACAGTTTACCCAAAGTGACTTGTATGTTATAAATAATTCAAATAAAAAAAACAAAAAAAAAAACTGAATAATAAGCAACAAATAAAAGCAAATAAATCCTCATTAATTCCTACAGTCAAACATCCTTATTTTTGCTGAATTAATCACTTGAACCTGTGAGCTAGATATTTCAGGTTGATTATTATTTTACTATACACCATATGCCAATATTTTAGACCGAGCACTATTTTTTTTTTTTACTATACACCACATAAGTCTGATATTTGAGGTTGAGCATTATCTTTTACAATACACCATAAGCCTGATATTTAAGACTTAAAGAGATTATAAAAGATACTAATAATAAAAGGCTATTACCTGCTTTCATTCAATGGAATGACAGGATATCTATATAATAAAAGTTTTAATGTTTTGTGTTGAATAGTTTCTGCAAATTTTATGAGCTCAGAATCAGAGTATCTTAAGATCCAGAAGCACTTCTTCATTATATATTTGCAATAAAAATAAACAGAAATTAGTTTGTTTTTTTTCTTAAAGTACTTCATATCTTGGATAAAACTACTACAGAGTTTTTCTAGAACTGCTTCTAAAAATAAAAACATGTCTAAAACAAACCAGTCAGGACAAACTTATTGTATAACTGGTTTTTAACACATAAAAAATCCAGCAACGCAATAAGCTTGCATCAACATTTTAGTTTGAGACATTTTTTTAAGAATCAATTTTAAAAAGCAATTTCAGTTTATATATATATATATATTTATGTGGTTTCCTGCAAAGAGTGCTCAATATCAGTGATAGAGCATAAGATTTAAAACCACTGATAGTTTGGTCTTGGTTTATTTGTTTAATGGCATATCAACCTTTATGGGTTATTTAATGCTAAAGCCATCCTTGTAGAAGAACAGTAATGATAGTATTTAACCGATAGTTAGAATAAGAGGGCTCAAACCTTTCCCAAGGGTATTAGTTTGAAAGTTAAAATAATAGCATGACTGAAGTTCAAGCTCGCTTAGTCTGTTCAAGCTAAGCCAAACGAGACGTGAGGCACTGCTGGAGAAGCAAGGATGAACTCATAAGCAACATTCTCTTATGGACTCCTGTATAAGGACATGCCAGTGTTGGCCGACCAGCAAAGATTCACTTACGTCAGCTGTGTGAAAACACAGGATGCAGCTGGAGCAAGAGAATCAGGAAACCCCATGCTATCAGTGTGACTTGATGAGGAAGATAAGGATGTTGGTCAAGAGAAAGTTACAACCAGTGCTCTCAAATAAATAAATTTAATCCATTGCAATGAAAAATTTAATTGAATCATCGCTTGATCCTACAAGAATGATATAATTCACTGAGTGCATTTGCCATTAACTAATCATATATGTCATAACTGGTGAGTTTGATCTTCGACGTGTGCCCTACTACAATGGAAATTTGATAGCAACAAAATACTTACTTGAGATATAAGCAAGCAGTCATTTGATTTTCCTTATTAAACTAATATCCTGTTCAATTTGGGTTAAGATCTATATGACATATTATATCATGTTATATAACAATCTCTTCAAATATAAGCAAGCAAGCAATTAAATTTCCTTAATAAATACTCTTTTTAATTTGATTGGTTTGGTTTCTTTGTTTAATGGCATATCAACCTTCATGGGTTATTTAATTCCAAAGCCATCCTTGTAGAAGAACAGTAGTGGTATTATCAAATCCAAAGCTAAAGGAGGGGGATAAGGTAGTATTCTGAAAGTGAACATAATAGTACAAATAAAGTTGAATTTGTTTACTATGATGTCACAGTCCAGATGACATAACCATATTTACCAATCCCTCCGCTCGGGCAGGATTTGACACAAGGTCAATTTTTAAGCAGAGTTTAACAGGTTTGAATTCAGAGTTTTCCTTCTCCTAGACTAGTTGCCTCAACTCAGTTTGCCCTACTATAGCTGGAGGGAGAATAATTGGATTCGTACCTTTCTCAAGGGTATTAGTGCTATGTGAAATGCAATCAGTCTTGTCCAGGATTTGAACTCGAGTCACCGTGTCCATTTTCTACGACAATAACTATTACACCACAGGCAGATGACATAACTAAAACTAATTTGGCTTCAGGCTTTTTTCTAAGAGCTTTAGGAATTTTCAACAAAAATGCCTTAGCATAAAAAAGAATATAAAAAAAGAAGACAAAAGCAATTGCAGTAAGCAAATAATATAAATTAGAGAGAGTGTCCACTGCATAAAAATATGAAATAAAAATAAAGCAAGCAGAAAAGTCTTCATTTTCAAAACATAAGTAAAAAAAAAAAAAAAAAATATTTGTTTTAAGCAATAACCAAATTTATTCAAATTTGGGAGAACAAAATTTAAATGGGGAAAACAATGTAATACAAAAAAACAAATGGGAAATTTAGGCGGGAAAAAGTAATAAAAGATAAAAAACATTAAAAATAACCACAAAAAAAAAGTGAGTCCTTCCTATAACTAGAAACCTTATCTTTGATGTTTTTTCTTGCATTTACCAAAGATGATGAATAACAGTAAAGATATCAACTCATTCGACTAACACAACTCAACATATAAAAAACACAAGAGAGAGAAATAGACAGATGGGAGAAAGAGATACAGACAAAAGATGGACTGAGGTTTGGGTCGGTTTCTTTGTTTCATGGCATATCATCCCCCTTGGGTTATTTCATGCCCAAGTCAAGAAGACCAGCAGTAGTAATATTCAACCCATAACTGGGAGAATAAAGAAGTTTATATCTTTCCCAAGGGTATTAATCCAAAGTGAGCATAATAGCGTGACTAGAATTCAAACTTAGTTACTATGATATTACAGTTCAGCATGTTATCCACTATGCCACAGAGAACCTCCTCTAACAGAGGTCTGTTGGTTGATTATGATTGATTGATTGATTTTAACAGCATATCAACTTGTCTAGGGTTATTTTATGCCAAGAGATAAAGGAATCACTTTCATTGTACATTCATATTTACATTTTTTATGTAGTTACCGGCCCATTGGTCTAGTGAGTAGGGTGTTCACCAATGGCCAGAGAGACCATGGTTTAATCCCAGGTCAAGTCATATCAAAGACTCAAAAATTGGTACTTGATACCGCCTTGCTTAATACTCAGCACTATAAGGTAGGTATTGAGAGTAGAATAGAATACAGGGAGGGGAGTAGCACCCTCCCCCAAACCTCAGTGTAGTAGCTATTGAAAAGGGAGCCTTCAGGTTGCCCTTGACTACAGTTGCCAAATTTACTTTATTTCTAAAGAGTTTGTTTTTTTCTTTTTTCTCCAAGCAGTTATTTGATATCAAAAATTCCTATCTAACATCTATTTGACTCCAGGTAGAAATGGGCCTAGGAGTAATGGCAATAAAAGGTACTCTGCATTCACCATGACTCCACTATCAGGTTGACTTGGTTTGATTTCTTTTTTAATGGCATATTAACATTCATGGATTATTTAATGCCAGAGCCATTTTTGTAGAACTGTAGTGATACTATTTAACCCATAACTGGGGGATGATAAGGGGGTTCATACTTTTCCCAAAGGCATTAGTCTGAAAGTGAATGTAAGAGTACAATTGAAGTTTTGGTTTGGTTTTATGGCATATCAACCATTGTAGGTTATTTAATGCCAAATCCATTTCTATACATATAAACAGTTCTATTCAAAACAATTCAGTTAGTATAAGTATATAGTTTAGTTCTATTTGACCCATAGATAGGACCCTATTAGGCAGTACTGTTCCAGGCCAGAGTGGACCTGGGAGCAATGGCAATTAAGGGGTACTCCACATTCCCCAAAGCTCCAGCATTACTGGAGCTTCACCATCAGATTGTTTAGTGCCATTACAGGACAGTCGTTGAGGGAATCTTACCCCTCTGCAGAGATACAATCAGTGTATTCTGCAGCCCCAGCCAACTGGGCCATGGACTTTTAACTTGCTTACTTCAAGACTGCAGTTCAGCACTTTAGCCATCACATCATGGGGACTCCCCTCCCAGACTCCGATATCAGATGTAGTTTAGTGTCATATTCTGGACACTAGACAGGAAGAGAACGAGGACACGTAGAAAAAGTGTAAAAAGTGAAACGAAAACAGAAGCATGAAATAAGGAATGATTTTAGTCGTCAACACCCATGGAATTTCCATGGGTCCAATTAGATGTTTTTAAACAAGGTCATTCTGGTAGAGTCATAACAACCAAAGACCAAACATGCAAAATAAAAAATATTTTTAAGGCTGGAAGCTATAAAACCCTTATCAACCATGGTAAGCTGTAGAAAAACAATTTTAAAAAAAAAAAATGTTTTCAAAATATGAATAAAAGAAATTTTTTAAACAATACAAAAATTAATTTCTTTTAAATTCCCCTAACCAAAATCTTTTTTTTTACCTAATCAATTATAACAAAAACTTTGACAGTAATGTTTCTCTCCCTCCATTTAATTAATTAGCCAAAGTACTCATCTATCTGCCTCTTTGGCTCAAAAGTACAAATATAGATAAAATCCTAGTTTTTTAGTTTAGAAAAAATGGTGGAGAATACTTATTCATGGGCAACATTGTATTAATACCAAATAATATCCGTTTTTATTGTATAACGCTCAACAAGTAAAATCAAAATTAGAATAAAAAAATAAGTAAAAATGAAAAAAATAAAAAAATTATAAAATAAGTAGAAAAAAATAAGCAAAAATTAAAAATTTAAGACCAAAAAAGTAAAATAAATAAATCAAAGAAAGAAGTAAAAACATAAAAAACAAATAAGCAAAAATTAAATTTTCCACCAAGTCAAAATAAAAGTAAAAACAAATTAATAAAATAAAGATAAATAAACATTAAAACAATGACTAAAAATAATTATAATAAATAAAAGTTCAAGTAAAATAAAAATAAAAAGCAAAAAATTGAAAATGACTAAGTTAAAAAAAATAAAAATAGATAAGTTAAAAAAAAATAAAAACGAATTTTAAAAATAAATAAATTTCAAAAAAATGAAAATAAATAACTTAAAGTAAAACTATACTGTCCAAAAAAAAAAAAAAAAAAAAAAAAAAAAAAATCTAAGAAATCTGGAAATTTTTGCACATACCTAATAGAATAAAAATAGGTAGCCTGAATATTTCCCGTGTGATTTGACAGAATTAAGCAAAGACTTAATATTCCCTACTTACTTAATTGAATGGACATGAAAAAAAATTAGTATCAACTGGCATCTAAAAAGCATGATTTTGTAAACAAAAAAATCTATTTTTATATTTTTCTATCCAAAAAAATATGAACAAAAAATGCTGTACATGCAATTTTTTTTTCCAATCAATAAAAAATTATTTTTACTTTAAGCCAAAGTCAACAACCAACACAAACATGTGGAAAAGTGGGAGAGGGCTAAGAAAAAAAAAAAAAAGATTTTAAATATTTCTTAAAGGAGGTTCAAGTAATGGCAAAGTTAAATTGGACATTTTCAGAGAACAATAAAACATCATGCCATAGGTTGAAAACAATTGGTTTCTACATGGGGAAACATTCTCTTGTTTTCATTTCTTTTATCTTAAGAGAAAAAAAAACATTTTTATAGAATTATTCAATCTTGATACACCCATTTAGACTTGTCAGGAATGAAACAATCTAAAGTCATTCTTTTGAATCTATCAAATCTATCTTTTGAGAAAAATCAAGTACTTACATATTTGTAATAAGTATATATATTCATTATATTATATTCTATAGTATAAATATGATATATTAGGGGAAAAAACATTTTTATACAATAGGACCTTAGTCAAAACTTATTAGAATCATTTAATGTTGATACACACATTGAGACTCGTCCAGACTGAGACAATTTGTATCTATTAAATTTATCTTTTGGTTGGTTGGGTTTTATGGCATATCAACCTTTGTATGTTATTTAATGCCAAATCCTATTTATACATATATATTAAATATATATGATTTGGTTGGGTTGGCTTTTATGGCATATCAACCATTGTAGGTTATTTAATGCCAAATCCTATTTATAATTATATATTAAATATATATGATTTGGTTTGGTTGGGTTGGGTTTTATGGCATATCAACCTTTGTAGGTTATTTAATACCAAATCCATTTTTATACAAATAGTTCTATTTCAAACAATTCAGTTTTGCATGAGTACACAGTTTAATTGTCAAAAACATTTCTATTTCAAGCTAATCAGTTTATTCAAATAGCTAATTCAGTTTAGTATAAGTATAGATTTTGTTTACACACAGTGAAATGTCAAAACAGTTCTATATCAAACATTTCAATTTAGCATAATTACAGTTTCAATGTCAAAAATAGTTCCATTTCAAATAATTCAGTTTAGCATAAGTACACAGTTTAATTGTCAAAAACATTTCTATTTCAAGTCAAACAGTTCTAATTCAAACAATTCAATTTAGCATAAGTATGCATTTTAGTTCAATTTAACCCATAGATAGGGCTCTATTAGGTGCTATCATTCCAGGCCAGAGTGGACCTAGGAGCAATGACAATAAAGGGGTGCTCCGCATTCCCTAAAGCCCCAGCATCACTGGAACCTCCACATCACATTGTTTAGTGTCATATCCAGGACACTCATGTGGGGGGGGGGTTTACCCCTCTGCAGAGAAGCAGCTGACTGGGTAAGCTGATATAGTAAGGTACTGCTCAAGTAACTTGGGTAAAGGGGATAAAGATTTCAGCCCTAAAACCCTGGTGGGGCACAGAGTCAGCATATGATAAAGGCTTCATTAGTGACACTGTTGGTGCTGTCTTTGCAATACAAGTTGCAGAAATTTATTTATTTTTTTTTATTTAAAAATGAAAAGTGAATATAAAAACCAAACTTTATTCTATACATGTATATGGCATATTATCAAGTTCATTCATCTTACAGGAAAGTCAGCTTAGATCAGCAGTAGTAGTTGTAGTTTAGCAGGAGTGTTAGTGATATGTACAGTCCAACGTCATGTAAGGAAGAGCCCACTACTGTTCTGTCACTGCTTCTGTATACTCCAAAGTATGCTGCTTGGTTAGTTGGTTTTTATGGCATATCAACCTTTGTAGATTATTTAATGTCGAATCCATTTTTATACAAATAAACAGTTCTATTTCTAACAATTCAGTTTAGCATGAGTACACAGTTTGTCAAAAATAATTTCTATTTCAAGCTATTCAGTTTAGTCAAACAGTTCTAATTCAAACAATTCAGTTTAGTATCAGTATAGTTTTTGTCCAAACACACTTAAATGTCAAAACAGTTCTATTTCAAACAATTCAGTTTAACATAAGTATGCAGTTCTATTTGACTCATAGATAGGACCCTATCAGGTGCTACCACTCCAAGCCAGAGTGGACCTGGGAGCAATGGCAATAAAGGGGTACTCTGCATTCCCCAAAGCTCCAGTATTACTGGAACATCACCATTGTTTTGTGT
Source organism: Sepioteuthis lessoniana (assembly GCA_963585895.1). Lineage (NCBI taxonomy): Eukaryota > Metazoa > Mollusca > Cephalopoda > Myopsida > Loliginidae > Sepioteuthis > Sepioteuthis lessoniana. Next base: position 42,259,977 of record OY757944.1, on the reverse strand, counting down.
CATATCCAGGACACTTGTTGGGGAGGGGGGAAATTTCACCCCTCTGCAGAGGTGCAGTCGATGTATTCTACAACCCCAGCCAACTGGGCAAGTATGCTGCCCGGACATATTTGCATAGCACGAGTGGGTGCGTACAAATATGCATATTAATGGGCTGGCAGTGTTAACTTGTCAAAGTGTTGCTGAGTAATATTCTTCCATCACTTACAACAAAATCTTTGTAAACAATTTATTCATTTTTGGGAAAAGTATTGAGTTTTCCGAATTATTATCTAAACTGGTATTGGTAAAGAATTAGTAAAAGTAATATTATTCCTATTTCCCTTATGTATATTTACCAACCCCTCTGCATAAGCAAGATGTGACACAAGGTCAATTTTTAGCAGAGTTTGACAGGTTTGATTTAAGAGTTTTCCTTCAAGACTGGTTACCATACTAAAGTCAAAGAGCCTAGTCTGCCCTACTATTTATCCATATACAGAGGAAGAATAGATGGATTTATACCTTTTCCTAAGAGTATTAGTACTATGTGAAATTCAAACAGCCTCATCCAGGTTTTGAACTCTAGTCACCATGTCCATTTCTAACAACAGTAACCATTACACCACAGGCACCACTAATGTGTATAGCTGTGTGTGTGTATATATATATATATATATATATATATATATATATATATATATATGCTTTAAAATAACAAAACAACAAGTAAAAACGAAAAAGTGTTCAATACTTTATAAGAAGAACAAACAATGTGTTTTACTACATTCTGCCACTGTGGCAGTTTGGAACATCCGATAGCAATATTCAGTCCTTCATTTGAAGCCACTCAGTCCTTTCCTTAGCTTCTTCAGTCACTTCCAAGATCTTGCCCAGATCTGGGGAGGAGAATGACACCATTACAAGGCCCTCCTTGTCAGTACCAACAAAGTTTTAGGAAACTGACCTCATCAACGACTGCAAACTAACAACCACAAACAGAGGTTACCCTCTATAACATTTATCCTTTTTCAACAAAGACACTATATTAATAAACGATAAATATCAATTATATATCAAGGGGTATTAGCACTATGTGAAGTGCAAACTGTCTCATCTAGGATTTAAATTCATGTCACCATCTCCATTTCCTATGGTAATAACTATTACACCACAAACATATATGATAGGATAGCATAAACTTTGACTCGATCGTATAGGCAAGAAACTAACTCACCAAGCAGAATTGATTCCGTGTATAATTTATACATATATGATTGAAAAAACTCATCAAACCATCATTTGGCAATCACAAATTTATTTCAACTCAATAAGAGAAAACAACCTCTTCAGATAGTCATCATACAATGAAGAGAAAAAAATTTATATTTTTTTTAAAGGATTTTTATTTGTTTTAAAAAAAAGGGGGAGGGGGCAAAAATTTAGTGTCATAAACGGATGTAAAGTCATCATCAAGTGTTTTCAACAAACTGAGCACTCTGGTATCCGGTAAGGTATAAAATGTAAACAAACGAACGCTACTACTTAATACCTTATAATTCCCGAGCTGAGTGGTATGATACTAAGTCTAACATAAATTTGGGTGGGTTTCAATCCCAGCTTCAAGCGTCCTACATGTCAAGACACACTGAAGAGTTGTGATACAATGAAACAGTCTGTCTGTGGATGACTATATATATATATATATATATATATATATATATATACTTATTTATTCTTTTAATGTTACATTTCTACCTAATCAAAATAGGTATGTCTAACATTTAAAAAGTCATGTCATATAGATTTTTAACAATTTTTCTTAGTTTCTTTTAGCATCAATGATTCAATCTTACCTTTCTCTTTTTAAAAACCCCAGAGTGATATACAAATTTAAAAATACAAACTCAATGGCATTATTCGAAGAATAGCAAATAAATTAGAGTCCATTTTTACTGTCTCTTGTTCTATAAACTGCAAAATTTAGATAATTGGCTTAAAGCAAACAGCCAGATTGTTACTGACCCCAACAACAGTAAAACCTGTTTGTTTTTTTGTTTTTTATCGGGGTGTAACCTGTTGATTGGGGATTGACAATCAAGAGCAATAGCAGAAGCAGCAGTAGCAATAAGAAAAGTACCCTTTGTACAAAGACCTCCACTGGAGAGTTTGTTTTTTTTTTGGCGGGGGGGATAAAAAATAGGTTAAGAGAAAATTTGCCCATTAATAACCAATTTAGAGGTGGGGGAACAAAGCCGACCATCACTTTGTTTGTTACCTTTGCTAGAAGTTCCGACAACTGAAAAAAGAAGCAAGTTTTTAAAACAGAACATTTAACAGAAGAGATATATAAAACAACATTACAACAACATTGGGGGTCAAGACAAAAAGTTTGGGAGAAAGATCAGTATGGGTGGAGACTATTTCAAAATCAAAACAAACAAGGAAGGATACTTAGAGGGAAATATGCACAAACATATACATACTCATATACAAACACACAAAATAAAAAAATATAAAAAAGCAAAAGGAAACAAAAGCATTCAATGAATATATATATATATGCATGTGTGTGAGTATGCATGTGTACATATGCACACCAATCAATGTGTATATATATGTATATTACACATACACATATATTATATACACATACATACACATATACTATATACACATACATACACACATACTATATACACATACATACACACATACTATATACACATACATACACACATATTATATACACATACATACACACATATTATATACACATACATACACATATATTATATACACATACATACACACACATATATATATATATATATCTATGACACACACACAAATGAATGAAGGCATTATATATATATATATATATGTGTGTGTGTGTGTGTGTGTGTGTGTGTGTGTGTGCGCGAATAATTAATGGATGATTACTAACAATATATATATAGGTTAAAATACAAGAAAATTAGAAATTGTATTGTATTCCATACATATATACACACACACAACATTGAATGATTATTTTTAAAAATATCAATGAATACTTGCTAAAAAAACAACCATCCATCAATGAATAAATACTTAAAAAATAAGATAGCAATGATTGAATGTTAAATAAATGCTACTACTCTCCCATAACAATAGTTATATTTGTCAATTGATTTCCTACACTAAATATAACAATTATTATGAGACAGAGATTGTATAAAAAATTTTGCTAAAAAATAACATTACAGTAAATAAATGAATAAATAAACTGGAGGGTGTATCAGAGACTGATCTACTCTGATAGGGTCTGCTTGGCAAAGGAAGTATGATGTTGAAAGCTTCGAAACTCCCCAAAACACATCACTGATGACCCCCTCCAGTGTCCCAAATGTAGTAAGGTGTATATTCAAAGTGAGATGATTGTTAATCTGAAAAATCATTATCATATATTCTTATTGGGCTGACTGTCCTTCTTGCTGGTGTGAATCATTTGATGCAATGGGATCAAAATTTTAATATTGCAAACATTTTTTGAAGATGAGGAAGGTGAGTGCAGAGATGATTTGCAAAGTTTTGATAGAATCATTTTAACCAGTGATTTCAATAGATATCCTGACATTTTTTTTTCCTGCTGAAATATAAAGGTGAATATATACACAAAATTCATCTGAAAACAAACCTTTAACCTTTTATGTCGAACATGTTTGACCTGATAATTTTCAAGGGAATATTTTTTTTTCATTAAAGTGAGGAAGTTTACCAATTTAAACATTTTTGAATTTTGTCTGGATTGTTAGTCCTAACTAAGCAATAATGCACTAGAATTTTTTTTTTTACATCTTCCAGTTTCATAAACTACCTATAAACTTAATGCCATATTGTGGTTCTCTCACAAATTGGTTTGATGAAGTTGTCACTTGATCTTGGTCACAAAAAAAAAAAAAAAAAAAAAGCACATTGCAAAAACCTACTCACATTTACGTTGGATGTTACAAGTTCTTTTTGGACAGATGTGAGGTGCTTTTTATTCAATAAATGAAGGAAAGATGGCATTATCTAAGGAATATTAGAAGAATTAAAGAGCTTACTTCAGTCATTTCTTCCTTTTGCACTCTACAAAATTTAGATAATTAGTTTAAAGCCGACAGCCAGAGTGTTACTGGCCCCAAAAGCAGTAAAACCTATGTTAGTAGTAGGAAGATTTGTGAGCTTTAATATTTAATATTAAGATAAATTTATATAAAATGAAAGAAAGAAAGGATCATAAATACTTACTTGTTCCTTTAGTTCAATTGTTTGATTTTGCAATTCTACAATTTCATTTTGTTGTTTTTCTTTATCTTTCTTCAAACCTGTCAATTCACTCAGTTGTTTCTCAATCTGTTTTGTCAGTCTCGCGTTATCATGTTTTTCCTGATTGGATAAATCTCGCATTCTACAAAGAAATAGACATTCTTGTTTCTAAATGGTTTTAAAGAACTACAAATCACATATCATTAAAATATTACTGTTATGGAGGCTAACTTTTTATGTAGTCCTGGGAAGGCCCGGCATTAAGCCAATTTTTCAACAGACTTCAGGTGTTGATACAGGCTCATATGAAGATCAATCTCATAAAACACAGAGTCATGAGTTTTTATCCTGTTTTATTTTATAGTTGAAATATATATATATATATATATATATATATATATATATATATATAAATAATAAAGATAATTTGAATAAGTGAATACTTGGTAGTCAACTTTATTTTTAAATAAGTTTGAGCTCATTTGTTTGTAAACAGTTAAATGGTTTCAAGTATTATTATTTGTATAATCAAATGGTTTCAAGTATTGCTTTCTAACACTAATAATTCTATTTAATATTAATCAGTTGTTTGCACACAGTTAAACGGTTTCAAGTATTGCTAACACTAATAATTCTATTTATTAAATATTCCTATCTAATTTAATACAAATCATTTATTTGCATACAGTTAAATGGTTTGGACTATAGTTTGGTTTTATGCATATCAACCATTGTAAGTTATTTAATGTCAAATTCATTTTTATACATACAAACAGTTCTATTTCAAACAATTCAGTTTAGTATAAGTATAGTTTTTTGTTTACACACAGTTAAATGTCAAAACAGTTCTATTGCAAACAATTCAGTTTAGCATAAGGACACAGTTTAAATGTCAAAACAATCCTATTTCAAGCCATTCAGTCTAGCATAAGGACACAGTTTAGTTTTGTTTAACCCATAGATAGGACCCTATCAGATGCTACCAAAGTGGACCTGGGTGTGAAGGCAGTGAAAGGATACTCTGCATTCCCCAAAGCTCCAACATTACTGGAACATCACCATCAGATTGTTTAGTGTCATATCCAGAACACTGGTTGGGGGTGGGGGTCTTACTCCTCTGCAGAGAAGTAGTTGGTGTATTCTACACCCCCAGCCGAATGGGCAAGTTTCGACTATGGCTATTTAACACTAATAATTCTATCCAATATTAATAATAATCCCTAGTAAAAGATTGAACAGTCCTACGTGAATAATGAAAGGGACTCTGACAGGTACTTCCATTTTGTGTCAGAGTGGACCTGGAAGTAATGGCAATGAAGGAGTACTCCACATTCCCCAAACTTTAAGATTGGAGCCTCACCATCAGATGCAGGTTAATGTCATACACAGGACACTTAAAAATGATATATATCAGATAGCATACAGACAAGTGCTTAACAAGTATCATCATAGGAAATGGACTAGACAAACAGAAATCAAATACTGAACAAGGCTGTTTGTATTTCACTTTCTTTTAATACTGGACAAGACTGTATTTCACTTTCACTTCTCTTTTAATGCCCTTGAAAAAGAGCATGAATCCAGTTATAGGTAAATACTAAGGTTAGCCTTGGTAATGCAACCAGTCTACAACAAGAAAAAACTGCACATTCAAAATCTGAGGGGTGCTGTTCAGAAAATCTGTGACATACAGCTCCCTCCATTCTTCTGTTATAAGCTCATCCAAAAACAGGCTTTCACACTTTAAATAAATCACCGGTAATATTCATTTGTTATGCTTTGGTTGCTTATTTTGTTGAATGGCATATCAACTCTTGTAGGCTATTAAATGCTAAATTTTGTTTCTTTTATATATATGATTTGTAAGTAAATAGTTTGTTGATAAGTCTTTTTGTTATTAAATAAATTGTTTAGGTCAAGAAAAAAGTTAGTAAAGAATTTTGCTTCACAGGCCATATGCTTTGTAAAGGGTCTTGCATCATAAACATATATTATATCTCTATTAATTTGTGGTTTGCAACCATGCTGTCACAGCTTCAATATTCATACTTTTTACACTCTCGGATCTACTAAGGATTTTTAATAGATTATTTTGAACTTCAGGGATTATATTGCTCCTGCTTGCCTATATGGTCTTGTTTAATATTTTGTTTCTCAGTTTTTTTTTTTATTTGTGATTTTGTTCTTGATGTTGATGGTCTCTGGATTGAGATAATGAGGAATTAGATATTCTTAGTCATTTTTGTTCAGTTGTTAGTCGGATATAATTTATTTTGGATTGCAGCAAAGGTTCAAATTTGGTTGAGGTAAATAGAATGTGTTTTGCTTTGATCTTTGCAATTTTTCTTTTACAATAATTATCTTAGAGATTTGGAACTTTCTGTAGATATTTTTGAGGTAATGATATGGGTGTTTGACATGGGCTTTTTTTTTATCAGATATCAGATGAGTGTAGTTTATTTAGCAGTTCTTGAAGTTTTGGTTGTTTGGTCAAAGTTATATTAGTTTTTCAATGAGAGCTCTGGTTGATTGGTGGTGTTGTTTGGACGTATCTTCTGCTCTACATTGGCATAAGTGTTGACTTTCATATAGAATTACACAATTTTTCTTGCTTCTAAGAATATATTTCTTCTACATTTCTCTCTTTTGGATATATTGCAAGTTGTTGAAAATTCAGGATGATTCTCTTGGAAATTTGGTTTCTTGGGACAATCTTCCTCCATGTGGTCTGGGTCTTTTTGGTCACGCCTTTCCCATGTCAGATGTCCTCTATACTTCTTCTGGTGCCAAATATTTTTGACATTTAAAGCACCTCAAGTGTGGAGATATATTGTTCCACCTGTTCATGGTAGTATCCAATTTTATTTCATTGAAAATTATAGTTTTCTTAGATATCAAAATGTATGTGGGAGTTAGTATTTCTTCAACCACCCATTCTAATGGTTATGCTTTTGTAGTCTGCGATCCCTTGCTTTCCTGAGGCTGTTTTCATTTCCTCTGGAGTAGGTGAGGATAACTCACTTTGAAGTGTTGAGCTTTTGATGCAGGTAAGCTTTGCCCTTCAAATCATGGAAAATTTTCATTTTTATAAGGTTTTCAACATGTTTCTTGTTATCCACCACTACAAGTAGACTGCTGCTTCCAATTTTTTTCCACAGTTGGAAGGTTTTCTTAGCTGAAGATTATTCTAGTGATTCAATTACAATAAATCTTGAAAATTTGGTTCTGTTTGAGATTTTTGTTTGTATTTGATGTATGCTTTTTTTTTTTGTTTTGTATTTTTGCTGGTCTTATATGCTCCACCACCCACAATTTCTGTCGGGAATTTACCATGGAGACTACCCATTCACCTTAGTTGAGGTAGGAATACATTAGCTAGGAGGGGGATTTTAAACCCAGACTAATTTTAGGTCTACAATACTCAAAACCTATTACCTTGAAGTTAAACAGTAGTAAAAGTCTTGTTTTTTCTCTATATGATTAACCCTCAGCCAGTACCTTTTAGTCCTTTAAGATAAAAAGGGTTGGATATTTGTTTGTGACGTTACCCCTTCAGCCCCCACGTTACATCAACTTCTTCAAACCATTTCTCTTTCCGGCCGGTGATCAACTAGTGGTTCCGATAGGGGCATCGCACATGTTTTTACGCTACAAGAATACAATCGAGGAAGGGGGGAGAAATAGAACAAAACAAACAATATGCCTGTGATTAACTCAAGTGCAGAAGGGAGGTTATGTAACATTGTGCATATGTAGACCAACGCTAGCGTGGATTCTAGCGAAAATTCTACAACGCTACTAGAATGCCAACTCATCTTCCCTCACTGTGGCTGGACCCTATCTCATGCCGACTGGTCTCTCTGCTCCGGTGTCGACTGGTCACTTGCGTCACCCTTCGTCAACTGCCAACTTCTCAGTCCCTTTGTCTCACTCTCTTCTCACGTACCCTTACCACTTCCGGTCACGTCGAGATCGCGGTCCAAAACCCTTTGTCTATTTTCATGCCAAAACAGACAAAGGAATTGTCTGCTTGGCGGACCACCTACATAGTGTTACAGTTTGCCATCAGAGTAATTTGTAGAATACAGTCAGGACTTAATCATATACATGCTAGGGCTTGACATAGCCAGCCAATTAATCAGAACAAGCCTCTCTGACAGCACATCTAGCCCAAGTAAGGCCATGTGACCACTTGGTACCTAGGTCATAGATTGCCCAGCCAACAGGATCCCATCATCAAGCATTAAGAGTCACCACCCACGAATAACAGGAAGCCTGATTGGAGAGGAGTTTTAACCCTTTGCAAAGGTGCAGTCAGCATAATCTACAGCCCTGTTACCGAACTTCGGCTCCATTGATTATTATCCTCAAACTTATGGACAAACATATATATCAGACATGTCAAGAGTAATTATTCAGAGTAGGCGTTAATCAAGGTTAAAAACATGATAAGGGTAACCCAAAGCTGAACTTTTTTAGACCTTTTTTTTCAATGCAAGTATCATTGGGGAAAAAGAAAAGTTTTCATAAATAGGCAAAAGCTTGGCCAATTTACCCAAACTTTTTATAAAGTTATATGGTATCAAGTATTCCTATCTAATACTAATAATTTTCAAACAGAACGATTTAAGCCATAGATGGGACCCGAACAGGTACTGCCACTCCAGGTCAGAGCGAACCTGAGAGTAATTGCAATGAAGAGGTATTCCACACTGACCAGAGCTCCAGAACTGGAGTCTCACCACTAAATGCAGTTTAGTGTCATACCAAGAACACATTTTTTTGAGGGAAGGTCTTAACTTTCTCCAGGAGCAATACAGTCAGCATATTTTGAGCCCTGCTGACAGATGGTTTGGTTTCTTTTTGTTTAATGGCATATTAACCTTTGTAGGTTATTTAATGCCGAAGCCATTCTCCTAGAAGAACGCTAGTGGTACTATTTAACCCATAGCTGGGAGGATAAGGGGGTTCATACCTTTCCCAAGGGTATTTGCCCAAAAGTGAATGTAATAGCACGACTGGAGTACGAACTTGCTTACTACGATTCTGCAGTCAATCACTTTAACCATTACACCACGAGGACACCCCCCCTGCTGACAGAGTGCCATTATAGCTCTAAGTAAGTATTCTTAATACAAAAAATTTACCCTTACCATAAATTGCAGCATACAAGTCAATCTGGCATATAAGTCAACCTCAAGATTTTTAGTTCAAAATTTTGGGTTAAACCTATACCTGCTCTGTAGGTCAGCCACAAAACCTACAGTAGGATACTAGTAGGTTAGAACTTACCCAGTTGGCCTAAATGAGGACAGGCTATGATAGCCTGCAGCAAAAACATATAAGGCCAAACTACTCGCATCAAGACATTAATTGTAATACCTTTCTCAATATGGTTTGGTTTGGTTTCTTTGTTTAATGGCATATCAACTCTTTTTAGGTTATTTAATGCCAAAGCCATTCTCCTAGAAGAACGCTAGTGGTACTATTTAACCCATAGCTGGGAGGATAAGGGAGTTCATACCTTTCCTAAGGGTATTGGCCCAAAAGTGAACGTAATAGCGCAACTGGAGTAGTTTCTCAATATGGGTTATTATATATACATATTTTAGGGAATTTTCATGTTTAATTTTATACCAATAGACATAGTGGACTTACTGATGTTATCTTGATAAAAGCAATAGTATATCTTGTTTACTTGTCAACTCATTCAAGCAAAAATCAATACCCCAAATAAAATAAAGTTACTGTAAGGTTCTAACAAGTGTTTACAATCAGTGCATCAGCTGCTGGAAACAGTATATGACATAGCAGTAATATAATACTTAATTTGTATTATAGTATTATGATTTTATATTAATCCTTGCGTTAATTTGTTAAAAAATGTTCACCAAATACTAATTTAAGTTAGAAATTTTTGTGGCAGTCGGCTGCAGTCACAGTAAGTGATGTATATCAATTGTTAAGAGTACTGTTCCACTAGTTGACCACTGAGGTAAAGGTTTAGATTTTAGACTTGCCGTATAAGTAGACCTCTAATTGTGTAGAGATTTTTTTTTTTTTTAACTTGTACATTGCATATATATGATATCAAGTATTCCTCTCTAATATGAATAATTTTTAAATAGGTCTATTCCACCCACAAATGGGACTATTGTTTATTGCCATTGTAACAATCCAGTCAAACACATCCACACCAAGCACAAAATAAACAGAAATTATAATTAAAAATAATCATTCTTACTTGACCAGGGCTTCCTTAAGCCGTTCATTTTGGAGTTCCAACTGTCTAACTTCATAGTCAGTGGCAACCCCCTCAGTACCTGTAATAATGAATAAAAATACATTCATAAACAAAATACTGGTACATGCAGATTATGACATCATACAATACAAGTGATGGTAAATTTTTTGCTCCAAAATCATGAAAATGTATCCTCTTTAAAAATGAGCATAAAATGTAATTCATAAATTAAAATTAGTTTGCTTTGAACTGACTATTCTATGATTTCTGATCATAAACACTCAGCAGTGAGCTCGACAATCAGAAAATATTTGTTAGGTATGGGTGAGGTATGTTTCGAATTAGCCATAACTGTTTTAGTTAGATATTTAACTTGGGCATTTGTTTATTTAGATGTTCATGTGTTAACTCATACCTATTCATAAGCAAAGCAGTTTTTTTTTAAGATGGTTTAGTTTGATATTAAAGCCATTGGGGAGAGGAGGGGGCAGTGTTTGCAAAGGTTTTATCCATTTGTCTTCATGCGTTCTTATTTTCACTGATAATTTTTTAATACTTTTTTCAATTCTTTCTATAATAGTAAACTTTGCACCTGTTAAAATCATAACCATTTGAGTGGAAATGTTGTTCCATAAGTATTATATTGCTGTAATCCACAGATTTGATCGGATCACTAAATATTTATACATATAACAGAGGTGTTTGTGGTGTAATGGTTAACGTCATAGGAAATGAAAATGGCAACTTGCATTCAAATTCTGGACAAGACTGTTTACATTCTACATAATGTTGATACCCTAGGGAAAGGTATGAATCCAACTATTCTCCTTCCAGCTATGGTTAGATAGAAGGGTAAACTGGGCTCTTTGACCTTGATATGGCAAATGGTGAAAGAGAAGGAAAACTCTGAATTCAAACCTGTTAAACCCTGCTTAAAAAATAGAGCTTATGCTGCATCCTGCTTATGCAGAGAGGTTGGGGGGGTGTATATATATATATGCATACAAACACATACACAGAGTCAACAGTGAAATTATTAGTACACCCATGAATATTGAATATTTTAACCCATTTATTACAATTTAATATTCATATGATAACAGACTTTTTATGTTATTAAGTACAAAAAAAAGAATATAAAACTCAATTTTGAGAAGGTTTAAATATTTATCCGCCTTGAGCTACCGAAACTGTGTTATCACCCTGGTTGGCGGCTGATGAGGCTAGGGTATCACATGTGCTTTCACACGTTGTACGATGGGAAAAAAATATATATATATTAACCCATTTATTACAATTTAATATTCATATGTTAACAGACTTTTTATGTTATTAAGTACAAAAAAAAGAATATAAAACTCAATTTTAAGAAGGTTTAAATTTACTAAATATGCAAAGAAAAAAGAGGAAAAAAAAAAAAAGAAAATTATCCATACAGTATAAAAAATTGAACAATTTTCACAATATTAAGACAATAGCATGACCTCTTATCTTTATAACTTGCTGCAATCATCTTTTAAACTTTTTGATGAGATTTGAACAAGTCTTCTCTTGGATTTCTTCCATTTTTCAATGGTTATCCATTCTAATTCCTGAAGGTTTTTCAGTGACCAACGATTTATTCTAACTTTCAATCTTTGCCATAGATTTTCAATTGGATTTAAGTCAGAACTCATTGAAGGTCATGGCAGAACTGTAATCTTCTTTTTCTGAAACCATGCAGTTACTGATTTAGATGTGTTTGGGATTATTTATCTTACTGGAAAGTAAATCACCAACCTAGAGCAAGATTTTGCACTGATAGTTGTAGATTTTCATTTAGAACTTTGATATAGTCTTCAGATTTCATTATTCCTGTGCCCCTTTCATATGGCCTTGTGCCACATCTAAGCAAAAAGCTTAGCAAATTACCCCCTAAATTACCTCCTTGAGCTAAAACCCGAAAACATCATCAAGCCACCTCCAATATTGGCACCGTGTTCTTTGGGAGATAAAAGCCTCACCTTTCTTGCACCAAATCTTCTGTACCTCATTATGTTGAAAAAACTCAATTTTTCTTTCATCACTCTATAGTACTTGTCCTTAAAGCAATTTTCTTTGTCCAAGAACATTTTGGCAAAACTAAACCCAAGCCACAATGTGACATGGTGTGTGAAGAGGGATTTTTGTCATGATCTGTTTGCATAAAATATTCATTTCTATTTGAACAATGCTGTAAGCACTTACACTAATAACCATTGTTATTAATTAATTAAAACTTATTAATTAATTAATTAAAACTTATTAATTAATTAATTAAAACTTATTAATTAATTAAAACTTATTAATTAATTAAAACTTATTAATTAATTAATTAAAACTTATTAACTAATTAATTAAAACTTATTAATTAATTAAAACTTTTAAAGATTTCTTTCAAAACAACTCTTGGTTTTATATTAATCTTGCAACAGTTTTCGTTCAGTTCTTTGTGACTATTTGGGTTTTCTTAAATGCCCAGGAAAATTCTCTGTTGTGCAAAACTGTTTAAACTTCTTTATAATGAACTGTACTGTTAATCTATGGACAGCTAACCTGTTTCAAATAATGCTGTAACTATTTCCCAACCAGTGGAAGTTAATAATTCTGTCTCAAGTCTACACTAACCTCCTTTGTCTTCCCTATTGTGTTATTAACATAATAACAATGGTTACACTCTATGTCACCATCATGTAATGTTCTTTGTTGGAATTATCACAAATATTCTACTGAATAAATAATCCAGAAGGCTTCAATAATAAAATAACTATGTAAATTACTTATACTTACCCAAATAAACTAATTTAAAAACAATATTTTCTACTGTACAAATAATTTTGTTGTTTCCTATTTTGCATAATTTGCCTAACAAATTTGTTGTATTTAACATATTGTACTGAAAACTAAATTTTATTTTATTTTGTGCTCATTATTATATAAAAAATACTGGTATCATAAAAGCATTAAATTCTGGGAAATGGTTTAAATAGTCAAAATTGATGGGCATATGAATACTTTCGTCCTTGTCTGTATACACACAAAATGTATTCAAAAAATGTAAAACATTCATGGATGGTCTGTATAAGACTAATTTTTTTTATAGAAACTGCCAAACTGCCTATTTTATGCAGTGGGTTCATTTGCATAAGAGGGCAAACGGGTACTGTAAAAATCAGGCAAGTGGATATGGGGAAGTTAGATCTTTTCTCATTTTCAGTAAGCAAGAAAAGAGGATTAACGACTGCAATTGAGACCTACTGAAACTGACAGTATGAATTGTGGGATTACGACTGTGATTGAGACCTATTGAAATTGACATCACAAGCACAACTGAACCCAACTATTGGTAAATCTTAAAATTACATCTTCAACAGAAACTCCCTTTTGATATAGTCGGAAGCTGTTCATTGTATTTCATTTAATGTCCTTCCCATCCTCAAATAAAGTGATGGTAAATAAATGTTCATGTGATTTTAATAAAGTCAAAGTACACACCCTTCGCTTTGATTTCATTTTCTAAAATATCATGATCCAAAGTTAATTCTTCAAGTTTTTCTTTTAAAGATTCCAGTTCTTGTTGGAGACCTTCACACTATAAAAAGAAAAAGAAAAAAAGAAAAAGTAAAACCAGCACAAAATAGCAATGAAGAAAGTGAAAAAAGAAATAGTTCTCAGTCATTACATTATCAGATTATGTATATAAATGTATTCAATTGCATAAATTCTATAATACTGAATTTAAAAAATTAAAAATGCAAATAACATCTCTAGTTTTTCTTGACTCAGAGATGGGACCCTAACAGGTACAACCACTCAAGGTCAGAGTGAACCTGGGAGTAATGGTAATGAAGGGGTACTCTACATTCCCCAAAACAAACTGGAGCCTCGCCATCAGGTGGTTCAGTGTCATGTACAGAACACTGGGGGGGGGTTTACCCCTCTGCAGAGATGCAGTTGCATATCCTACAACCCCAGATGACGAGGCTGTCTAATCTACTCTTTATTAGTTTCGTCCCTTTCCTTTGTATGCCCTTCAATTTCATTATTACACTCCAATTTCCATATCTAGATACTGAAGCCCAGGACTGAGTACAATAATCTATATGGGGGCATAATAGGGTCTTTATATATTGTTAAAACAACACTTGCTTCCCTTTAAATAATATTTCTAACCATCCAATCAATCATTCCATTTACCCTTGATACAATATTTATTGTCAATTTTAAATGTATCATCAAAGCAAACCTCTGAATCACATTCCTCATTTACTTTTTTTGATTTACTTTTGTACATAAACAAAAATTAGCAAAAAATTTTCAATATTCCTTATCTGTTTGATGAAGCATTCATTATTAAAAGAACTGCCTAAATACAGACACAAATATATATATATATATATATATATATAAGTAACGTTAGTGACTGTAGTCAAGGGCAAGCCAAAGGGTCCCTTTTCAATAGCTACAACACCGAAGTGTAGCGAAGGGCAGTACTCCTTTCTTTTGATTGCTCCACTTTATCCTTAATATGTACCTTATAATGCTGAGCGTTAAGCAAGGTGATATCAAGTACCATTTTTTGAGTCTTTGGTATGACTCAATCTGGGATTGATCCCAGTCTCTGGGGCCACTGGCGAACACTCTGCCCAATAGGCTGGTTCCAAATATTATATCATATTGAAAAATATTAAGCTTACAGTCATCTCGCAGTCTTTCCAATTACAATGTTCAATATCCAAGATAGAGCTACTTGTATAGTAAAAAGACTTAAAAAATTAATTTATATATGCTAAATTCATTTTAAAATTTAGTTTTTAAATTATTTTTACTATATAAGTCACAAACTGTTTAGCTGTATTTTATAGGTGACTAAAGTTAGCATAACTAAATGAATAATTACTTAATTTGATTTATAACACCCACAGGAGTCATTAGTTTTCATTTTTATCATTGTCATGACATTAAAAGAAAAAATATTTATTGAATCAGTCATAAGATATTTTCAAAAATTTAAAGCAAGTCAAAAGAAATCTTAAATTGCTTAAGAAGAAAAAAAGAAAAAGATTTTGGTGCAGAACAGAGATGAAGTGGGGTAGAGATAAGTGAGAGATAGGGAGGAGACGAGAGGAAACAAGAGAGAGAGAGAGGAAACAAGAGAAAGGAAGAGAGAGATGAAAAGGACAGAGAGGAGAGAGAGAAAGGAGAAACAGGAGAGACAGATGAGACACAAAGAAGAGAGATAGAAGAGACAGAGAGAAGGGACAGGAGGACAGAGAAGAGAGAGATGTAAGGGACAGGGGCACAGAAGAGAGAGAGAGAGAGAGAGAGAGAGAGGGGATAGAGAGAAGACAGGTGAGACAAAGAAGATAAAGAGATGGAAGGGAGAAAGAGACAAGTGAAACAAAGAGAAGAGGGAGATAGGTGAGACAGAAAGAGAGAGAGAGATGGAAGGGACAGAGAGAAGAGAGAGAGACAGAGGAGAGAGAGAGAAGACAAGACAGAAGGGACAGAGAGAAAAAAGAAGAGAGGGGCAGGGGAGACAGAGAGGACACAGGTGAGACGAAGAGAGAGAGAGAGTTGAGACAAAAAGGAGAGAAATCAAAAAGAGAGAGACACAGTGGAGACAGAGAGAAGAAAGAAGAGAGAGAGACAGGGGAGACAGAGAGGACACAGGTGAGACAAAGAGAAGAGAGAGAGACAGTTGAGACAAAAAGAAGAGAGAGAAATCAAAGAGAGAGAGAGAGAATAGAGAGACAGTGGAGACAGAGAGAAGAAAGAAGAGAGAGAGACAGAGAGAGAAGAGAGAGAGACGGGGGGGACTGATTGAGGAGAAAAATAATCTTTTTTTTAAAACTTGCTTTTTCTTCAGCCATTTCTTTATCCAATGTGGCAATTTCCACAGTTTCAGCAAGGTCTGCCATTTCATCTTTATAGCGATCGTATTCATCTCTGATATCTCGGCATTCCTGCAAAACCAAAAATATTCATATCAGCATTCATTCACTTCATAAGTAAAAGAAGAAAAAATCCTACAAAAATAGCAAAAACATTTGCTTTTCTGACAATGCAAATTGCTCTGAAAGCAGAAGAAAATTTTTTAAAAAGATGTATTAACCACCCCTAATAAATGTGCATACACACACACACACACACACACACACACACACAATAGGTGGTACTAAAGTTTTGGCAACCATAGACAACGCTGCCAGTGTAGGATACAAATCTCTTCTTATTTTGACACTTGGCAGACAATGAACAAGCTCATTCAAAATCTGTCACACATGCTCGCATTTCTGACACATAGACAACATTCTTAAACTCAATAATTCACAAGTAATTCACGTCTATTACCAATTTCTTCACGCTACAACTAACAGCAGCCTATTTTTGACAACTCTATTAAAGAAATATCATTCATGAGATATTACACCTGTCTACAAGACCACTGTCACAAGAACTCTCTTCTTTGTACACACAATTCTTCCCAGAAGAACCTTTCTCCTCTGGATTCTAAATAACAATATTGTTATTGTATTCTAATCATATTGTGACTATCTTTGTTTCCATTTTGAATATATTATGTCACTAACTAGGTAAAAGTAATAATGTAAACAGATGAAAAAACATGTTAAGATGACCAAGTTTTAAATTTGGTTTGGTTTCTTTGTTTAATGGCATATCAACCTTTGTAGGTTATTTAATGCCAAAGCCATTCTCCTAGAAGTACAGTAGTGGTACTATTTAACCCATAGCTGGGAGGATAAGGGGGTTCATACCTTTCCCAAGGGTATTGGCCCGAAAGTGAACGTAATAGCGCGACTGGAGTAGTTTCTCAATATGGGTTATTATATATACATATTTTAGGGAATTTTCATGTTTAATTTTATACCAATAGACATAGTGGACTTACTGATGTTATCTTGATAAAATCAATAGTATATCTTGTTTACTTGTCAACTCATTCAAGCAAAAATCAATACCCCAAATAAAATAAAGTTACTGTAAGGTTCTAACAAGTGTTTACAATCAGTGCATCAGCTGTGGGAAACAGTATATGATATAGCAGTAATATAATACTTAATTTGTATTATAGTATTATTATTTTATATTAATCCTTGCGTTAATTTGTTAAAAATGTTCACTAAATACTAATTTAAGTTAGAAACCATTACACCACGAGAACACCCCTTTTAAATTTGTACTGATAATTCTACTCTTGATACACTAAAAA